>JAVLUX010000058.1:1990000-2477500 GCA_032164185.1 Moxostoma hubbsi
ACCTGCAGACGTTACATTCATCCAATCAACAGCTGAACCTGTAATATTCATCATAAACTGTGTTCAGATGCGTCTGATCTTACGTGTTCAGGTCTTTATTTTGCCAGACCCGTGTGGCGAGCTGCCAGAGGATCCCAGAGTCCAGGATCAGATTATGAATCAGACCCTGATCACCTGTGTCAAACACAAACATTAAATCACAATCATGGATATAGATGTGGACAATAGTTTTCAATAAAATAATCCTTACAATTCAGATGGTGAGATGATATAAAATGCTTATTATGCTTGTTATCAGCGCTGTAATATTTAATTATCAAATATTACATCTTTGCCACTGTAATATTTAATTAATATGCAATATTTTGTTATCTTTGCTGAAATATTATCAAATGTTCTGTAATATTTAATGATCAATGCTGTAATATTTAATGATCAGTACAGCAATATTTAATGATCAGTGTGTTAATATTTAATGAGCAGTTCTGTAATATTTAATGATCAATGCTGTAATATTTAATGATCAGTACAGCAATATTTAATGATTAGTGTGTTATTATTTAATGAGCAGTTCTGTAATATTTAATTATCAATGCTGTAATATTTAATTATCAATGTTGTAATATTTAATGATCAGTGCTGCAATATTTAATGATCAGTGTGTTAATATTTAATGAGCAGTTCTGTAATATTTAATTATCAATGCTGTAATATTTAATTATCAATGTTGTAATATTTAATGAGCAGTTCTGTAATATTAAATGATCAATGCTGTAATATTTAATTATCAATGTTGTAATATTTAATGATCAGTACAGCAATATTTAATGATTATTGTGTTAATATTTAATGAGCAGTTCTGTAATATTTAATGATCAATGCTGTAATATTTAATTATCAATGCTGTATCAGTATGATCAGTACTGCAATATTTAATGATCAGTGTGTTAATATTTAATGAGCAGTTCTGTAATATTTAATGATCAATGCAGTAATATTGAATTATCAATGCTGTAATTTTTAATGATCAGTGCTGCAGTATGTAATGATCAGTGTTTTAATATTTAATGATCAGTGCTTTAATATTTCATAATAATCAATTAAATATTTCAGTATAAATGCAGCAATACTTTGTTACCAGTGTTAAAATTAAATTATCTGTGCTGTAATATTTAATAATTAGTGCTATAATATTAAATTATCAATAATGTTATATATAAATGAATACTGTAATATTTAACAATCTGCTGTAATATGTAATTAGTTTGTAATGTATTGTGTTCCTCAGGTCTGCAGGTGACCGCTACTCACAGTCTTCAGATTCAGGTGTGATCTCCACCATCAGAGACAGAAAATCAGCCAGAAACTGTGTGTTATTCTCCGCCAACTGCAGACGCTTACAGTATTCCCTACAGACACAGACAAACCACACATATATTTACACTAAAACACTCACAATAACTACAACATTTAGAAAAGGATGTTTGTTTATGTGTGTACCTGGGAGCTAGAAACACATGACCCGCAGACACAAAAGAGTTTGGCAGCAGAGACTGTAGATCTGTGACAAGAGAACAAGAAATTAAGGAGAAGATGTGTTCAACGTGTCGATCTGTTCTTCTCCTCACAGACATGAAATCGTCCTTGTGTATTCAGTAAACACTCACACTGCAGTTGTAGCATGACATCACTGAGATCAGCCTGGATGTAATATTCACAGTACGGTGACAGTACCAATCCCAGACTTTAGGGGGCACACATAAGAAATATGACAGTAAAAACGTCAAACTGTGAGTTTAACGTGTTAAACATCAAAGGTTATGATCTGATCGGATCAAGTCATACCTGTAATCTGTGTTGTTAATGGGAGTCCATGCATACATCCGTTCGACTTCATCAATGTAGCGCTGCAAGAAGTTGTGAGATTTATATAGTGTGCAAGATTAGGATAAGTACACTGAAAATACTGTAGCACGTCACAAGTACAGGGAAGCCGTTTGGAAACAGACAATATTTGGCATGTTTAACAGAATTTCAACAATGGCATCAGTTATTTTTGGGGTTTCGTTTAAATGTAGATCTTGTAATCTGTAATTTTCTGCCATATTTAGAAAGTCATGTCCTACATATCAGACATGTCCTAGTTTCACATGACACTTTAAGAGCACGCACACACACACACACACACACACACACACACACACACACACACACACACACACACACACACACACACAGTTACCTCGTCCATTGATTTAACGAGAGTTTTGATGGTCATTTCCCCCGATCTGCCATCGATCATTTGCCGTCGAATCTGTCAGGGAAAAAGTGTTGAGATGTTAAAGTATAGTCTAATGATTTGTTTCAGATTAAGACAAATGATCTCAGCCGCCCCCTGAAAACAGCTGCAGGCTTCATATTTCACAGGATAAATAAAGTCAGTGATGTCGCCCACATTCAAACAATGATTCATGTATCACAAACACAGAAAGTGAACATGAGAGTTCAGTCGAGGCGAAACACAACTTTAGATTAGAAACTCGTTAGTTTTTAACACACAATTAAGCATAGAATGTCCAAGACCTTCCCAGGCATCATGATTGTGAGTGTGTGTGTGTGTGTGAGTGTGAGTGTGTGTGTGTGTGTGTGTGTGTGTGTGTGTGTGTGTGTGTGTGTGTGTGTGTGTGTGTGTATGTGTGTGTGTGTGTGTGTGTGTGTTTGTACCTCTTGTTTGCTGCTGTCTTCTACTTCTGCATCCAGGAAGTCCAGAGTTACTGGTTCAGGCAGATCTTCGTCCTACAGAGAGAAACAATATTGAAAACTCTACAATGCAGAAGACTGGAACATTCCTTTATGAAACTTGTTAAACTGCTGTAAAATTAACATTAAACAGTAATGGGGTGAATCTCAGAGGTCCTATTTCAACCAAAAATCTAAATAAACAAATATGAAATTATATTTTGCATTTACATTTCATCTTAATATATATATATATATACAGTATGTAAAGAAACAAATATAATTTGCATACATATTTTGCATACATATTCCATCATAGTGAATATGTTTTACCCCCCCCCCCCCCCCCCAAAAAAAAAAAAATCAAAGGAATAACATTTATAAACAGTATGTATGAATATAAATAAATACATACATGTATGTAAATAAATCTATATATACACAGTATATAATTATGCATACAAATATTTGTATACAGTATATATGTATGTATGTATATATCACCACAAAATCCAAAGAGAAAATAATAAATGACATTTTCCATGCATATTATGCCCTAAATTAAAAAGAAACAAATATTAATTTATTCTAACATTATATTCTCAAAGTATATTTCACCCCAAAATTGAAAAGAATGCAAACATTATCTTCAGCAACTACTCAGTTAAAGCAGTTTAAATCAGCTGTCTGAATGTGTGTGTATCGTCCTCACACCTGAGGCTGCAGGTTTGGATGCAGCAGCACGTATCCATTGGGGTCAATGGCAAAGATGTATCCGTTAGGACCCAGCTACACACACACACACACACACACACACACACACAGAGAAAGAGAGAGAGAGAGACAGTGATGATATTTTCTGTTTCTAATAGTTAAATTGGTAAAGCACTGCTGTGAAAATGAGACTTCACCTTGTATTGTGGTGCGAGACTCTTCAGCTCGTCCAGATGAACATCAACCCCCATCACGCCGAGAATCAGCTGATTCTGAACACACAAACACAGCCGATGTTATTGATCTGTTATATCAGTCTGATGTGATGATCCATCCTTGATCGTGTGTTACCTGAGAGTTTCCATCGACCGTGAGATTAAACACAGGTATCGTACCGGTCACCACCAGACCAAGACCCTGAGAGTCAAAACGCAACACACACACACACTCATCTTACACAGTTTTCATCCTTCAGTTTGAAAAGAAACACTTGTAATATTGACTAATATTCATAGATAGAGAAACTGCCTCTCACCAGAGCATCCTGATAGACGTTTGTCCACTGAACCTGTTTCGCACTCCTGCCCGCCAGAACCATCGGCCGACCCAACACGTCCAGATATTCCTGTCAAACACACACACAATTACCATCAATGTAACACAGGTTTGAGGATTTCATCTTTCATTTAATTGGCCTTTCCTCCTCATGGCATTTGTAACCACCACAACGGCCAAATGGGGGCTCTGGATGGGTGCGAGTGGCTGGTTACCCCTCCACCTTTTCAATTAACTACCGCAAAACTACGATGCAAAGAACTTATTAAGCTTGTGCCGGAGGCGCCGGTGGGACAGGTGTCTATGACGTCTCCTGGCCAAACCCCATTTGGTGGAGGCAGGAGACTAAATTCTTACCCTTGGGGCTGCTCCAGAAACAGCAAAAAAACACTTTGGATTAGAACGCTCACTGGGAGGAGAGGCTGCCACTCCTCTGTCGGGAGCTGGACCGGTACCACCTGGATCTCTGTGGTATTCAGGAGGTCCGGTGGACTGGCTCTGGCCACATCATGGAGTGATTGGAAGGCATGGGCCATGGGAAGATGTGCTTTCCTTAGACTTCGAAGAAAGTAGAGATGCTGCTGGGCTCTCTTGGTAATAGAGCTGGTGTTGAGGGACCAGGTGAGGTTCTCCGCCAGGTGCACACCAAGGAATTTGGTGCTCTTGACGATCTCCACAGAGGAGCCGTCGATGTTCAGCGGAGAGCGGTCACTCTGTGCTCTCCTAAAGTCAACAACCATCTCTTTTGTTTTGTCCACATTCAGGGACAGGTTGTTGGCTCTACACCAGTCCGTTAGCCGCTGCACTTCCTCTCTGTACGCTGACTCGTCGTACTTGCTGATGAGACCCACCACGGTCGTGTCATCGGCAAACTTGATGATGTGGTTCAAGCTGTGCATTGCTGCACAGTCGTGAGTCAGCAGAGTGAACAGCAATGGACTGAGCACACACCCCTGAGGTCTCCCAGTCAGGAAGTCCAGGATTCAGTTGCACATGCCAATTGAGGGGCTAAACAGGTGCAGCATGGGCTGGAGAGGAGATGGAGTGATGTGATACAGGAGCATGTGGAGCTGAGTGGACTTGCCACTGACTGGTACCAACGGTGTCAAGATCGGCCTCTGTGGAGGAGGCTCATGAAGGATGCTACTGGAAAGTTGGAGGCAGTCGCCCTCCAACAACAACGGAGGGTGGAGGAGAGACGCTCACAACAACGAGCGGAGTGCCGGATGGCTAAAGCTCAGCAAGTTGGCACAGTAGGGGGCACAGGTGGTCCATCAGCCAGTCATCTCAGTCAGTCGACCCGTGGCATGTGGGCCTCCCCTATGACCTCCTGCCAGAGGGCTTTCGACACTTCATGTGTCCTCAAGGTGCACATAGCCTGGCACAAGCGTCGTGGTGAACTCACCGCCACTTAGTGGCGAATGGTGGTTGTTGTTGTTGTTATGTGTGTGTGTTTATGTTTGTGTGTGTATATGTGTGTGTGTTTATGTTTGTGTGTGTGTGTTTGTGTGATTCACCTGCGTGTTGATCCGTATTGCACAGATGGAGCGGATCTCATAATAGTATCCTGCCGAGAGAGAGACAGACAGGCAGAGAGAGAGAGAGACAATATGATATTGTCACATATAATGACTGTATTATTTAAACACTGAATAAATTCACTCGATCATCACAGTTTAAGCTTGTTTATCACTCATATTTTTAAAGCTAGCCGCATTTTAAAAGGAAAAATCCAGCCGTGTGATTTTTACCCTTATTAGCACACGCGATCCACTGCAGAGGAGTGACATCATAATTGTGCTGCCCCACAGAGAACGTGAAGACACGGACCTGCAGAGAGACACATCCCACAATTACTGCAGGAAATTACACAGTAAAGCAGCTGTTACACTGGAGACACGGATAATTACTGTATGAGGAACAAAGACTTCCAGAGACACTGAACCGGAGAACACGAGAGCCGGCAGACACTGAATACTGATTACAGATCATATAGTGTTGCAGCAATGACTTTCCACTTATTTGTGATTACTTGATAGATGTAATTATTGTTCGATTATCATCTGATGGCAGTTATTTGATCGAACCATGATTATTTGAGATGACCGCACTTATTGTGCACTTCATATATTGCAATCATTTTTTAATCGATTTTAGCACATTTAGGCAAATCTAGAAATGTTTTATGTGTTTTCTTTTTCATAAATATATTGCATAATATTGCATAATATTATAATATAATGTAAGAATTAAGGTGGTTGATATAATGCATATATTTAGTGTCATTAATTATATTAAAAATGATGCGTTAAAATATTAATGCAATTAATAATGCATTAATATATAATATAATATAAATATTTTATATTTATTTTGATTATTATACTGAATATTGAAATATCTTTATTCAGTATATAATAATCAGACAAACAGACAGTGCTGAGTGGTTGCTAGGGTGTTGTAACTAATTGCAGGGTGTTGCTAGGGTTATCTGGCTGTTTTTTTAGGATCTTCAGGCGGGCTGCTGGGTGGTTGCTATGCAGTTGTTAGGATGCTCTAGGTGGTTGCTAGTTAGTTGCTAAGGTGTTGTAAGTGGTCGCTTGGTGATTGCTAGGCAGTTGCTAGGGTGCTCTGGGTGGTCGCTAGGTGTTCTTGTATGGCTAGGGTTGTTAGGGTACTCTGAGTGGTTGCTAGGCAGTTGCAGGTGGTTGCTTGTTGATTGCTAGGCAATTGCTAGATAGTTTTTAGGGTGTTCTGGTTGGTCGCTCAGGTTTGTTAGGCAGTTGCTAGGGTACTCTGGGTGGTTGCTAGGAAGTTGCTAGGGTGTTGTAGGTGGCAGCTTGGTGATTGTAAGGCAGTTGCTAGGGTGCTCTGAGTGGTTGCTATGCAGTTGTAAGGGTACTGCTAAGTGGTATCTATCTATCTATCTATCTATCTATCTATCTATCTATCCATCCATCCATCCATCATGTCTATTCTAATAATGGTGTTAGATGACGTTATGCTGCTGGTGCGTTTCTGACCGTTTTATTGGGCCAGTTGTACTGCTCAAAGATGTCCTGAGCTCGGTCTTCTCCTCCATCAGTAAACAACATGATTATTTTATTACAGTTCGCTCGAGGTACATTCGTCTTCTGGGAAAGAGAGAAAAAGACAATTATAACTGTGAGAATGAGCTAATTCAATTGTTGTGATGTGTTTTGACTCACGTTGAGCAGCTGGTTGAAGGCAAAATGAAACCCGGATTTATAATCTGTGGTTCCTTTGGCTTGCATCTGCTGGATGGCTTCTTTAAAGATCTTCTTATTGCGAACATTTGCCTGAACCAGATGCCGAAAACACGGCACCACCGCCTCCGCCTTCTCATTAAACTGACAGAGAAAAAAACAGATGATTGACATTTCAATTAGAAGTTATAATGACACTCATTAACTATAATCCAAAACACATGCTGCAATCAGCGACTGCGGTGCAGTAACACTGACCCTGGCGACGTTGACGTAATCATCGTCAGAAAGCGTGTCGAGCATCTCGGTGACTGAAGCTTTGATCAGTTTGAGAGTGAGACCGCTAACACTGCCGCTCCTGTGAGGAGAAACACGTTATGACTGTAATAAAACACACAAACATACATTTGAAAACAATCCCAGACACTCACACGTCCACAAGGATGACCATGTCTTTGGGTGACGACGCTCCTTGAATATACCTGAGAAAAAAAGCGACACAAGCCTCAGTTTCAAGATCAAAGTGTTCACAGGGGAATCTGAGCCTTTGTTAAGTCCCTCCTCTAAAACATGCATTGACCAATCACAGCCTGGAAAGATATTTCCTGTTTCCCACATATAGAGAATCAATGAATACTCTAGAAAAGTTCAGAGAAAAGAGAGGAAGTTGTTTACCAGGGTCTCCGTCGCACATCGTACAGGTCAATCTTATCTGGCGCTCTCCATGGAGCCGCTACAGGAAAACATGTTTTTAAATCAAGTGTTACATAATGTGAAGCTGTTTCAGCATCGATGTTTACTGTTTTATTTGTTATCAATACTCTTATCTTGCTGTTTGCATTCATTAAGTTTCAAATAAAAAGAGAAAATAATGAAATGAGATTAAGTTCCTTCCATTTATACAGGACTTATATCAGTGAACTACCCCAAAATACTGTAGATATAACCATGTGCTTATTTAACAAATCATTTGTTTGCTAATCAAAAATTATATTCACCCTTTGCTATATTGAAAGCACTTCATCTACACATTATAGGATGTTTTACCTTGTGAATTGTATTATTATTTTTATTTTGAAAATGTACAGTCATTTCAAATCAGACGATTGCAACATGCTCCAAAGCATTTGGGCTCAAAGACAAAAGTTTGTTAAGATATGAAAGTGAAATTTCCCCCATTCATCCATTATGCAGGTCTTCAGCAGCACAATTGTACAGGGTCTTCATTGCTGTATGGTGCGTATCATAATGCACCACACATTCTCAACTGGAGACAGGTCAGGACCGCAGGCAGGCTAATTGAACACCCGCGCTCTCTGCTTACACAGCCATGCACTTGTAATCCAGGCAGTAAGTTGTTTGAAGTTGTCCTGCTGCAGAGCAACATAAGCTGCTCCAAAATGTGTACATATCTGTCTGCATTCATGGTGCCCTCACAGATGTGCGAGTTACCCATGCCATGGGCACTGACACACCCCTGGCCCATATAGACACTGGCTTTTGGACCTGATGCTGATAACTGCTTGCATCTTCCTTTTCCTCTTTGGCCCAGATAACACAATGACTTTGTTTTTCAAAAATGTTTTACAGTTCCACAGAGAAGTCGGCATCGCTTCTGGACAGTGATGATGTATGGCTTCTCCTTTACATAGTAAAGTCTTAACTTGCATCCGTGGATGCAGCGGCGAGTGGTGTTGACTAACAAAGGTTTCCTAAAGTTGAGAGCGAGACCAGAGAAGTCGGCAGTGCTTCTGGACAGTGATGATGTACGGCTTCTCCTTTACACAGTAAAGTCTTAACTTGCATCTGTGGATGCAGCGGTGAGGGGTGTTCACTAACAAAGGTTTACTAAAGTTGAGAGTGAGCCCAGAGAAGTCAGCAGTGCTTCTGGACAGTGATGATGTACGGCTTCTCCTTTACATAGTAAAGTCTTAACTTGCATCTGTGGATGCAGCGGCGAGGGGTGTTCACTAACAAAGGTTTACTAAAGTTGAGAGCGAGACCAGAGAAGTTGGCAGCGCTTCTGGACAGTGATGATGTACGGCTTCTCCTTTACATAGTATAGGATTATTTGCTGAATCACCTGTTGGCAAATTGACAAGTCTCGAATGATACTTGCTCTTGAAGGACTAGGCTGTTTTTGGAGGCTCCTTATATACTGACACGATTGCCTGTTTAACATCTCCTGTTTCACATCGCCGTGTTAATTCAACTCGTCAGATTGTTATTAGTCTTAAATTGCCCCTGCCTCAACTTATTTGAAGCGTGTTGCAATAATCAGATTTGAAATTACTGTACATCAAACAAACAATGAAATTCACAAAGTAAAACATCATATAATGTGTAGTTGTAGTACTTTCAATATAGCAAAGTGTGAATATAATTTACAAATCACTCCTTTTTGTTTTTATTAGCATTTTTCATACTGTCCCAGCTTTTTTGGAATTGGGGTTGTACATGAATTGATTCGTTTTAGTTCCATTATGTTGGTATATTAACATTTGATCATTTAATGATAAATAAGCTAGTTAACCGTATACATAACAGGATTTTTATTACAGTGGCATATGTTAGGTGACAGGTTACCTGGGTAATATCTCGTGACTCCCGTGGCGCTCCCAAACGCTTGCCAGAGCAGCGACGGGTCGTCTCTACTGTTCTCCATAAAAACTCTCTCTAATGCCTGAGTCCAGTTGAGCTCGTTCAGAATCACTGGAGCTACACATCAGAGACGCACATGAAATGTCAGATATTGTGCTGTAATAACTGATGTAATAACATTAGTCTGGTGTCTCACCTCCTTTATAGATGTCCGTTGGGATCTGTACCGCAGTGTGGGAGTAATTCACATGGTTTTTAAAGTTTGGGTCGTAAACAAAATCCAACTTCAGCGACATTTGAGAATCAATGTCTTCACCATCCTGTCATGAGCAAACATTACACATAATCACAAATATCCACACAAACATTTAATATCACTTCAAAATCATTGTCACTTTCATTTATTTTACACACATTTTACACAAAACATTACAGATTGAACAAGATTATTTGTTAAAAGTTTTTAATGTATGCAATAAAGAGATACATTATTGACTCACATAGTCCATCTCTACTTTAGAGTTATAATATTCAATATTCTCCTCCTGAAATAAACACACAGAAACACACAAATACCAAAATAAGCTCCTTAAAATATAATAATAATAATAAATGTAATTACCCAAAAATAGATGTAAATCAATATGTAGTTTTTTTAATTACCGATTAATCGCGTTGCGTTTTGAAACTATCGGTTAGCGGCAAAAAAACGAAACCGTTCTGATTGTTGTTGTTTTTATTTGCTATATTTCAATCATTCATCATTGACAATGTATATGTACATATATTTTTTATTTTCTCCCCAATTAGGAACACCCAATTCCCAATGCGCTCCAAGTCCTCGCGGTGGCGTAGTGACTCGCCTCAATCCGGGTGGTGGAGGACGAATCTCAGTTGCCTCCGCGTCTGAGACCGTCAATCCGTGCATCTTATCACGTGACTTGTTGAGCGTGTTACCGTGGAGACGTAGCGCTTGTGGCCGCGGCATCCACGCACAACTCACCACACGCCCCACGTAGAGCGAGAACCACATTATAGTGACCACGAGGAGGTTACCCCATGTGACTCTACCCTCCCTAGCAACCAGGCCAATTTGGTTACCCCATGTGACTCTACCCTCCCTAGCAACCAGGCCAATTTGGTTACCCCATGTGACTCTACCCTCCCTAGCAACCGGGCCAATTTTATTTTGGGCTTCAAGGAAAGACAAAGTTTTTTTTTTTATTCTGCCTATGAATTGGTTTTCGACCTTTTCCACCACCTTAAGTTATCAGAATCGGCAAAATCCACTATCGGTCGACCTCTAACCGGAAAACAAAATTCAAGCATCATCCACGCAATGAAAACATCTCATTTATCAAGTAATTAACTTTTATAAATGTCTTTTCACAATGTGTCCCAAGCATTTAAATAAAGAGCTTAAAATAACATTAATATAACATAAATAACAACATTACGATTTAGATTAAACAACGTCACAGCTGATAAACTGACCTTGAGTCCATCCTGCCAGTGATGATCTTTCTGCAGACGCTCCGCTTCACTCGCCAGTTTCTGATGGAAAACAAACCATCAACGTTCATCATAAACCATCAGTGTGAGTGTTTATATGAGTGTGTGTGTGTGTGTTTTACCTCAAGAGCTTTGCGTTTCTTGGCCAGCAGTCTCTCGATGTCTGTTGCGACTTTCTCTACGATGTCTTGTGGGTTATTTCTGACCACACTGAACTGTCTTCTCTTCTCATTGTAGATCTACAACAACAACGAAACACACTGAAATTCAACAAACATCACACCTGCATACTAAAGTCTCTAAAACAGAACATTCAACAGCTGGAGGAAACCCAGAGAACTTCCTCTCCGCACTGACACACTAAAAATAGCCTCAGATTTCAGAGTTGCAGAAGAACACGGATCATTACAGCAACATCACAAACACACTTACTGACAGTTTCTACAGCGTGTGGAACTGCAGTATCATTATAATCTCTGTGATGGATTTCACTGGAGTTGCTCATTGTTGTGAATAATGAGTTCATGATTGACAGACACACACACACACACACACACACACACACACACACACACACACAGTCTTACCCCTTTGAGTTGTTGAGCTCCGCTGATGTGCTGCAGGACTCTGTCAATCTCCTGTTCAATGCGTCGAGCCCAGTGCATGATCCTACACAACACACACAACACACACACATTAAAGTCAGACTGTACTGTATCTTTGACTAATTACAGTTTAATGACATTTTACTGCATTACTGAAACAATTACACACCATAAACACACAAAATCAATCAGTTTTATCATGAAACATCAGTGGATATCAAACCCTGCATGTGGTCACAAATCATTCAAATTTGAACATTTTTGTCTTTTGACGAACTGGTACTTTAAATTGGTTAATTTTATAATTAATACATTTTAGTCCATTTTAATTGGACTAAAATAGCTAATTAATTTTAATTGTCAAAAATACAAATTTCACTGATGATAATGTGCATACTGACTAAAACGTGTCATACTGTAACAGACAAAATATTAACTAAATATTCAACCAAGCAACAAAGTTCATTTTTACAGTTTTTTGTTTTAATTAATTTTTTTGTCATGGAAATTTCATTTATATTTGATAATTTTAACATTCATTTTGGAACATTTTATCTTGAATAAAATTGTGAATACTTTTAGTAGCCAAAAATAATTTTGTTGACAATAATCTGCAAAATAACCAAATCGTTCAAAATCATTTTTAGGTTCAGACCAAATTGGCCCGATTGCTAGGGAGGGTAGAGTCACATGGGTAACCAAATTGGCCCGGTTGCCAGGGAAGGTAGAGTCACATGGGGTAACCAAATTGGCCCGGTTGCTAGGGAGGGTAGAGTCACATGGGGAAACCAAATTGTCCCGGTTGCTAGGGAGGGTAGAGTCACATGGGGAAACCAAATTGGCCCGGTTGCTAGGGAGGGTAGAGTCACATGGGGAAACCAAATTGGCCCGGTTGCTAGGGAGGGTAGAGTCACATGGGGTAACCAAATTGGCCCGGTTGCTAGGGAGGGTAGAGTCACATGGGGTAACCTCCTCGTGGTGGCTATAATGTGGTTCTCACTCTCGGTGGGGTGCGTGGTGAGTTGTGAGTGGAAGATGCGGAGAATAGCGTGAAGCCTCCACATGTGCTACGTTTCCACGGTAACGCACTCAACAAGTCACGTGATAAGATGTGTGGATTGACGGTCTCAGATGCGGAGGCAACTGAGATTCGTCCTCCGCCACACGGATTGAGGCGAGTCACTACACCACCACGAGGACTTGGAGCGTATTGGGAATTGGGCGTTCCAGATTGGGATAAATAAAAAACATTTACTTATCAACATGACGTATGTTTTCATCTTGTCTTCATTATAGTCAACAAACATTTTCATCATTAATTTTATTATCAGGATTAAAACTGACACTGAGTTTCAACGTGACTTTTGCAGTTCTTTGTGTTCACTGGATCATTTAATAATAGATTTAAACGATTCAACTTTTCAGTGTATAGATGACGCCAAACATCCGAGATTTGAATGTAGTTAAATGGTAAAGTCTGGCCAATGAAATATATAAACCACAGCATCCAGAGAAACATCTTTTCACTTCATAACGTTCTGTTACAGAAACTGTGTGTGGTTGAATCTCAACCCTGCAGTCTGTTTCCACGACAACAGATCTGTATGTGACTGCAGCTCCATTATATTATATAAGATCAGGATGTTTATCAGGTGCAACCTGAAGCTAATTCAATCTAACAGTCAATGATCATGAGAGGATCATAATAAATCATTCAGGTTGAGCATTTAATAATCACTCAAATGGTTAATGATGTTGTTGACATCTAATGGATGATTTGAGATGTATGAAATGTCAGTGACCCTATCGGTGTTGTGCATTAGCATTTCCTACAATTATTTCATCTGATTTGTCCGTCTCCTGTACGCTATAATGTGAGGAGTGATGTCATCTGAAGCGTGATTTAGTGTCAAATGTATTTTTTAAACAGGCAAAATTGTATGAAATATCAGCCATTGTAGTAGTCATCAACCATAAAAATATCAACTTATTAAACGTGAGAAGAACGTTTATGCTGCGCGTTTGCTGGGGTTTTATTGGGTGTTTTATCAGGTATTATCAGCAAAACTGTCTATAATTGAAAAAGGGGTTTAAACTCTTCCTTAGATTACATTCAGTTTATGCTTTTGGGGAATTCTCATGAAACCTGTCAACAGATGCTTCATATTTAACCCCAAATCAATCATATAAAAAAGTATATTTTACATAAATATCAGCACACAAGTACAATTAGTACCATTAAGAGTTTCTGCATCGTGACATTATTTTCATGACACTAAAGAGAATGTTACATTTCACTTTCTTTTAAATGCCAGTTTGTTTATATAATGCCACTGTTGTTTTTTTTATGAATATATATATATTTTCCATACACAAAATGCTTTTTGTTTTATTATCACAGTCTATGTCAATGATTAGCAACAACATTGATTTTGATTTTGTGTCAGATTTAAAATAAAAAACTCACACTCAGGACCTTAGAGGACAAAAATGTCAATAAATGACAATAAAATGTTATATATTAATATTATTTTCCACTTTCACTGACTTGTTTTAACTATCCAACTACCAAATATTCATTCATTTTTAGGATTGTAACCCTTTAAATGTCACTGCTGTTTTTTACACACACACACACACACGCGCGCGCGCGCACACACGCACTGGTTCACAGCAGGTTTAACAGCATGTGTTACACAATATGTGGAGGTGAGATTGTATTAGGGTGTGTGTGTGTGTGTGTGTGTGTGTGTGTGTGTCAGAGTGATTCGGGCGATCTGATACTCTCTCAACATCTAATCTGAGCATGCCCAGACTCTCTCTCACACACACACACACACACCGCTGACATCTTCCCTGTAGCCCATTACCTGACACACACACTCTCTGGAGAGAGATACATTGAACTAAGGGACGCTTTGACCTATATTCTCTTTCACACACACACACACACACACACATCAGTATTAAACTACAGGCAGATACTGTAGATCCTTTACTATCACGGGCCAGATTAATATTAGTGAAATCCTGGATTTTGACACACAACACAACGTCAACTTCACCCCTCATCCCATTACAATGTGAAAGGTTGTGAAAAAACCTCACATGAAACGTTACGGAAATGAGTGTTACTTAAGTGTAAATTGGTGTAATGCTGTAGAAATGTGCCTGGAGTTCGGTCCGGGTTACTCTCACGTGATCCTGAGACCAAGACCTTCACCACGACTCGTGTAGGGATCAGGTGGTGAACATGCAAGCGAAGCTGCCGCAGGAGGAGGCAGACCCAGCCTTATCGTCGCTGTGTCCGACGCATGCTTTGCGCATCTATTTGGATCGTACGCAGAGCTCTAGATGCTCTGAGCAGCTCTTTGTCTGCTTTGATGGACAGCAGAAAGGGAGTACGTCTCCAAACAGAGGATTGCCCACTGGGTCATTGAAGCCATCGCTATGGCATATCATGCCCAAGACGTGCCACCCCCCGTAGGGCTACTCTACCAGGAGTGTGGCAGCCTCCTGGGCCTTGACCAATGGCACCTCTTAAGCAGACATCTGCAGAGCAGCAGGGGCGGACTGCTTCCATGCTAGTTACGTCATCTCCCTCCTCAGGGATGTGGGGAACTACATGCCGTCTTTTTGGGGTGTTGGGGGATGTTACGTGCAGACTGATGCACCTGCTAGTATACACACAGCAGCTTGCTTGCACCTGAATCACCAGTTCACGTAACACGGTTCAGCTGTTGTGGCGTTTTTCTATTGGGACCCCTAGTGTCACTACATCGACACAACGTCGAGTGAGTGACAGAAGGGGCATGTCTTGGTTACTGTCGTAACCTTCATTCCCTGATTGAGTGAATGAGATTTTGTGTCCCTCTTACCACAACACTGTACTAGCCGCTGAAATGGCCGGACCTTGTCTCGGCTCCTCAGCACAAAACCTGAATGAGAGCCGGCATTCCTTCTCCTTTTATACCCGTATGTCTGGGGGAGTGGCATGCAAATTCCCCACGCCAATTCTCATTGGCCGTTTCTCAAAAGAATAGAGGTAATCGGGGCTCTCAAGAAAGACCCCTAGTGTCACTACATCGTCTCGTTCCCTCCATCCGAAACATGACATTGGCGTGGAAGAGTGAAAAATACATAAAGTTCACAATTTGTAATATTTGTAAGGCTAAAGTAAACCGTGGGGGAACCACCACGATAACGTTTGGAACAACAAACCTAATTAGACACTTAATAAACCCTCACCCAGCTGAAAATACCGCTTTTAAAAAAGAAGCTAAAAAAGTTAAGCGGCTAAAGCTAGCCAGAGCTCAGACCCAGCAACAAGTCAGCAGCCTCTCCTATCTTTCCTTGGTATGATCAGTGAAAAGACCAAAGGAATTACGAGGAAAAATATGGAATTCAAGGTCCTGGATGACCATCTCCATAGTTGAGTCTCCGTAGTGTCGTCACACACGCAGCCTGTTACCTGTGAACATTTGGGTACACAAATCCGGGAGGTGAAGGGTGGTGCTGGATGGCAGAGGCAGGCTAAATACATATAAATTGTGCCGTTGTGATTTAATGTGCTGAGTAACGTAATTTTTCCCACCGTGTCCGATATTAAAATCAGTGCGACACACTTTGCAAAAGGCGTGTGTATTGTTGATTTGGCTTCGGGATATGAAATTAAATGCTTTCGTCCAGCTGTTGTTAAATTTACATGTGTATATATATATATTTCCCGCCGGAGCACCAGCTGAGTCTCCACCCATCTACTGGTGACGCTTGATTCAACTTCTCGCGTCTACTGCCTGCGCAGATTTCAACAGCGCAAATGGGTTTTGGTTGCCAGGTTGAGGTCACAAATGGGGTTTGGTTGCCAGGTTGAGGTCACAAATGGGTTGAAATGTGTATGGTGCGTTGATTGTGTGAGTTGGATGCGTTTCATACAAGATCTGGCAACTGGACAACCTCGGAATAATATATTGATGTGATTATTCATATAACGTGGTTTGAGCCATACAAATTACAGGAGTTTCCAGGGAGAAATAACAAAACGGAAGGGGGGTGGGACATGGGTGTGAAATACGGGAGACTCCCGGGAAAAACGGGGGTGAGTGACGACAAGCCGATCCCGAAGCAGCGATCAGTTTTACCTCTGATATTTGGGATCTAACGTCGCTTAATGTCAATGTTGAGTGTATTGGACACTTCAGTTTTGTTCATAGGCTTGTAATATTTGGAATTGTTTTGTTAGACGAGTAAAAAATAGAAAAAGGTCCATTTATAAAAATAACGTCTGTTTTGTTCTGTAAAGCAACTCATTTGCAGTTAATTGTTATTTCTGCCTCTTTCCAGTCACTGACACTTTATATATCAGAAGTCAGAGAAGATCCTGTAACTTTGTTTGGAGGAAATTGTAATGTTTAATAATTTATTTTATTATGAAAATAAATGTTTGCGTTGAAGAAAGGTAGATTTTGTTTGTATATGCGGTCAATAATAGTTCTTAGAAAGAAAATCGGAATTGGAAAAATCGGTATCGGCAGGTCACACTTGGAGAAAAATTGGAAATCGGAATCGGCCAAGAAAATTACAATCGGTACATCTCTAATTTATTTATTTAGCATATAATGTAGTATAAATGCGTTTTGTTTGTAGTGTAATGCAACAGAAATGAGTATTTCTTACTTGAATGTTTCTTACTGTAGTGGAAATCGGTGTTCTCTTACATTTAATGTTGTATAAATGAGTGTTTATTATGTGCAATGTCATGGAAAGGTTTTTTATTAAAAAAAATTTTTTCACGTGAAATACCATAGAAATGTAGTATTTGTAATGAATTGTAAAGAAATGTAATGCACAAGAAATAAGTGTTTTGTGTGTATTTCTGTGGAAATGTGAATATTTAAATTATGTGTAATGCTGAGGGCATATTGTTGTTTAATGTGTGTATATTTGTTTTTTAATTGGTGTTTTTCTTGCGTATAAAGTTGATATAATATTGTGCAAATGTTTCCAACATGTAATGCAGTAAAATATGTGTATTGTGGGAAAAGTTGATTGTGTTGTGTTTGTAATGCTGAAGAAATTATTGTTTTTGCTTACGTGAGAAAATGAGTCTGTCTAATGCTGAGTAAATGTGATGGTTTTATCCGTGTATTAATGTGCATACAAATGCTGTGGAAACGAGTGTTTATCCGTGTATTTCTTAATAAATGAGTGTTTTTCTTACGTGTAATGCTGGGGGAACGTGAGCGCGTCCACTGCGGTCCATGATCCGCTGAAAATCACCACCATCATCATCATCATCATCATCAGACGCGCGTGAACACATCTCGCCATTTTCCATGAAAACACCGCAAGCCAGCAGCCCAAATATCCTCACGGTAATCCAGCAGAGAGGAATATCACCGTCTGACGCAGTATTAATCGCTCGTTTCGCGCAAGGAGTAAATATGAAGTGCAATGAGGAATGAACGAAAGATACTGCGTGTGATGATGCTGCCGTGCACGCGCGCGCGCGACCTCATTCATTTTTAAAACACACTGAAACAGAGAAAAAAGATGTATTCAATAGTCACATTTCAATAAACACCACCACAAAGATCTTTAGCCCCACTCTTCACATATTATAAGTCAAATAAAGAACAATAACTTGAACAAATGAATTAGCAAATAGATTGTGGATAGACTGTGGGCACTTTGTTAATAGTTGTCTTACTTGATTTTTGGCATTCTGGTTTTAAATATAAATCAGATCAAAAAGTAAAATAAATGTAGTATTTATATCAGATTCGTTTGTATAATTACTCATTCCTGCCAAATAATAATAATAATCCATTCATTCATTAGATAATCTGTACACTGCTAGTGGTGATAATCAGGAAAGAAGTGGAGAACAGAGTGTAATAATGGATCACAGTAGGAAAAGCAATCAAACACAGAGCTGAAAAGCTCTCTCTCTCTCTCTCTCTCTCTCTGTGTGTGTGTGTGTGTGTGTGTGTGTGTGTTTATTTTAGACCTGATGGAAGTCACTAAAGTGAAGGATAAATGACAATGTCACTCACAGACTGCAGAGAAGAGAAGAGGATAAAAAGAAGAGGATCTGGAAAATATATTACCTGCCCTGTGGAGGCAAAGAGTTTCACATGCAAATAAAATCTAACAAATCTCAGGACTGTTTACACTGTAAAGAAATTGCACACTTGTCATCATTGTGGAAAGAGTCTCACAGATAGAGAAACCCTTACAACACACACGATAGCTCACAACTCTCTTGGAGTCAGACAAAATATGACAGGACCTACTCATCGCCATAATCATACGCCAGATTTAATTCTGTCATATGGAGTTGATGTTGATACTACAGGTATTTTGCCGCAGAGCGATGACATCTCGGATCATTACCTCGTCTCTTGTTTGCTGCGATCAGCTAATGTCACTCAATCTACACCACGCTATCATTCAGGTAGAACTATTCTTTCGACCACTAAAGATAGCTTCACTAATAATCTTCCAGATTTGTCTCACATAATCAGTAAGCCAAAATGTCTAGAAGAACTTGATGTAATAACAGAAAATATAAATACAGTCTTCTCTAGCACTCTTGATAGTGTAGCCTCCCTTCGATTAAAGAAAATGAAAGAAAAAAGCCCTGCACCCAATCAAGTTTGTTCCATGCGGGGGTTGGTCTCCGCCAGGACTGCACATTGTCAGCAATCCTGTTTGTTATATTCATGGACAGGATATCGAAGCATAATCGGGCGGGGAAGGGGTGCTGTTCAGTGAGCTGGGGATCTCATCGCTGCTTTTTGCAGATGATGTGGTTTTCATGTCATCATCGGTCCGTGACCTTCAGCTCTCACTGGATCACTTGGCAGTCGAGTGTGAAGTGGCTGGGATGAGGATTAGCACCTCTAAATCTGAGGCCATGGTTCTCAGCAGGAAACCGATGGAGTGCGTACTCTGGGTAGGGAAGGAGGTATTGCCCCAAGTGAAGGAGGTCAAGTACCTCAGGGTCTTGTTCACGAGTGAGGGGACAATGGAGCAGGAGGTTGGCCAGAGAATTGGGGCAGCGGGGGTGGTATTGCACTCGCTCTATCGCACCGTTGTCATGATTTACTGTTAAATTTTTGTTCCTACCCTCACCTATGGTCATGAAGGGTGGGTCATGACTGAAAGAACTAGGTTATGAGTACAAGCGGCCGAAATGGGTTTCCTCAGAAGGGTGGCGGGCTTCTCCCTTAGAGATAGGGTGAGGAGATCAGTCATCCCTGAGGAGCTCGGAGTAGAGCCGCTGCTCCTTTGCATTGAAATGAGCCAGTTGAGGTGGTTTGGGCATCTGGTAAGGATGCCCCCTGGGCGCCTCCCTAGGGAGGTGTTTCAGGCACGTCCAGCTGGGAGGAGGCCTCGGGGAAGACCTAGGACTAGATGGAGAGATTACATCTCCACACTGGCCTGGGAACGTCTCGAGGGTCCCCCAGTCAGAGCTGGTTAATGTGGCTCGGGATAGGGAAGTTTGGGGTCCCCTGCTGGAGCTGCTCCCCCGTGACCCAAATTTGGATAAGCGGTTGAAAATGGAAGGATGGAGCTCTGCACCATGGTACAATGATCATTCTCATGCTCTCAAGAGAGCATCTTGGAAAATGGAGCACAAATGGAAGAATACAAAATTAGAGGTATTGTCATGTTTCTCCCTTGTCCATGTATTTAAGCCTAATTTTTGCCATTGTCCTTTGTCAGGTATTGTTTGTGTAACGTCTTGTTATTTTTTATTCCAAGTTTATAGTCAAGTCATATTAAGTCAAGTTCATGTTAATATTTATGTTTTGTTCAAGTCAAGTTTATGTCAAGTTAATTTTTTGTTTTGTTCACGTTTGAAGCTATGGATTTTGGATCTCATTTTGTAAATAAAACTGCACTTGGGATCATCACACATCATCGTCTCTTCTACTTTGTTACACATAGGTCATGAAGAACTATCAAAACTTATCAAAAAATCAAAAGCCACAACATGTATGTTAGATCCAATACCAACTAAGCTCTTAAAAGAGGTATTCCCTATAATCTCAGAGCCTCTTCTGTTATCTCCTACCTCCTCGCTATCCTTAGGACATGTCCAAAGAGACTTTAAAATGGCAATTACAGTATCAAACTGCATATTAAGAAGCCACAACTTGATCCTGGAGAACTGGCTAATTACAGACTGATTTCAAATCTCCAGTTTGTGTTGAAAACACTATAATTTTTCATTACTGCTGTGTAGTATTTTTTTCTAAAGCATGGCCATCTACTCTTCTTTTGTCTTTATAGCATTTATTAACCATAATGTTAGTTAATAAAACAATTGTTCATTATTAGTTTATCTAAAACAACCTTTGATTTTTTTTAAATGTATTAGTATCTGTTGTAACTAATATTAAGTTAATTATTTTATGTTAACTAATGTTGTTAAATAATGTTCACAAATGGAAACTTTTTGTAAAGTGTTTCCATAATTTTACTGTGTGGGGCATAAACATATCTGCAGAATAAAACTTGCAAAAGTGTGGCAAAGGACGCTTTAAAAAAATCTTTATCAGCTTATCTTAATGTTAAAAAATTGGAGATCGTCATCGGCCTCAAATGTCTTGATTGGTGCACCACTATTCTGAATCGGTTTTTCAGTCATTGTGGAGCACTCCAGTCTCCGTAAAATTACTTATGACACATTTATTGTAGAAATAATAAAGTTTAACCAGAAGTGTTTGTTTTAGAAGTGAGTGTTGATGCTTTTAATCTTATTTTAATTTAAATTTTGTTTTTATCAGAAATTTGAAAATTCTGTCATTTTTCTCTTCTGTTTTTTCAAACTTTTATGACTTACTTTCTTCTGTGGGACACATAAGATGTTAGACAGAATGTGAATGTCACCGATTCACTTTCATTGCATCTTTTTTCCCATAAAGAGTGAATATTTATGTTCCACAAAAGAGAGCAAGTATAAATGTGTACATATTCTTTCATGTTTGACTTGAACACTCAGTACAGATCCAGTGCACTGCTGTTGTAACTGCTCTCACGTGTTGATCATTTCTGACCTCTAGTGGACAAACAGTGTTTTAATGCTTTCACATATACAGATGTTAAACATGAAAGGTTTATTTTAGTGTTCAGGTTCAACCACATTGTGAATGAATATTTCTGAATATTAAAAATTACTTATGAGAACAATATTGTTGTATCTTTATGTTGGTGATAACAGTACTATTCAATGTGTCCTGTCACAAATAATGCATTAATATTGGTGATAATCTTAAAAAGTGAAACTCATCTGATTAGAAAAAAAAAAATCAATGTTTATTTTACCATATTCTTTGTAACCGTACAGTAAAAAAATATATTTTTGGGGATGTAATACTGTACATACAAATTGGTCAAAATATATCCAAGGAAAATACATTCTTCAGTTTACTTTTAGGTCATATTTAACTTTTTTACTTAATATTTAACAGTAAACATTTTATTATTTATAATGTGAAATATTTATTGGAGCATTTAAATGTATCATCAAGAGTGACGATGAACTCAAAAGCAGTCAAATATTATTTGGCTCTGTCTGCACATATCCTAATTAATATTCATGTGTTTTGCCACTTCATGATGGTGATGTCACTTCTCTTGTGGATGTGATGTCATAAACACCTCCCTCTGCAACTGGATCCTGAACTTCCTGACTGGGATACCTCAGTCAGTCCGGATCGGGAACAACATCTCCACCACCACCACACTGAGCACTGGGACCCCCCAGGGTGAGCTGGTGTTGAGGAACACATGGAGCAGAGCGTTGAATGAAGAATATGTGGTAAACATATTTTATTACAGAATCATCCTGTTTGTTATTTAGTTAATCTCAGTAAGTGCTATTTAAATTACTAAATGGAGGATCTGTGGAAACTGATAATGTTTAAATCTTGCCAAGCATGGATTCATTTATCTGCTAATGCTAGCGAGTGTGAGTCTTTCCTGTGGATGTGCTAACATTGTGACTCGTCATCAGTGGAAATGTGTACTTATATAGTGGTCTGGACTACCATAAACACCCAAATCTCCCCTAACTCCGGTGGATTATATCACAACAATGTGACTATCTCTGACAAATGAATGACAATGGTAAGATGAACATGGGTTTACTTGTCATTCAAATCAATTGTTTACTGTGATAAATGTTGTAACTTCTGGTATAAAGTCAATTCAATCTGAATTGTGTAACTTTACACTGTTAAAATACTTACTTTCTCTTGTCCTGTTTAATATTAGTGATGGGTGTGTTTCTGTAACTCGTGTTTGGTGGCGCGAAAATGACTGACTTAGCAACACGTGTTACTCCGGTTCTTCTTTATGAGTTTGAGTAGTGTCCCAAACATAATATCTGCATCACTCATAACTATTCAAACACATGTTTGCATTCAGAATGATTAAAGTCATCGAGAACATATCGCTTTTCTCTTGACATTCACAAATGTGGTCTTGAGGTAATAATAATGTAATCTGATTATATTACGTTGTTTTCAATGTAACTGGATTACATTACTGATCAGCATTTGTAACTGATTATCTTTAAGTAACCTCCCGACGCTGACCAAGACAAGATATATATATATATGCCCTGTGTTTCTCCCCTGTCATCTGTTCCTGGACTACACTTCCCATAATTCCCTGCTCTCATCACTGCCATCTGTCTGTCATTGTCCTCACCTGTGTTTCATGAAGTCATTACCCACTGTGTATATAATGCTCGGTTGTTTGCTTGTCCTTTGTCAGTTGTTGAGTGTATTGACGTCTTGTTCTAAGCCCTGATCTTGGTTCCATGTGTTTTTGTTTTTCTTTATATTCTGAGTTACCTGGTTCATCTTTTGCTTCCATTAAAAAAAACTGCATTTATATCCTCATTCCTCATTACAAGTTGCAACCTACATCCACCCTGACCACTAACCCTTACCTCCCAACAAATAACCATGGTTATACTACAGTAATCATTGTATTATTATGGTATTTTGTAGTAAAATTAAAACATGGTTGCTATAGTAATATCCTAATACTGTAGTAAACATGTTTAATTGCATTAAAATGGCTTCTGCTATAAAAACATGGTAACTCGAGCTGTGGCAGGTGATATTTACACGAGGGTAAAATGCAAATATTCATTAAAATGATGTTTGAAGACCGATTCACTTTCACTTTTTATTCTACTTTATATGGTGACTGAATCTATTAGTCTCTCACATTCTGCCCAAAAACATCATCTATTGTGTTCCTCAAAAGAAAAGTCTTGAGTCCTGTTTAACAGCTGACGTGGATTGTCATACCTTATTCTTTTTTTGTGGTGTGGCCATTGAAAATATTGACAATATATTAACAAGCTGAACATTTAAAACCCCTCATTGTCGAGCCCTGTTTTGTGTTCCATTGAAGACAGGACGTCATGTGGGTTGTGTAATGTTGACTGTACGTTATCCTCTTGATGTCATTGTAAATTTAAACAATGATCTTGTGTGATTAAACATTGTGATGATTTCCTTCATAAAATGCAGATTTAACTTTGTCTTGGATTTACTGTAGGTTAATTGTGAAGTCTTCACGTCCTCAGACTAACACATTAATAACACAATAACACAACTCTCATTACGCCAAAACGATTAATGTTCGGCTTTATTGATGACTGCAAAATATTGAGTCATCACATGAATGTATTCATTCTATATGTTCTTGTTAATGTTTTAAGATCAAGAACAGCTTTCCAGATATCACTGACTAAAATAAAATGTTAAATCAAACAGAAATGAATCTTTATCTGTTGAGGTCGGTGCCATTTTGACTGTTTTTGCATGACGTTGAATACAATTCAACGTTTTCTTACATGTAATTACGAGCTCAACAAAGAAGTGAAACTTAGAAAATCATGACATGAGTGCACCATTATTACTCTTCTGTCACAACAACTTCAGATGAAATTCTTTGGAGATTTTACAATAAAGCTACAGGTCAGACCGGTCTGTCTGTCATCAATCATAATCTAAGCAGATCAACTAAAGCTTTAAAGCAACTAAAGAACAAAGGACAAACTATTTATACATTTTACACAAACAGGAGAATTATATCAACCATGTCAAATATGCACATCATTTTGTTCATGTCTGTTCAATAAAATACAAACTTTATAATGTGGATTTAGTTTTTAACTCTTTATCATGTTGCTAAAACTTCAACTATCATTAGTTTAATCAAGTCTCGGGTCATTTGTAATACTGGAACTCTCCGTATGTTCAACATCAATTCTTGAAGTCTGTGACAATCTTTCTAAAAATGCTTTTCGAAGTCGACATATAAATCTACATGTCATGATTTGAGAGTCCTCAAACCTCTTTGAGTTGTTCATAGTTTGACAAAGTTTTTCAACCATCCCTGATGTCCCGTTCCTATTTTTCTGTTCCCTGTTTTTGTTCTGCTCATGTGGAAAGAAAAACCCTTTGTGATTTTTAATAAAAATTGCTTTTTTACACTAATTAAACCCATGATTTATATGGGACAAAAGTTCTCTGATCTGATCTCTGACTGGGTGCCAAGAGGAACAAGGATGTAATCAGTAATTTATGCTTTAAATTTAAAATTTTTAACCGAAAGAGTTTTGTTAATGTTGTTAGTTTGGAAACCTAAAGAAAACACAAGATACCAAATACTTACATTGTATTTCACCATTATTCTGCAGCTGTGGCGGACTGGCCATTGGGAGAACTGGGACTTTTCCTGGTGGGCCGGCCACAATATGGGGCCGCCGCATTATGCAGAGCGCACCACAAAACGTCGCCAATATGCGGAAAAGATTTAAAATGGTCTTCACTCCCATGAGATGACCACTCGAGTAATGTCAGGATCCTAATAAAAGCTGTTTTTAGCTGTTTTGCCTCATGAGCAGCAGCATGTTGAGATACGACGACTAGATGAATATTACCCACATTACATCAGTAATCCTCCTGTTATTGGAAACATTTGCTCACAGAATAGATTAATTATGCATGATATGGTGTATTTCTCTGTGTACTTCTCTAAAAACAGATATATGGTGTATTTCTGTGTTTCTTTTAATTAGGCTAGTTGTATATCTCTCGACCGGTCATGGTGTCTGCTCTAGCAAACTGAAAGTACACTCTCGGAAAAAAAAAAGTACTATTTTGTACCATAGAAGGTACAAACCCTTGTCACTGGGGCGGTACCTTTTACTGGTACAGAATTGTACCTTAATGTAAAGAAACCATTACAGTTTGTACCTTTAAGGACACGATTTGTACCATGGAGAACCAAAATGTACCTTTTTTGTCTTCAACTTACTGGTACAATATGGTACCTTCATCTTAGGTACAAATTTGATCCTTTAAGGTACCACCCCAGTGACAAGCCCTTTTGTACCTTTAATGTGTCAAATGTGTTCCTTCAAATATTCAGCAATTAAAGGCCATTCAACAACTGATCCCAAAAGGCATCGATTTAATGTCAGAAACCATACACATCAAATACATGTTTGAATTACTACTTTGTTCCAGGTTAAAATATTTATTTTTGTTTAAATACATCTTTACAGTTTACAATGGAGACTTCAAACATATTTTTAACAGAACATAAAACATTTCTCCATTTGCTACAAAACATTTCATAAAACAATTACACTAAAATGTCACAATATATCAATTTCATTCTCCCATCTACAATAAAAATTCACAAGCTATTTAATACTTTAAATTTAGATTTTTAAATTCATTTTTACCTTCCACACAATAATACCCTTGCATTTACATAACATTAAATTTTTTAAAGAATTAAATCATAAACATTGAGATGTGCACAAACCTAATGATTTGACTATGCATATCTAGCTCCAACATACAAGAGGTCATCAATCACATAAAGGTCAAGTGCCTGGTAGTCCAGTTCCTCTCCTGGCATCACACAAAACCAATCCTTATCATATGAAACCCGAAATGCATGGAAATGAGGATCAAACAATTGTGGGAGCAACAGTTTTCCACACAGTATCCACAACGTATCTACGTTGAAAACATACTTAACCTGAAAGAATAAAGGAACTTCCTCTGTATGCGCAACATCAATAAACACATCTTTGGTGGTGTATTTTACATTATTTACACAAACCTCTTTTACACGTTGAAGTGTTTTACCTGCAAAATCTATGGCTTGACAACTTTTGTGGCTTTTAAGTGTATTTTGAAGCTCTCTGGGTAAAGATGTAAATGGAGTGCTCACGCTAGTTCCAGTCACTTTTTCATAATCACACAACATGCTTTCTGATGAAAACTCCCAACACTGTTTGAATTGGTGTCTTTTGCTTAAGGAAGAAGCAATGTTAATGAAGTTTCTACAGGTGCTAGATACAGTTTTAAAGTATTGATGCTTACTTTCAAAACGCATACACCAAAGTGGACGCAGCGGACCATAAGATGAAATAAGTCTCGCATAATGAATTAGATAATGACACTTAGGTGTGATGACGTCAAATACATCTTTTAACTCTTGTAAGAACTCTTTGACTTTCAAAACAAGAATTGGGAGGGTTTCTCTTTTTACTGTAGGAGCCATAACAATATCTGCAATTTCTCGACATAGAAGATAAACATTCCAATATTCAGAATTGGGTGGAATGTGGTGTGCAATCAAAAAAGGTAAAAGCCTAAATAAGCACCATTTTTGTGAGGCTGATCCTGATATGCTAGAATTCTGTAAAAGTTTCTCAGAAAGCTGGGATGGTTTGTTTGCTTTATCATTTTGACCTATTGAGAATTGACTCAATTCAGCATTTACTTCCTGTATAGTCATATGCTTTTCTCTATGTGCTTTACATAAAACTAGTTTGACTACTAAAAGGTATTACGCCTTCTAATAGGATGTGCATAATATCTGGTGGCAGTCCTTTTGTCACATCAAAGTAACAGTTCATCAAATGGACAGATTCTCTGAACACCATATACTGCAGTGTTGGTAGGATTTTCCTTAATAGAATCTAAATGATATTTGTGGACTTCTGAAGTTCTGAGAATGAATTTATCTTCACTGAAAAACTCTCTTATTTGAGTGGGTTGCCATACAGTATCTACAGATTCGTCCAGAGTTAAAGGACATGCTAAATCCACCAATCAAGTGAGCAGACAAATTGTCCCCAGAGATAGAAGCCAGAGCAGCACGCACATTGAATGTCTTATCACTGAACATCAAATCAAAGCCATCAGTTGACAGTAGTTTTAAATCATCCAACAGAGGTTTCAGAATAATGTCCATGTGCTGCTTAAACAAAGAATGCTTAACGAGTAATGCAAGGTGGATATGCTTTAGCTGAGACCTGTGTTTTACATCTATATTGCCTACACTATAGTAAATAGCACAGAGTTTGTGTTTGTTTCTTTTGGAACCAAGGGGATTGACCACTTCAAACTCATCTTCGTAAAAGTGCAGGCGCAATGCATCTGGATGTTTGGAAAAGAATGGATGTTCCTTAAAGTACTTTCCATCATTGTAGTCCCTCAGAACATGCTCATCCCTAGGCTGAATGTTTTGTTCATGTATACAGTCCCATACATCCTCATGGCTGCAGTAATTTTGAGCACATCCATGATGGGAACATAGGCAAAATTTCCAATCGCATGGTCATTAACATCCCTTATAGTATGCTGCACAGGTTCTATCATGTCCAAATGAGAAATACAGTATTCTTTGAACAAATGTTCAGAGTCTATTATTTACAGGCCTCAGCAAAAAAGTCAAATGATTGTAAATGCCCTACAAGTTCAGGAATTTCTTCGATATTTAAACCATTTTGCTTTAGATGGTATGAAAGCAAGGAATCATAGTTTTCTTTGAAGAAACTAAACAGAAACTTGACATCTTGCAAGATTTCTTGCTGAACAGACTGTGGTAGGACATTTTTTTCTCTGCATTTCAATACAAAGGAAACCAGATTTCCTCTGAAATTAGTCAAAAGATTGTTCATATCCAGAACAACATCTTCAGGAGTATCATCTGTAGTGTCAGTTTGACTTCATTGTCACTAATGTCAACTTCATCATCTCCAGTGACGTTGTTATGACTTGGCCAAATGCGAGTTCTGTGTTTTCTATATACATGACGCCTGAAAGACTCGTATTTGAAAAAGTAATTTTGGCATCCATCAAGTCCGCAACAGATGGAAAAGTCATGCTCATGAGCATGAATCAATCCTATATGTTTGATTAGTTTCACTACAGTAAAATGTCTGCGTGAACACTTTGGACATGCATAGGGCCGTGGCATCCTCACAATCTAAGATAAAAGATTAATAATCCTGACGACAGCAGTTGGCAATGGCTTATCACCAGGTGCAGTTACCTTCAACACATGCCTTTGGAGAAAGAGTAGAGTGTTCCTGTTGTACGAGGGATATGCAAGGTTGAATACAAAATATGCGCAAAAACCAGAGAGAACACCGTCCTCTACCCCAACTGCTCTGCAAACTTCAGATCCCTCCATTTTTACAGTGCTAAAGATTCTCTTCTCACTGAAGACCTGTTTCCAGTTAGACGTTCCCAAAATCTGTACAGTGGGATATGGTGTGGCTGGTTCTTCCTAAACAAAATAGAAGAACCAATATTATAAACATCAGAAGTAAATCTGGATTAAATTCATGTTCCCAATGACTAGTTACAACTGTCCATCTACACTTCTTATTTAATCTCATTTCACTACATTTCTTATTTTTTAAATATTTTTGTATAATTGTATTATTATAAGACTTCAATTAAATTCAATAATGTAATGAATCTGAATTTTAAAAAAATTACAAGCAAATAAAATTAAAATAATTTTCGAAAGCCGAAATTTCGGTGCATCCCTACTTGCTTTAGATTCTTTGCATTCAATACCTGTCCGATTGTGATATAATCATCCACTTTCTCCCTGAAAATCACCGGAAGTAAAACCAGAGCAGCACGAAAATCCATATCTAAAAAGACATTGAACATGTATTAGGGTTCAAATTGCATGTAACAGTTCAAATTGCTCACGGTTTCAGTATGTGTCATGTTCAGAAAAAAGGTCTACTGACAAATAAAAAAAAAAGGAAAATAAGAACAAATAATCAAACTACAAGCAATTGCACAAATAAATACAATAAAGCAAAGATGCAAATAAAATAAATGGTGCTTTTCAGTTTTTTCTGGTAATTATTTTGGGTAGAGGAACTGTTTAACACGTAATTTTTCTTCAACAAACCATATTATAGATTAGGCTTGCTGCGATAGTTTGTGTTACCGGCACTCAGCTGCAACACCGGTTACATCACTTGCCCAATTGTCTTACAGTAATAAAAAATAATTTAGTTCAGTAAGAGAACACTCCTATTAACTGGTCGGGAAATTTCCTCCCCGTCACATCACTATTATAAATGCATCTTCAGATTTGAGACCAACCACGGTGTAGTGCATACCAAACAGTGGGTGGGCAGATTTTTAACCAAGAACTGTTACACTCCTAGCAGGTATAAAGACAAAAAATATTCAATTTGTAGTTTCAATTCAAGCAGTCTAAACGGAAAACATGCATACCACAAAGACTCTCTGCAACAGCTTCTCTTCTGGCATCCATGTAATGTACTTCTATAACGGATTTCCCCTTAGCCAAACTCAAAACATTGGAGACAATTTTGCTGAAGGAATCCTGGAAACACCGGCTGAAATTATTTACGGCATGCATTCGACCCATTTCCTGAAATAACTGAAATACAAAAAAAAAAAAAAAAAAAAACAATTAATTTAAATTAATGATTTTTTTTTCTCACCATATTATAAAGCAACAGTTCACACACACGTTTCCATGTTCTAATGGGAACTTTCCAAAGCTTGTTCCCACATTTCAGAAATTGCGTTGTTTACACAAAAAATATTGTTTTCACTCAAGTAGCATTTATGCACAACTACTGTATGGTAAAAAGTAAGAAATTCACTAAAAAAGTAGCATGGACAATATTTTTTATGCTTTCATTGTATGGAAATCGGTAAACAATGTAGATATGCTTTTTTTTTTTAACTTACACCTGAAGGGGTCCTAAGGAAGGGATATTTTTGAAAAATTTCAGCAACAGGAATGCCATTGGTTATTTCCCTCCTCCTCCTCCAAGCAAATGTTTGTTTCATTTTTTCATCCACTATTGCAGCATCTGGTTGGGTCTTCTTGTACTGGTCCTGTAAGGTCTTCACATGGGCATTGATTGAAATAGCGTCCTCTCCAATAGAAGACACACAGTCTTCACCTGCCTATGATGCAAAACACACATGTAATGACAAGATTACAGGTTTCAAGATTCAGTCATATTTAATATGAGTGATTATTCCTTTGAGGAAAGATTAGCTGTAGATTTATTTTAAAGTTTTATATTGTTTTTATCACTGCTAGACATTGCTTACCACAGATCTGCTGGTTCTCTGACAACTAGCCACTTTTTCTCCTGGTTTCTTTATATTGTGACCATATTTCATTTTAATCTTTTTTACCTCCTCTTCGTTAACAAGTGGGGACCTTTCAGTTTTAAATTTTCTTTTCAGGGACATATTCCAGGTATGCTGTTGTAAAAATTAAATAAATAAAAATGTTTGAGTGAAACATTACATCATTGTGCATCAGACATTGCAACCTTGAGGAAGAGTTATTGAATTAGAGCTTTAATTAGTTGTTGCTCAAATAAAAAGAAAGAAAAAAAAACTTGCACGGTTACAAACACTGGGTCGCTTGGGACAAAAAATAAAACAAGCATTAATTTATAATTTGTGATGCGATCTGGGAAAACCCATGACATGGTGAAATTTGGGGTATGGGGTCCAATTAGGTACAGTACATAGCAAATTGTATGTACTGTACCTTGTACGAGGGGGTGTTTTGGTGGTGTAAATATATTTATTCTAAAGCAATATTTTCAGATTTTACAAACTTAAATCTTTATATTTGTGATATTTACCTCAGAGTGTTATTTATTTTTATAAAGAGAACTTTTATTACCTTATTAAATGTATGCATCATCTTTCATGTCAAATTCTTACATTTGATCAATAAATTCAGTTACAATAATAAGACACTATAGGGCTGTTACCCATCAAATTAAATAATTTGCACTGCAAAATTACAACTGCAATAAATAATGTTATGAGATTGATGTTTTAAATAAATGTTTGAATATACAAAAAAAAAAATGCAATACTTAAACATGAAACTAAACTGCCAATAGCTGGTGGCAAGTGACCGTCTTAATTAGTGAGTCATTGAGTCATTCATACAAAAGATTCGTTCAAAACGCTGTATCATTCAGTAACAAAACACCGCGCTGCTGTTACTTTCCTTTGGAACTATTTTCGTCGGTGAAATAGAATTGTTTGTGTCTACTCAAGAGTTCATTCATGGTTTTTTGTCGTGTTGTAAAGCGGAACAGCTGATCGGTTCACAGCGATCTGAGTGACTGTCACGCATCAGAGCGCCAAAAAGATCACAACAGCTCGAAAGACGTCTATGCTTTCACTCCAGTCTAATTAGCACATTCCCAATTATTTTTGTGGAGTTTACCGAAGCCCCCCCCAAATAAAAAAAACTCATCGGATCTACACGATTCACAGAAATGACATTTTGATTCAAAACGGCGAATTTCGCCGAAAAGCGACTAGTTTGCAGGTATGATAATGAATTGACTAAGGAATACTAAGAAGGTTGATGTCTAACTAATTAAATGAAGGCAAGTAAATGATATCTCAGGTTGATAACGACCTACAGTATGCGTTTGAAAGGTTAATTAAAATTTACCACATCTACCTTTTTCACATTTTTTTTAAAATGGTAGTCAGAACTGACTGGTGCTAAAATAGGAGGTTTCATGACTTTAAGCAAAATGTATATAATGACTAAAAAATAAATATTAAACATTTGACTTACATATCCATTTCCCTCTGCATCTCTCAGGAAAGGGTATTTGGAGATAAGAGCCTTGACTGCGCAAACATAGTCACTGTTTGAAGGATATCTATCAAAAGATAAAAAAGTGCACAAATTTTCAACAAATTTTTACCATCGTTTTGGAATTTAAAAAACAAGTGTTTTTTATTAAACTTACAGTGTGTGTTGAGCCATTTTCGTGCAGGACTCGTACAATTTTATGCCGGTAAGTGCTGATCTTATGACATGGTTCTTTATTATCCAATTTTAACTGAACATCCTTTGGGAATTTTGGTAGGGAGAAGACAAGAGGAAATGGGGTTGGAGTTCTTTGCTCTTGGCTGTTTAGACAGAGGAATGATGTAGAATAGAGATGAAACAGTATGAAATGTTCATATCACGATTAAAGTGACCAAAATGATCTCAGAATTTTAACAGCATTGTTAAAATGTCCTGGAATGTTCAAAAAGTACTCACACACACTGAAATCATTTCACAGAGTTGTATGTCGAAACCAACAAAAACAAATAAATTTAGCAGCACTATGCACTTTTTGTAACATAAAATAATTGCCAGATTTTAAATAAACAAATTAATTAACTAAGTAACTCACTTAATTAATTCTGACTTATTTTACGATCTCTTTATGGACGTTTTGAAGCATCAAGTGTTTTGGGTGAAGAGACTTTCAATAAAGTGACAAATCTTTCAGACTTCAATTTGAAGTGCAGTTTTACTGTGCTTTATCAAGATTGACATCAATGTTATTTTGGCAAAAAAAAAAAAAAAAGGACTTAACATTCAAACTTTGTGCTCAGAAGAAAATATAAGGGAACATAAATAAATAAAAAAAGACCTCAAATGATAATACTTGCCTCACAGCCGAAGGTGTGGACAGACTTTCAGATAGTTCTTCACTCTGGTTCTCTTTAATTTGTTGGACAAGTTTGATAAATTTAACTTGTTTCTTAAAAGACTTCTCAAAAAGCTGTGCTATCATGTGATCCGTGAGACCAGCACTGACAGTTTCCCCATCAACTTCAAAATCTAAGAGTCAAAGAGACATTTGCTGAGTTTCAAAAAACTTCTCTAATACAATGACTTATAGATAGGGCAGAATCAGTTAATCACATTATTTTAAACACAGGGGAAGAGTGATGTGCATACCAAAAGCAACACGCGTCTCAAGTTTGTCTAGACTTTTGCAAGATATACTTTGTGAACATGCACTAGACGGACATAACGTTAAAGGGTTACTTCAGGATTTAGCATTAAGCTTTGTATCAGTAGAAAACCAGTAGTATTTTCTAATTACCGAGCTCCCCCTCCTCATATCCCCCTGAGATGAGAGATTTATTTATTTTTAGTCTGGAAAAAATCCTCCGATGACGCAAAAATCGTAATTTTGCGTCATTGGAGGACTTTTGGTCCAGAGGCTTAAAACTACAGCCAGTATTCCTCATGTTTTCACCACGCCCATATGGGGCGGGATCTCACTCACAGAATGTGAAGATGGTGTCAGCCATCTTTCTGTAGAAGCTAAGAAAACAGGCTCTTGCTCTGTGTAGAAAGTTTGTATACAAGTAGGTTAATCACGATGGCGGAAGGTAGTTTTGAAGTTGAAATGGCAGAAGGGGATTTCGAAGATCTGTTGCGAGAATCTGATGCTCGCGCTACCCGTACGTGCCGCAATACAGCGATGAACAGAGGCTGGAGCAGCTGCTGTAGCAGGGGAGCAAAACCTACTTGTCAGGCAGGAGGAAGAGAGTGTTAAATTATAATCAGACTCGAGTTGGGGCGGACTGGTGGTGTCAGTGCTCTCGCTGTGCGCCTATGGAAACAGATAGAGAGTCCTATTGCTGTCACGAATTTCAGCGATACTGGACGAGATCGCTGAATCCGCTGATGAAACTGCACCGATAACATGAGCATGTATAACTGAGCACCCAAGTTTTGTATCACACATGGACAGGGGAGTCCTGGAAACTTATTTTAGGATCCTGAAGATAAATTTGAAACGCCAGCCAAAGCCCGCAGGGACAAACGGACGGCTTAGTGTAAAGTGAGTATTTTGTTTTTCTTTTTGTTACTGAGGCGTCATGTACAGAGTTTGGACACACGGAATTATAATGTTCTTCCCGCGTAGTCAGTCAATTTATCAACTAACTCACGATTTATAGAGTCACGATGTATCAAAGCAAGAATAGTTGTATCATATTTTCAGATACTGCCGCCTGTAACCGGTAGGCGTGGTTTGGGAGTGGCCTCGTAAGGGCAGCAAAGCAAGTGCATTCTGGGAGTTGTTGTCTTTCAGCCACGTGTAAAAAATACATTTTCTGCCTTTTCTCTGTCTAGAATGCTTCAAATTCAAAAATAATTTCACATTTATACATTATAAATGACCAATTTTAAATACACATTCATCTTCCCAGAGGTGAAGTAACCCTTTAAAGTTATTTGTAACTTATATCAGAGTTGGTTTGGGATGAAAACATGAAATACGCAGAGTTTAATGGGTATGAAACCATATGTCTAACGAATGTCAAACGTTAAACTAACTTTAACTTACCGCCGAATAAATTGATGTAAGTTAACGTTACTTTAAACTTGCAGCACACGAACTAACTCACTTTAAACTATAAGCGGACGGCTAATAGCACTCGATTTATACATAATTAAGCTTAAATAGTTATAACATTTAATAGATTTTTGATTTGATTAAACATAAAACTCACCTTTGAATTTTCTCTTTTCTTCCTCTGAGAATTCGAGTCCAGCCTCTGTTAATTTTAATAGAAGTTCTTCTGGCGACAACGACGACAAAGCCATGGTTGTCTGCTTCCCGCGCTCCGTTCTGTTTGAAAATTCTTCGGCCAATCAGTGTCATGTTGCTATGCCTAACGGTTAACGGTTAACGTTATATAGTGGGCAGTGAAGAACAAATGCCATATTGTGTATGCACCCGAAATTACTTAATATTAAATTAACTGCTTTAAAAAGTTCAAAAAGTCTACACAAATGCTAACAGCATTGGGTGCCGTCATATAGGTTATGCTAGATTTACGCTTTGAGTAGGCTAGCTGAAACATTTACATTTTTTGCCTGTTGTGTACTAAATATAAATACAGATAACGTCAAAACTCACCTTTACATTTCGTCGACTTCTATTTAATAATTACAATCCACCTTCTTAATTTCAACAGATTTTATGTCGAAAATAACAGACAAAATGCCCGGACGTGCTCCAAACGTGTAAAACCTTCTTCCCGCTCTCCGTTCTGACAGAAAATAATCCGTAACGGCAGCAGCGCCGCCGCCTTCGACCAATCAGTGTCTTTTATATTATCTAACACGCCAACCGATCGTGCATGAAACAGTCATTTGGCCGGAATGCAGTGGAAAGCAAAGGACACATTGTGTGGATGGATACCAATGATGTCTTAAATGTAAATGTATTTTATCTATGAAAATATTTATTAAAACACTGCATGAAGTATTTTGTTTTATAAATATCACAAAACCTGTTTCCTTGTGGTTTTCACATGTTTTTGGCACTATTTTTTTTTCAGAACTGTTATGATAATGCACATTTAAACCAGTTGTAGTTAATTTACATATTTTAATATGGAAATTATTCATAACTTTACTATTTCATAATTTTCGTTCATAGATTGTATGCTATTTGCAAATGTAATAATAAGGGTGTTGTCTATCAAGGTTAATGTACCCTTGATGTGAGAACAATTTTGTACCTTCATTTCAGTTGTACCTTAAAAGGTACCAAACAGTATCATCAAAGGTCTTTCCTGTACCATTTAGGGTACAATTATTAAAAAGGTACAAATATGTTCTTCGAGGAACATTATTTGTACCATCGTGTACCTTTTTTTCTGAGAGTGAGACTACACTGTTAGCACGTGCAGTTTTTCTTTGGCGCCTGTTTTTCCCCCTATAGGAGCCAGTGGCTCCTTAATTGATTTTTTGTTTGGAGCCCTGTTGTGGAATTAGATAAGATATGATTCTTTATCGTGTTTAAAAATAATTAAATAATAATTGTATTAATAACCCCAGTGAGCAGCCGAAGGCGACTGTGGCAAGGAACACAAAACTCCAAAAGATGATGGTTAATGGAGGAAAAATAACCTTGGGAGAAACCAGACTTACTGTGGGGGGCCAGTTCCCCGCTGGCTAACATCATGAATAATGTAAATAAGAATTATTTATAGTTAAAAAACATGATTTAAAAAAATGATTAAACTTATTAAGTGCTAAGGGTCAGTATTTAGACAGTCTTATTTTTTTTATTAATAACCTGCTAATTTGCATTGATGGACATGACAATGACTTCTCCAGATCATAATTTACTCACATGGCAGTAGTGAGTATTGGAGAGAGAGAGAGTGAGAGAGAGAGAGAGAGAGAATGACTTACACTTACAGAGATACAATCTCTCTTACTTTCTTTCCAAATACAGGAATACACAAAAAATAATGATGGTGTAAATCAGGCAGTAAAAGATCTAAACACCATTTTCTACAAAACTGCACAAAGGAGCAATTTGGCAAAAATCAAACCTAAGAAAAAGAAATTAGACACAGACAAATGGTTTGATTCAGACTGTAAGACTCTGAGGACGAACCTCCGAAAATTATCCAACCAAAAACACAGACAACCAGATAATCAGGACCTACGCCTCCGTTACTGTGAGGCACTAAAACAATACAAACACACACTCAGAAGGAAAAAAGAACAGTTCTTACAGAGCCAGCTTCAAGAAATTGAAGAATTAGTCAACTCAAATAAATTCTGGGATAAATGGAAATCACTATATAAATCAAATGAAGAATTGGCAATACAAGATGGAGAACTGTGGAAAAATCATTTCCAAGATCTATATCGCACAACCCAAAATCATGATCAAAGTGACATTATTAAAAAATTAGAAGAGTTTGAAAAATCCATTAAAGATTACCAAAACCCATTAGACTTCCCCATCACAATGAAAGAACTGGAGGACAAAATCAGTGTCCTAGAGTCCAAAAAAGCATGTGTAGACGGCATCCTCAATGAGATGCTGAAACACATGGATCACAACTTTAAACTGGCGACTGTAAAACTGTTCAATGATGTTCTGTGTGCCGGTTATTTCCCTGAGATCTGGAATCAGGGACTCATCAGCCCCATCTATAAGAGTGGGGATAAATTAGACCCTAATAACTACCGAGGCATCTGTGTGAACAGTAATCTGGGGAAGGTCTTCTGCAGTATTTTAAACAGCAGACTTTTAGACTTCCTTATGAAGCACAATGCCTTGAGTAAATGTCAAATTGGATTCATGCCAAAATGTCGCACATCTGATCACATTTTCACCCTACAGACACTCATTGATAAATATGTACATCAAAATAAAAGCCAAATTTTTGCCTGTTTTGTAGATTTTAAGAAAGCATTTGATTCAATTTGGCATGAAGGATTATACCTCAAACTTATTGACAGCGGTGTAGGGGGAAAATCTTATGATGTGATCAAATCAATGTTCACAGCCAGTCAATGTGCTGTTAAAATTGGCAACAAAAGAACCAAATTTTTCCTTCAACGGTGAGGAGTGAGACAGGGCTGCAGTTTAAGCCCCACCCTCTTCAACATGTATATCAATCAGTTGGCACAAACTATTGAACAATCTCCCATTCGAGGTCTCACTTTACATGACACAGAAATAAAGTGTCTCCTCTACGCAGATGACCTGGTTCTCCTGTCGCCCACTAAAGAGGGGCTACAGCAGAGCCTGGCATTACTGGAGAGTTACTGTCAGACCTGGGCCCTGACAGTCAACCACCAAAAAACCAAAGTCATGATCTTCCAAAAGCGATCCAGATCTCAGGGACTAACAAACATTTTTACATTATCAAACAGAAGCATTGAAATCACAAAGACATACAATTACCTCGACCTAAAAATCAGTTCTACAGGTAATTTTGCTTTGGCTGTGAATGAACTCAAAGAGAAAGCACAAAGGGCGTTTTATGCCATTAAAAAAATCCATTAAAATTGATATTCCGATCAGGATCTGGCTCAAAATATTCCAATCAGTCATCGAACCAATCGCATTATATGGCAGTGAAGTGTGGGGTCCACCTGTAAAATTTGACTATTTAAATTGGGAAAAACATCCCATTGAAACTCTGCATCTGGAATTTTGTAAAAGAATCATTTATGTCCAAAGAAAAGCCCCAAATAATGGATGCAGGGCAGAATTAGGCCAATACCCTCTCCTTTTGAACATTCAGAAAAGAGCCATCAAATTCTGGAAGCATCTAAAGACAAGTGACCCCAACACATCCCATTATAAAGCCCTAAAACACCAAGAGCTGAGCGGGGTGAAGAGTCCCCTATGCCAGCTTGTCCTGAGACTGACTGAAGTCACACCTGAGGAGATCGGCCAGTCTCAGGATAACGGCACACTCACAAACATTCGGCCGAACCAAATTATACACAAAGAAAAGGAGAAATACCTGACGCATTGGACAAACAGCATTAAAACTCAACACAAACTGGAATGTTATTCGGCACTAAATCGAGAGTACACGGTGGCAAACTATCTGACCACAGTGACTGACAGAAAGTTAAGAAAAGCACTGACGATGTACAGACTCAGCGAGCACAGTCTGGCCGTAGAGACGGGCCGCCGCAGACAGACATGGCTGCCCCGCGAGGACAGACTGTGCTCCCAATGCATCCTGGGAGTGATTGAGACAGAACTGCACTTCCTCACAGAATGCCCAAAATACCAACCAATTAGAAACAAATATTACCCCAAAATTAACAACATATGTCCAGATTTCAATGCATGTACCCCGACACAAAAAATGTGTTTTATTCTGGGGGAAAAAGAGGAATGTGCAAATATAGCTGCAAGATTTGTAGTATCCTGTAGAAACCTGCGGGACAACCAGAACTCAAACCAATAACAACACATGATGCATCGATGACCCCTGACCCCAATACGGCGTTAGCGTGGAGGATGTACTCGTGGTGGTGGGAGAATTGATCGGTTTTGATAATATTCTCTCAGCATCAGTGGCGCCCCCAGAAAATTTTAATAGGGGTGGCCAGTGGAGGCCACAGCAAAATCTTGGGGTGGCACCTAAAACAAACATAAAATTCAGTGTAATGTGTGTTATTCTTGTTTATATTTGTTTCTGGTTAATGTAACAATATGACTTTAAAGCCGCAGTCCGTAACTTTTTTTCGTTAAAAATTTTCCAAAATCAATTTGTCGCGTGTGAAAATGCAGCCGGTGTCGAATCGTTTGTAGCCTCTTCTTACAGCAGCTGGAATGTAATTAAACTTGTCATTTTGATGGCGGTTTGTAATCCAGCAAGTTCAAAACAACTGGTGTGTTGATTGATGCACCTCAAAACATTAGATTTCTTCTGTGATTTTAAATGAACTACTACAACAACTACTATTAATAACAACAATAATATAATAATAGCCCCTCTCCACAGTAATTATTAATAGCATTTGAAATTTAGGTCTGTAGACATTTCTATTTAGACTCTTCCAACTCTACTACTAGCCTAAATAACATCAGAATATGAATATCATGACTCATAATTCAATGTAAATAATACAACTTTAACCACTTAAAGACAGTATTTTTTTTTATATTTGTTGAAATGCCATTTTTTATGAATGAACGATATTAATACAGATACTGATGTCTATGAAATAGCATTTTTAAAACATTAATGATAGACATTCAACATTACAGCATAATTGAAAGCTATATCAATTTCAACATTTATTAGGCTGTGGAAAATAACAACTTTTAATTTAAGTGATCTGAAAACAATCTTCACATAACCCATTAGAATAAATTGTGCCTTCCTACCTGTCTAACAGATAGGAAATATATAGAAATTGAATAAAGTTATCAAACATTCTGCCCTGCATAAATACATTATATATAGATGAATTCTTATTAAAGCTACAATTTTCTGATATCTTTGTTCTTTTATTAACATTAATAACAGACATCACAGCAACTGGTTTATTAGGCTACTGTGACTTTAAGATCAGCCGCTGCCTAACATGGCATCTCATTTTCTCACAACTCTTTACGTTCATTTAAGACGTTATTTAACTTGTTTAAGACCGCTCTTATGAGAATACTCGACAAAACCGGCATTTTGACATAATTATGTGTGTTATTGTTCGTTCAAGTGCGAAAGAGAACTCGATTCTGGTGTTGTGTGTGTGTGTGTGTGTGTGTGTCACATCAGGACATAGCATCCATTTCATTAACAAGGGTAACCTAAACAGTCTTGTCTATTTAACTTCACGAACTATTGTGAATTTACATTATGTATTCAAATTAATAGTACCCACTGCAAAAATCATACTAGGGGAGGCCACAGGGTGGCCAGAGTTTATACAGTGGTGGCCGTGGCCACCCTGTGGCCACCCCTTGAGGGCGCCCCTGCTCAGCATCACGAATGAACAAGGTGATTGTAATGTTTTTAAAATCGGAGCAGTTAGTGAACCAGCTGACAGAGAACGGGATTTGGATTAGAGAAAGTTTTGTGCCTGTGACTCCCTTAGCGGCTCCGGCCACTAAAGTAACAATTTCAAATGTGCCACTTTTCATCTCAAATGACGCCATTACTAAAGAGTTAATTCGATTTGGAAAAATTGCAAGTCCAGTCAGAATGATCCCACTGGGATGTAAAAAACACGGCATTAAAACACGTTCTCTCGTTCAGGCGGCAGGTTTTGATGTTTCTCACTTCTCCTGAGTGTACGTTAGAGATCTCGTCATCGGGCACAATGAGGTGAGTGAAAGCGATGGTGACGGTGAGCAAGCTGGATGTAGTTATGCTGTTGTCAGGCATTCAAGTCATGAAGTTGAAGATATGATTAATAGTGAGAATGTGACTCAGACAGATGTACAAGCAGTAGAGGAAGCCTCAATAGATGAGTTGGATGGGATGTCCCAATGTACTGATGATAGCATGAAAGATATTGATCAATGGTTGGAGGGAGCAGAGATGTCAAAAGTGTTGAAAGAAGATTTGTATACTGTGGCTCAAATCAAGGTAGAAAAGTTGAAGTATGTGATTTTTTTCTGGACTTGGAGAAGTTTATAACATCTGTTATGTGGGCAAGGAGACATAGTAATCATGAAGAGCTCTCACAGCAGAAGCGGTTTAGATTAAAAAAACACATCACTGCAATCCGACAAAAGTAAAACTGAAAAATTTAGGTGAAAGAGGGGGAAGAAATCTAACTAATCACTAATGGGTAATACGCTTTTCTTCTTGTCTGCTTTCTTTTTTCTTTCTCTTCTTCTTATGGACACTTTACGGGTGGGATCCTTGAATGTTAATGGGATGAGGGATAGGAGGAAAGCAGAAACTATCATAGAATTGATCAAGTTGAAAAATGTAGATGTGATTTTCCTGCAAGAAACTCACAGTGATGTGAACAATGAGGTTGACTGGCGACTGTGGTGGGGTAATGAGTGTGCTCTTACTCATGGGACTAACCTGAGTGCAGGAGCTGCAATTATTTTCTCGCTTACCACTAAAGTTAGAATTCTGTCAAAAAAAGAAATTGAGCCAGGGCGGGTATTGACAGTTAGAGCTGAGATTAATGGTCTGGTTTTTGTTTTTGTTAATATATATGCACCTAATACTGGATCTGATAGGATAAATACCTTTGATAAGTTGAAGATCTTTTTAAAACAACAGCAGGTTAATGATTTGATCATTTTAGGAGGGGATTGGAATTGTACACTTGATCCTTCTTTTGATAGAAATGGGGAAGGACCCAATTTTCTGTCATCTACTGTTTTAGCCAATATTATTGAAACTTTTAACTTCACAGATAGTTGGAGAGAAAATAATCCCTTGGTTAAACAATATACTTGGGTAAAGGTGAATGAGGGGAGAATTTCAGCTGCACGTTTAGACCGATTATATTTATCAAATAATATGAAAAACAGAGTTGTACATACATCTATGGTTCCCACGTATTTTTCTGATCACAAGCTTATTACTGTTGATTGCACTTTAATACATAGAAGAAATAAGAGTTCATATTGGCATTTTAATGTAAAGTTACTGCAAGACAAGTTTTTTTGTGAGTCCTTTAAGCACTTTTGGGAAACTTGGAAAAGTGAAAAAAGTAGATATGAAAATATAATTCTTTGGTGGGAAATTGGTAAAACACATATAAGGGAATTTTGTCAACAACATACATCTTACTCAACTTTGTGTTTGAAATCGACTTTGGAATGGATTGAGAAAGAAATTCTAGTCATTGAAGAGAACATGATGACAGATCTTGCTGCTAATCTGCAAGAGTGGTCTGACAAGAAATTAAAGTTGAGTTCTATTCTAAATGAGAAAGTCAAGGGTGCTCTTGTGAGGAGCAGGTTTTTATCATTGAAAGATATGGATGGGCCTACTTCTTTTTTTTTTTTAACTTGGAACATAAAAGTGTTCAAGAAAATAAAATGTATAGTTTGAAAAACAGTAATGGTCACGATACAAGCGATCCCGTAGAAATGCGAAGATTGGCAGTGGACTTTTACTCTAAGTTATATTCTGCTGAGAACACAGATGAGAAGAGCCAAAATGAACTTTTACAGAACCTTCCCTGTTTAACCGCTGAAGATAAACAAACTTTGGAATCAGAACTTACCTTTGGGGAATTAAGTGCTGCAGTTTTAGGACTTGCCTCAGGTCGTGCCCCAGGTATAGATGGCCTCCCTGGCGAGTTTTAAAAAGACTACTTTATGGGAAAAATGTAAGCTGGGCTGAAGTAGCCTGTGCCCTCCTAAGAAAAGCGGGCAGTATGGGGCTAGACCGACATCTCTTTCTAATGGACACTCAAGGAGTTGATTTGTCTGGATTAACACCTTTTTATCGATCCATGTTGAAAGCCTGGAAAACATTACATATATCAAGGAATCTCCAGGATGTGTGAGGCCTTTGGATGAGAGAAGAACCCCTGTTGCACAATCCTGTTGTGGACTTAGACATTTTGAAGTCATCGACAATGAGGACTGTTTTAAGGAATGCTGGAAGTACAAAGATTGGACATTTAATAACAACAAATGAATGGATGTCTGCTGAGATGCTGGCCGCTAAGCTGGGTGTGAGGTCAATTCGCTTAACACAGAGACTGTTGAATGAGCTTTTTGAATGCTTGCCAGTGGATTTTAAACATGGCTTGGAGACATAAAATGAAGATATAGATGTCTTTTTCCCAGAGTTAAAAGTGGCACCTGCTTTTAATGCTTTTCAAGAAGAGGAAGGGTCTTTGCTTACCTTCAAGACTCCTGAAATGGAACTTTTCAGTGAAACGGGGGAAAAAAACTGTATGACACATGTGTCAAAGTCTCACGTATGAACTCTTTAGAGGGACTAAAAGAATCTAAATGGCAGGAGAGTTTTGGATCAGGCACTTCCCCTAAAGGTAGCTGGAGGTCCTTGTACAAACCTTCCATTGAGAAAAGGTCTGGGGACCTTCAGTGGAGGATTGTGCATGGTATAATAGCTACAAACAGATACAGAGCACACATTGATCCTCAGGTAGGGGAGGGGTGTCTATTTTGTTGGCAAACAGAAACTGTTTTACATTTCTTTTTTGACTGTGGCAGACTTGAAGCTTTGCTATCTCAAATAGAGGATTGGTGTAGAAATTTAGGAGAAGTGTTCTCACCTGTACTTTTTATTTATGGACCTAAGTATAACAAAAATTGAAAGCAGAGCCACGTGATGCTTATTTCTTTGTTTGGGCAGGCCAAAATGGCAATATGGCTGTCACGCAAAAGTAAAGTGAATGGTGTGGGGTCAACTGATGCAGTGGCTATTTTAAAGGGCTTAATCAAATCTAGGTTAAAGGTGGAATATGCATACTATCAGCTTATTAAAGACATGGAAACCTTTAAATATACTAGGGGAGTAGAAAAGTGTTTATGTGAAATTTGCATTGATGGTTCTCTGCAAATTTATGTCTAAGTGTTTTTATTTCCCTTAAACAAAGATTGAGTCATTTTTGGGTTGTTTTTAAACTGTGAAAAAATGGCCATGGTATACGATCATTTTTGTATTTATTTTTTTAACGAAAAATTGTAATCTCTCTCTCTCTCTCTCTCTCTCTCTCTCTCTCTGTCGCTCCGTGCTGGCCTTTGTCCCTCTCTTTGTGCTGCTGATATGATTAGTGAAATGATGTTAGCTGGTCATTTTGTGCCAGGGCCAAAAAACTGTGAAATTAGTTTTTTTGTGCCAATGAAGCTTTTTGCAATGATTTAAAATGCATCTGATCACTCTGCACAATAATCCTGAAACAATGTCAATCAACACCACAACAACTGAAGCAGAAAACTTTTCAAAACACAAAATTTATGTCACTGCCAATACTTTTGGCCACGGCTGTACATCCAAGAATAAGTTTACTCAATGAATCTTTTGTGTTGTGTATCGGGATTAATATTGTAATTCCAAGTCTGTATTTCTTCACACACAATCACCTACTAAAACTAAACTCAAACAATCAATAATAGTCCAATAAATAAACAGCTACAACTGATGTAACTATTTCTTCTTTTGGTTGTAAAAATCTAAACTGAATATGTTTTTCACTTTCTCACCATATGTTCTTCACTTCTGTAAGTGGATAAATTGTTTATATGGTAATACCTATTTCCAACTAAAAGGTTTTACAGTATTTATACATGTGTATTAATCAGTGGTCAATAAAAAAGTGTTTATTTTAAGCCGTAGTAAAAAACAAAACACAATTCCCATTTGGTGTACAAGTGTTTTCATGCAGATATTTTGGGTATGGCTCCCCATTACAACTACAACCCGGTTAAAATCTATTGTGTTCAATAATCACTCTAGGGTCATTCACGTTCATTTTAGTGAATGTTTTTCTAAAATAATTGGTTGCTGTACTTTTATAATTGATGATACTGTAATAATTGTACCTGTAGTAAGTTCATCAATCCTCTGGGAAGTTACTACAGCCTTTAGAATGAAGGAAAAGTGTTATAAAGTGTTCTTGTTTTACATGCAATGAACATGAATGGTGACTGAGACTGTCAGTCTCTAACATCTCTTGTGTTTCATTGAAAAGACACAGTTATAAAACTGATGTCTGACCTCAGTCACCATTCACTTTCAAGAGCACTGTTCCCATCTTTCATCCTTGAGGATTAGAAACGCTGGGTGCCGAAATAAAGAAAGAATCATTTTTGGGTGAACTGTCCCATTAAAGGGGCACTATGTGGGTTTCTTGTTGCTTGTTAAACACAAAATTGCTAAAATGATTAACAGAAGAAAGGGTAAAACTATTGTAATGATTTGCCACTTTATATAATTATTTACAGACAATGATTCAGAGAATATTTACATGTTGACATGAATGAAACTGTGAGGAACAGAAATAAAGATATGATGTAGGAGATTTGTGCAGCTTTATACACTGAATATCACTGAAGAAAAACTGTTCTTCTGTTCCTCAAAGCCTTGTTTACATTCCCATCAAATATTAAATATGACGTGAATAATGTCTAATGTCTCTTAATTAAGAAAAAGTAACATGTGAGTGCTGATCATGTGTTTAAACACCTGGAAACCGTCTGCGAGTTCATCAGGTGTGTTTGGAGTCGACACGGATGAAATCAAGTCAATGATCGAGAGAGATTCAGTCACTCTAGACATAAATGTCATAAAACAGGAAAGTGATCTGATTGGGTGGTATTTTGGCCCTGAAGCCAATAGGACATTTGTTGCTCAAATCAATGGAAAGGCCAATAGTGAGCGAGTATATAATGATGTTCTTGCTGGGAGATTTAAAGGCAGTCTGGAGTTGAACATCACGACTGGATCTCTCATCATCAGAGACATCACAACTCAACACTCTGCACTTTATACACTCAGGATAATCAGTAATAAGGTCTCATACAAAACATTCAATGTAACTGTTAATGGTGAGTATTTTAATTTAATGTTTCCTGTGTGTTATAAATCAAATGAATCTCACTCATGTGTTTATACTGACTGCAGATCAGTTTCCTGTAATTCACTTTGAATGATGTCTTTGCTGCTTTGGGATGGACAGAAGTGTATTTGTTGGACTCATTTGTAAATGATGAAGTTGTCGAGTCATTAGTTTGAGAAGGACAGAACAAATCAATAATTGCCTGTAATTGATCAATTTCACTCGCAGAATAAATTATGACAAACTGATTAAAACATTTTACAAAGACATCGGTAACTGCTCCTACACAGATTAGTGTACACATAACTGTGTGCATCAATAAATGATATAAACACAAACTGAGAAACTCATTCTTAACACTTGTTTACACGTCAACAGTTCTTCCCTGTAGAGATGCAGCATCACGCAAAGCCTCATTTACATTCCCATCAAATATTAAATATGATGTAAATAATGTCTAACATTTCTCTTTATTAAGAAAAACATGTGTGATCACATGAGTGATCATGTGATTAAACACCTGGAAACTGTCTGTGTGTTCATCAGGTGTGTTTGGAGTCAACACGGATGAAATCAAGTCAGTGATCGAGGGAGAATCAGTCACTCTACACACAAATATCATAAAACAGAAAAGTGATCTGATTGGGTGGTATTTTGGCCCTGAAGCCAGTAGGACTCTTGTTGCTCAAATCAATGGAGAGGCCAATAGCAAGCGAGTACATGATGATGTTCTTGATGGGAGATTTAAAGGCAGACTGGAGTTGAACATCACGACTGGATCTCTCATCATCAGAGACATCACAACTCAACACTCTGGACTTTATACACTCAGTATAACCAGAGAAAAGGCTTCATACAAAACATTCAATGTAACTGTTAATGGTGAGTATTTGAATATAATGTTTCCTGTGTGTTATAAATCAAATGAATCTCACTCATGTGTTTATACTGACTGCAGATCAGTTTCCTGTAATTCACTTTGAATGATGTCTTTGCTGCTTTGGGATGGACAGAAGTGTATTTGTTGGACTCATTTGTAAATGAAGTTGTCGAGTCATTAGTTTGAGAAGGACATGCTGAACTATCTGTAGCATAAAACTGAAGATCTGTTTGTGTAATACATATACAGATCAGTTTAATATGAGACTGTGACGGGGTGTATAGCTACCGTCACGGCAGCGATACGTTACCTATTCTAATACACAAAGACTGAGTGCAAATGTGGCCTGTATGTGTTTGTCTAGCGTGTCAGTGTTTTCTCTTTATCTTCATATTGTTTCAAATCAGCGGTTAATCTAGCCATTCACGACAAAATCTCATATCCCGTAGCTTTTGTGTGCACACTTTTAACATCTAAATACTACGGTGATTTATATGCTATAGCTACTTCTATCTATACATATCTTGCTGTTTTAAATAATGTCATTTACTTTATAGTCATAACCAGTTACAATAATCACGCAACACATGTCTTTGTTAATTATGTATCTGTTTATTTAGTTTAAGAGAAACATAGCTTTAACATACCATCTTTGAGTCTTACTGGCGTCTCTGTTTTGTTTGCGTAAAGGAATATTTGTCGCTTGGGCGGGGTTTATATGACGCTATGACTTCCGGGTCAATAGGAAGTGACCCGGAGTTTGAGTTATTAGTTTTTAGCTGTTAAATATGACTTGTGGCTTGCCAATTGTTAGCTGAAACTATAGAAATAATATTCTGTGATTTTTCTAGTTTTATAGAGGTAGTATTTAGGCTGTTTTTAAGCATTCATGTCTTTGTCAGCTGAGCCACCCCTGTATTGTAATCATGTGTTGGTATGTTCCAATTCCAGGGGTGCCCTCAGGCCTATAAAGCCTAGTACCTTCATTCTTTCTAGAGAGATGGGGTGAGAGGACATAAGTCTGTGCTTGCTCTATGTGTAGTGACTTGTGTAAAGGTCAATTTCTAAACAGCTGTAAAAGTTTGATTTTTATTTTTATTTTTTTTTGTTGACTCATGTCAATTTACTTTATTTACTAACTAGTGTTTTTTTTTATTGTTTTTTTTTTTCTCTTGTAAATTTTTATTTGCCTTTCACTGGCCTTAATTGGGATAAATAAAAAGATCCCATTTGTTCAAACTCATCCAACCTCTCCTGAGTGCTTACATCTGCTCACGACGACTCAGTCACGTCTACCCTTAACAGAGACGATAAACTATATATAATCTGCCTTTAGAAAATGAGACTGCAGGAGGAAATTATGTCTGTGTTTCTGCCATCAAAAATATCCAGAAATGTTTAAAACCAGTGAATGTTTATATTGTGATTGTTGATGACTCTGTGTTCCTGTCTTCAGAGATGAAATCAGAGATTGAGAAGATGAAATCAGAGATTGATGAGATTGAAGACATTGATAAATCTACTCCCGGTCGATCACGTTCAGGTGCGTCAGTGTTTATTTAATGAGATGTCATAGATTAACATTAATACATACATTAATCTGGATGTCATAAATCAAATGATTTTAATATGTTTAATATATCTGACACACTGTAACACAAACACATGATTGACAGAATGTGTTGTTATATTTGTGACCGCATGAACAATCGTTTCTCTTAGATGTATTTAAGACATTGAAGAAACACATTCTGTATAATCTTCTATATTATCATCATGAGTGTTTATTTATGAGCCTCTATCTAATGTGAAACTGCATCAATAAATAAATGCTGAACACAAATAGATAGCCCCGCCCCATCTCACGCCATTGGTGGAGTCAGTGTTGTTGTGTCACTCAGAACAGGAGGAATGTTTTATAGTCACAGAGACACAGTGTTCACAGTACAACAGAAATCAACCAATGAATGATGGTCTTAGAGTTATAGTCTCTGTTTATTAAACACACTGCAGCTTTAAATACTGATTGAACTGATTGATCGATTGATTAGCAGTGATTAAAGTGTTTCACTTTATAGAAGTTAATGTTTGTTTCTCTTTCTCTTTTTAGCTTCTATCATCGTTACGGTGTGTTTGACTCTGGTATTAATTGCTGTAATCGCAGCTGTGATCTGCTTCAGGAAACACAGAGTAAAAGGCAAGTGTTGTCTTTATCTTATACTGCAAACAAAATCACAGTTAGATTCATTGATGTTGTGGTTAATGATTAAGAAAGAAGAAATTATTACAAGTCATCTCTTTTTCTCCAGGTTTAATAAAAGTGCTGCCTTCTGAAACTGACGTTCTGACTGAAGAAAGACGACTTGAGGACAAAATTCAACAAGTTTGAAGATACAGAAATGAAAGAAACTGAAACACAACAGAGTGCAATAAAACGTAGGAGATTTGTGCATACAATGAAGATTAATGAACCGATTATTCAAAATATACTTGTATACTTATGCGTCTATTCAAGGTCTATTCTCTCAAAGCAAGTGTAAATATCTCATATGCTGCTGCTCATGTGAATGCATCTTTTTTAAAGTATTTTTTTTAAATATTTTTATATATTTGTATTTGTTGTATTATATTACACGTTCTCAGATATCAATATTTTATTCTGTAGTAAAGCTGCTAAAGAAAATGTACATTGATTTAAATGAGTTTTACATATTTATATCGGAAAACAAGCCAAAACAAAAACAAATAATAAATGTATTTTGTTGGTGTATAATGGTGTGAAGACTCTCACATTTCTGTTCACTTCAATCATCTTTAACTCAAAAAACACAAACTCCATCTTAATAATAAAGCTGCACATTGACAAAGTTCTTCATGATGAGAAACACACACTGACTGTGTTCATGTACTTACATTAGATTTGAGTAATTCATACTCTAAACACACAGTATATACGTGGTTTGATTTTAATCCTCTATTAAATTAGAATATATTTTCTCAATTAAATGCTCTAAACTAAAATGACAAATGTATGTTTTAATAGTTGTTGTGTAAACAAGTGAACAACATGAAACCACCTCAGCCTATATTCAGACACGTGTCAACTGTATAATCAATGAACTGTTTGTGTTTACATGTTATTCATGTAAACACTTTATTGCAATATTTGCACAATTTTTTTGAAATTTCATGAATGATTTTATTGTTGAAATCTTCCTGAAAAGACTTTTTAATGGCAGGTTTCATTGTGACAATTGACCTCATGATGTGTTTTAATGAATAATGGCCTGCTCTACTATATTTTGTATGTTTATTGTCTTTATTAAGTGTTTTTTTACTTAAAGAACAATAAAGATTGTGAATAATTTAATTCAATTTTAAATATCAACACAATTAAAAGCATATGTGATAATCCAGAGGAAAATAACCTCATTTCTGAGGAAACCGAATCAAGAGTGTTTGATTATCGTCTCATTAATCCTGCGTACACCACCTCATCCTCTTCTTGAACTTTCTGAAAACACAAGTCACAGAAGACACAATAAGAAATATGATGATGATTTATTCTCAGATTAATAATCGAGACTGCACATTCATTGAGAATATAGTTTCAGTCAGCAGTACTTCACACACTCTTGGGCTATAAATCATGATTATTATGTGAATATTGCTCATCTGTGTGTAATACATGTTTTATTTCAGTGAGATGTTGTTGGGTAATGTTTAAAGGATTATGAAGATTAATGAATTCACTGCACATACTGTAGATACAGTGTCTTTAACTCTTTTCTGGTAAATTCATTTATTATGTATTTCATTTTAAGAGACTGAAGTAATGTACGCTGTGAAGTTTTATTGCATTACTGTTGAAAGAACTTTATTGTACAGTTTATAGTGAGTTATTCAGTCTTTTGGCATTTATCAACAGAGAATTTGCTTGGCATTATTGCAATATATGACTAATATTATTTCTATATGAATATTCCTTTAAATCATCTCTCTGCATTAACGTGACCAAAACCATCTACATATTTAAACAGTTTCTGTCCTGAATCTGATTTGCATTAGTGCAGACAGGAAATACTGCAGGTTATATAATATACCAGGTATGTACAACAAACGCATTGAATCATTCAACCAGCAGGGGGCTCCTAAACCTCCGGAGGCCCCAAACATTTGTGTGGTTTCAATGGTGAGAATATATGAACATGCTACAGCTTAAAATGTATGTACGCTGAGCAACTGCTCTATCAGTGTATGACCTGACATAGAAAGGCATCTAAAAACAGGACACTGTTGTTCAGTTTCACCTGATCATGATTAAAGGTCATGTGCTTTCTGTAGGGATGGGTGTATCATTGTATCAAGACTCTCGATTTGGGACAATCCTCACATTAAAATGTTTCTAGTGATTTTATTGCTTATACAGAAAATGAACGAATGTCATAAACTCAGGGGCGGATTATAACTAGTAAGGGCCCCGGGGCCAATTTTCTTTTAGGCCTCCCCGGTCCAATGATCTCTTAAAGTTGAGGTCTATGCAATCTATATTCATTCATTTAAATCTCTTTTAATACTTGCTTTATTTACAGTCAGATTAATTCAAACACAGCACAGATGTGGTAAAGAAACCACACAACTGAAACATGTTCACTGAACAGCCCCTCTTAAAGAGACAGTCACGTTTTAATGGTATTTTTGTTATACATAATATAAATTACATTTATATACAAAAAACAAGCATGTAACATGCAAGCATGTAACTTTACTTCAAACACTTTACATATTGAAGAATTTAACAAATAGACTCATACAGCATGTACATATCGGTCTGGTGAAACTGGCAAAGAGTTACGGCAGATCTGGCTCGCGCTGACATATCTTTTCTAACTCATCTTAATGATGGGGTGCGTTCCATTCAGAAGTGATCATCCCTAAACCCTATTTCCTTTAAAGACTTTACCCTCCATCATCACAGCTTCAATGGACTGAAAGATGTGGAGCTCAAAAATAATGGTCTTTTGGTAATTTTTTGGGGAAATTCTGTTTGGAAAGATCCTACAGATTGGCTGCCATTATTCTCCCATCGAAGAAGCCCGGTGAAGGCATCATTTAAGCCTTTTCAAAGTGTCCAAAAATCCCCTACACTACATTACATTTACAGAATGAGTAAATGAGTTAAGAGTCTGTTCCTCAAATCTGACACACACCAGCCCTTTAATACACTTTAATATGCTCTCCTCTTTCTTTCTTACTGAAAACCCTGTAAAAATGTCAAACTTAAAGCATGTAAAACTATTTTAAACTTTCAGAAATATTTTGTCAGACCAACATTATAGTCTATCTCAACAAACTTTTCATATCTAGTTTAATCATGAATTTTGAACCACACAGTAAAATATGAATATCTTCTTTTTCCCAAACACCTAAAACAAGTAATTTATTGTAATGTGGAGCAAACATGCAGTTATAGTGATGAATATTATAATGAACATTTCTGTTCGACAGCCCTTATATACAATAGCTTAACCATATAAAGCCTAACATATGAAATAATAGTCCGGAAATTTTAAACCTATTTTTCTACAAAATAATTCAATTTTCAGCACATGCTGCTTGAATGCATGAAAACTTTCATCAGGAGACCGCACACATCTTATACACATCGTGATGATGATGATGAAGAGGCTTTAGAAAGTCATGTACGATACGTGCAGCATTATTGGGTTAAAGTGTGCCTCAAAATGTATTTAGAAACAGGAAGGCAAAAGGGTCCCGTAAGAGGGCTGGGGCCCTCATCGTCACAGGGACTTGTTGAGGGGGCCATGAATAAGCTGTGGGGCCCACATATTTACAACCTGAAATGTAGCTTTAAAATATCTAATGCATCATTGTAAATATACACATATATATGTTCTGTACATGAAACTATTTAAATACATTTTTAATAGTTTCAAACAAGAAAATGTCATTATGAAATATACAGGACAAATTATCGACTGTTTATTCTTGTTTTATAATATCTGTTGAATCACTTCATGTCACTTCTGGATGTGATGTCATAAACGAGTACACCAACAGAAGCCACACCCACCAGAACAGAGAGGACCAATCGGATCACAGCTTCAGTGAAAGCACAACAGTGAACACAATCTGAGGAAATAACAGAACAAACAGATGATAGCTGGACTGAGCCGGTTTATGAACTAATATTGAAATAGTTTCGACTAGTTTAACTTCAATCAGAACACACAACAGTGAATCAAAGAAATTAATTTGCATTTTCAGAGACTGTAAACAAACTATAAACTCACCACCTGAACACGGCTGACAGACTTCAGTGATGTTGAGATGTTTAGTCTGGTTTCTGATGATCACAGGAACGGGCAGACGAGCTGGAAAGATAATTCAGAGTCAATAAAATAAACATCAAACATCAGTTTCATCATAATCAGTCACAGCTTATTGTGATCTGTGAGTGTCAGAAGACAAGAGTGTCAGACCTTCAGTCTTCTCATTACATTGCATGATTTCTATTGTTTTTGATATTTATAATAGTATGATGATGATGTGAGAATGAAATATGAAGAGGACACTGATGTTATTCTTGTACTCACCATAAACAGTCACATTGAATATATTAAATGATATTCTGTTTGTGATGATCTGTACTTTATAAAGTCCAGTGTGTGCGGTTGTGATGTTTGTGATGATGAGATCTCCAGTCTGATGGTTCAGCTGCAGTCTGAATCTCAACTGTTCGTCCATTATTGACATTATATTTGCTGGTCTGTTGATTTCTGCTATAACAGTATCTGGATTCTGAGCTCCAAACATCCAGTGTAAAACATCATCATCATGTATTTGAGTAAGATCAGTGTGTAAAGTGACTGAATCTCCCTCCATCACTGACACTGACTTCACTTTATCTGGATCAACACCAAACACACCTGCAGACACAAACAAACATCTTTATCATCTTTAGAAGTGTAAATGCTTTAATAAACAGGAATCTGATGCAATCCTCACTAATGATCAAGATCTATATTTTTACAGACTGATTTGAGGTTCTGTTGGGAAACAAAATTAAACGAGTAAAATATTAAATTAAATAAAAAAACAAATGACCACTTTTATGTTCCAGTATAAATCCTGCGAGTTTTCTCTGAACTGAATGAATAAACATCACGACTTACCATCGAAATACAGCAAAAATAACACGAGAAACATTTTCTTCTTCATTTCCACACGTCGGGAAAGAGTGAAATTAGACGCATGTGACGTGAACGCGCGCTTGATCTTCACTGTCAGGATTGTGCGTGAACGCGCACGAGCGCGTGTCCGCGTTATTGTGACTGAGGCCCGTGATTATATCATCACTCACTGTAAACATGCATTATATTTACATATGAATTTCTGTTACTCAGCATGAGTTTTACTCACTGTTAGTTGGTTTACACTTCTATCTAAATCACTTTGCAGAACTTCTCAACAATATTTAGTCATTATCAGACATTGTGTCCAGTGTGACAGTGTAAGAGATGAAGTGTCTCAAGTGTCTTCTTGATTCACTTGTTGAGATATTCAGTAACTCACATTCATTCTTTAAAAGGACCCACATGTTCCCCTGCAACTATATAATGTCTCAAAGTGGACTGTGATCACTTTATATCCATTATAAATCTCTGATGAAGCGTTCATGATCTGGGAGTGAATAACCTTTAATAATCATATATGTTTGGATGATCACTAGTGACGCTTTTCAATTTGAAACAGGAAATCAGATAATTCAGTCTTGCTCTAACTATTATCTTTAATATAATACTAGATATTAATTGATGGGGAATAAAGTGAAATAAAGTTTATAAAGTGACAATGTGAGCTTCATATATTAACAGGAGTGGAAAACAGAAACCTTTATACACAAACATGCATTAATAACCGTTTGTGCACCAACAGATCAAACCACATTAATTTATCTCAGTCACCCAAAAAGAGCTCAAACCACAGCAGGTTTCACTGTCACATACATTCAACGGAAACACATTCATGCTTCATTCTGCAGGACAAAAACACACGGTGCTCTTCTGGGTCTCAATTAAAAATGAGACAAAAACAATAATACTATATATTTTTTTAATCAAGAATCTAACCACCAACCATGCGATTGGCAGCCGACCCGCTCTACCAACTGAGCCACAGCTGCCCTGCAACAACAAGTGGTTGAATACAGGTTGGCTGGTCAAATAGTGGATCTGAAGCACAACAACAAACACTGAACGATGGAAGCAAAGCAACTAGACTCTAGGTTGGTCTCAGCATTAGTACCACTCTAGTAGACTGAACAATCTGGAAATGAATGGCTGAGAACCCCAGGTTTAAGTAGCGCAGACTGGTGATGAGCTGATGAAGTGCAGGTGAGATGTAATCAGCGGGAGAGCTGCACACAACTGGAACAGATCAACTCACAGACAAACAGGGGGAGACACAGACAGATAGAAAACACAGATGGTTGAAACCAACATCCTGACATGTAGAGAAGTTTGACAGTCGTTTCTTCCAGAAGAGGTAGAAACACTTCCTGATGTTTTACAATGTCTATTTCAGCAGAAGCATCTCGAGTACCAACACATTTAATATTCTTACTGTGTGTTTTGAGATATTAAAGTTTGTATTGTGTGTTCATGGACTGACAGTCTTTAAATGTAAAATACATAAATTACAAAAGAAAGGATCTTTTAGACCTTGTCATGAAATGATGCACTCTATCTGTGCTTGTCTCTTCTCTTTCTATCTAGATATGTCATTTCTATCTTATTGAATGGCTGAATAGTTTCTCCACACAGACACATTTAAGATGTCTATTTTACAGAAACAGTTTTGTTGTTATAGATCACTTTTCAGTCACAGATCAGGCGATGAATCCCGCAGAAGTCAGAACTGTGTGTTGGTGGCCTCTAGTGGTGAACTGAGGAAACGGCAGACATACATGTGATATTTACATGTTCACTGATGTTTTTAATTTAGATGTAGTTCCCCATTTTGTTTCTCTCAGATCTGAAGTTGTCATTGTGAAGCCTTCAGAAGACTGAGATACGCTGAATATGATATGCTGAAGTCCAACAGAAGTGTCCATTAACCTTCAGTAATGATGAGTTTTGAGATTCTTCCCTCGTTCCGACAGAATCGCTGTGATCTGATTGGCCGTCTCTGCTCTGATGGGCGTGACTGCTATTGCTGACATCAGACCACTAGGGAGAGACAATGTTCAACAATAACAATGACCACATACAATTTTGGCACAAGAGATACATACAGTATTTATTTATTTCTCTCTTTTATTTTGTATATTATTAATATTAAATATATATATTGAAATGTAAAACACAACACTGAAATAATACTACAGCTGTCAGACAGTCAATGCAGTCTTCAGTCAGTTTTGAATTGCTGGTATTAATCCAACACAGCACAAAACAAAATGTTTAAAAGAGAAGTTCCTTGTTATTGTTCTTCAGGGTCAGAGAATCATCAGTGTAATCACATGCTGAAGACAGATCTCTTATTTCATTATTAAAGCTCAGCTATCATCTGTTTGTTCTGTTATTTCCTCATATTGTGTTCACTGCTGTGGTTACACTGAAGCTGTGATCCGATTGGTCCTCTCTGTTCTGGTGGGCGTGGCTACTGTGGCTGTACTGGTTTATGACATCAGATCTAGTTGAGAAGTGACATCACTGGATTAATATGCTAAAACAAATAACAAACAGTCCCTAACATTTTCCTCTCTTTCTTAATGAATTTTACCATTTAAAGATCTAAAGAAATGTATTAAATGTATTTAAACAGACTCGACTTAAACAGAGTTAGTGAGTCAATGAGAAACCTGCTGTGGTTTATTGAGCTCTGTTTGGGTCAGTGAGTAAATGAAGTGGTTTGATCTGTTGGGTGGACAAACAGCTTCAATCCTCAAAGTGTGTCTATTAATGGATGTATGTGGTTAGTGTGTATGTGTAGTTTCTGTGTAAAGGGTTTATTATGTGCCGTACATGCTACAGTCTGTCTTTCAATTTAACATGTTACCTTGTGCCCCCACTGCGGTGAAAAATGGGGGTAAATTACATTTACCCAAAATAAAAGGTTTATTACCCATGAGTCCCTCTGACAACACACATAATCAAGTATCTTTAGAAAGCTAAAACTTGAGACTTTACGATGAAATATTTGCAATAACTCAATCTGTTTCTAACATAGAGATAAAGAAGTGCAAACACATAATAAAAAAGGAATAAAAATCATATTTCACACTTATTATGAAACGAATACACAATGCTGTGGTATAGACACAACACAACAGGCTAAAGCCCTATGTCTTAGCAAGCTATGTTTGAAAGTGATGCTAGCTGTCTGTAAGTGCTCTGTGTGCATTTCTGAACGGCCAGCGTTGTCAAGGCGACAGAGAGCGCGCGTTTGAATCTTCCAATGAGAAGTGTTCTTACTTATGAAATGACTCGATTATTTATGCAAACTATCAACACCCACATATTGCCGTATTCGTAATTTCATTGATTAAATTGGCTCATAAATTAAAACCCTCTTGAGTGCTATTGGTAGATTTATTTAACCGAACAAATTTGCCTATGCATGAACTGACGTCATCAGTAATGGCCGTTCTCTTGCGCTATTTTCTAAAACTATGAAGCCAGTTTTATTCAGAAAACACCAGGGGTGCGATACTTCTGTTCCAGATACTCTACTAAACCCTTTTATACGGTTTGTTGTATCGAAGGGCACGTTAGACGCGCATAGTTTGTCGTTAAAAGGATGACGTCATCGTGTTTCCGGATTTCATGATGTAAACAAAGGAAGTTCTAAGGATTCTTCAACAAATTCGCGTGTTTTGGGGAAAATATTTACTATGAATGTCGTGTAATACACTATTGCAGTCAAAACTGCAATTGGAACAAAATCTACACTGCTATAACAAATAAAAGATGTGGACTTTGTAATGTTTATTGTGAGTGTTCATGTATTTCATGACTTTTATTTCTGTAACGATGTTCTGGTGCTGACAATGACGAAGACTTGAAGATGAAGAACCCAAGTGAAGTTTTATTTTACAAACGTGGAATCCAATAACCCTGATATTAAACGTGAACTAAACATAAAACAATGAACATAAACATGACTATCCTTGACCATAAACTAGACATAAACTAAACTGGACTAGAACAATACAAAAAAAGTTACTCTCACGTTCAATATTTCCCTAGTGGAAAAAAGTATACTTTATTCTATTTGAAATGTATTCTTTTTTCAATTGTGTATTGCAAATATACTAACAAAATTATACTATCTTTATATTTAAAGTATATTAGCATCATGCTTTTACCAATTTTCACATTACAACTTTTAACACACTTTAAAATAATTGTACTTTAGTATATTATCTAAAAATGTATTTTAGAAAAATATACTTGAAGTTGAAAATTCTGTTTATTTTTTAAAAGTATATGTATTAGCACTTTACTTAAGAATATACTTTAAGCGAGTGGCCATCAGGCACAAGAGTAACAATGAGCATTTCAGCAAGAATAAAATAACAATGTGTAGTTTGTGTGTGGCCGATTTTCAATTATTATTATTATTTTTTTCTTTCCGCGTTCTTTTAATTTAAAAGCATGGTTGGTGTTTAAACTGTTTAAATTATAACTTTATCCTGCTATTTTTTGGTACCTCCAGTAGTGGTAGTTTGGAGGCGGAACTATTCATTGCGTCGCTGGTGTTCCGCCCGGAACTAATTAAGAAAACACCTGTTGAGCGAAGCGCCAAAAAGACAACAGAAAATAAATCAGCGACAGTTACACACAGTAATAAACATGTAAACAGACAAACCTAGAAGAAAGAGGACGAGGATAAAAATGAAGTTAGATTTCACCCCTCATAAGAGACAGGCAGCCTACAAGGTTTGTTTTGATTGAAGTTTATTTGGTAAATGTTGCAATGGTAAATTAGATTAATATCACTGTGGGGATTTCTTTTGGCATGTTGAAGTGCAATAATTTTACACACGGTGTGTTTGGAGTTTTATATGTTATGTTTCTGTATGTTGTTTCTTAATGAATTATTGCTTTAAAGGCAAGTTATAAGTTATATTGTGAAATGTTTATGCTGTCTGATACTGTGATATACTGTGTTTCTGACTGTTGTATATCCATGTGGGGCTTCACATGTAGACAAAAGACATTCACACATGCTTTTAGTTTATTCCTTGTTATGTTTTCCTTTAACCCAGTTCTCACGGGTTGTTTTGATGGTTTAAACCCACTTTTAACCATGACCTCGTGCCTCATGTCTGTCATTGGAGGGAGCTACAGTTGGTACATTTTGTTTGTTTTACAATTATAAAACCATGTGAGATTTTAATAAATACTGTCTGTTATTGAAGTTATGTGTTATTTATTGTAATGGCCTTGAAAACAAGTGCATTCAGCATTGGGTAAAAACGTCCTCCAAGAAATTCAGCCTTCAGTATGCAGGTAACACATTTAAAATACTGTCTTGTGTAAGATGATGTAATGTTTAAAGTATATTGTACAAAGTATAGCTAAGTAATAACAGTTTGTTATTGAAGACAAAGTGTGCAATTTGTAGTATTTGGAATAAGCCAAAGGTGTTAGTGAGCATATACTGTTTACTTAAATATAATACACTTATGGTATGTTGCTTGTATGTTTCGAAGACACTTAATTTGTAATGTACTTGTAACACAAATAAAGTACATTTTAATGTCACTAATCAAGCATGTAATTACCCCACACAGGCATATACTTACATTATACTAAGTATACTTGTATTTGTTCCAATTTAGCACAAAAAAGTTAACTTATCATTAACACTTAAAGCATACTGATAATTAGTCTGGCTTCAAGTATACTTGGCATATTTTTTTTTTCACCAGGGAATTCACAAGAGACAATGGCAAACACGAGGGCTTAAATACACAGACATTGGGTTAAACAATAACAAGAAAACCAATTAAAATACAGAACTATAAACAAGATAACAAGACTAATAAACTAAAACCAATGACAAACTGGAACTGATAACAAAATTAAACCATAAACCAATGAAAACAAGACACATTAAATCACATGACAAGGGAACCATGTGACATGAAACAGGAACTAGACTTTTAAAAATAAAAGACATGAAATACATGAACACACATGTTAAATATTACAGACTTCCTGTTTGGTTTTTTTTGGGTTGTCTATTGTGTACTCTACACAAAATAAGAAATCACCTTCTGAAAGTCATTTAGATTGATAATTTCTTTCATTGGAAGTAATCTGCAGCCTTAGATCTTTTAAATGGTGTATTGGTTGAATAGATTACTTAATAAACCGATACTAAACAAACATGCTGAATGTAACCAATTGAAAACATGAGACTGCCTGCAGCCTTTGCTTGATTAGATGAACTCTCGACAGGAAGAAAACGCTGGATATTTGTAATTAAAAAAAGTCAGAATATTGTCTGATTTATTGCCCTCTGCAATATATCGGTCGACCACTAACCAATACCAAACTTATCCTTAATTATTTACTTTTGTATTTACTTTTATTAGATATGAATGTGGTATTAAGTGTGAAAAAGCAGTTTAAATGCATATCATTTACACTTTTTAGAATGTAATTTTCTGAGACACTCATGTGACTGCTGTGTGCATTTTCCATTTCCCTTTTTATTTGTAACTAGTAGCACCTAATACACATGCAAAACATATTTTTTTCCCAGAACAAATAGTTTTTCTAAAAATGTATGTCCTTCATATCCTATGGCAGCAGAGGTTGGATGTGTTGTATAATATATAAAGACTAAACTGTGAATTGGACATAATTATTGCTCAATGGGGCAGTTTTAACTGTTTATGAGATGGATTGCCTGAGGGGAAAATCTGTTCCTGTGCCTGACGGTTCTGGTGCTCAGAGCTCTGAAGTGCTGGCCAGAAGGCAACTGATTTTTCCAGCCTTTTTCCTCACTCTGGAAGTGTACAGTTCTTGCAGGGAGGGCTGGGTGCAATAATCCTCTCAGCAGTCTGAACTGTCCTCTGTAGTCTTCTAATATCCGATTTCATAGCTGCACCAAACCAGACAGTTATTGAAGTGCAGAGGACAGACTCAATGACTGCTGAGTAGAACTGTATCAGCAGCACCTGTGTCAGGTTGAACTTCCTCAATAGGTGAAGGAAGTACAACCTCTGCTGGGCCTTTTTCACAATGGAGTCAATGTGGGTCTCCCACTTCTGGTCCTGTAAGATGGTAGTGCCCAGGAACCTGAATGACTCACTGCTGCCACAGTGCTGTTTCGAATGGTGAGGGGGGGACAATGTTGGGGTGTTCCTCCTAAAGTCCACAATCATCTCCACCATTTTGAGCATGTTCAGCTCATGGTTGTTATGATTGCTCCAGTGAGCCAGCCATTCAACCTCCTTTCTGTATGCAGACTCATCATCATCTTGGATAAGGCCGATGATAGTGGTGTCATCTGGCGCTTGACAGAGGGGTCCTTGGCAGTGCAGTTATTGTATATAGGGCCAGTTGTGGCTCAGCAGTTAAGGCTCTGGGTTACTGACTGAAAGGTTGGAGGTTCAAGCCCCAGCACCGCCAATATACCACTGTTTGGCCCTTGAGCAAGGCCCTTATCTCTATCTGTTCCAGGGTCGCTGTTTCATGGCTGACCCTGCGCTCTGACCCCATTTCATTGGCTCTGTACCGGTACTCTGCACAATGACAATAAAGTTGAATCTTAATCTTAAGAGTAGTGGGGGGAGCTCACATCCCTGGGGGGCAGAAGTGCTGATTGTACAGGTGCTGGAACTGAATTTCCTGGTCTCACAAGCTGCTGCCTGTCTGTCAGAAATCTGGTGATCCACTGACAGGTGGACATGAGAACAGGGAGTCTGTTTAACTTAGTATGGAGAATACACGTTAGTGTATTAGTACGGTGTTGAAAGCCGAACTGAAGTCCACAAAAAGGATGCTTGCGTATGTCCCCAGTCTGTCCAGATGTTGCAGGATATGACTGCATCATCCACAGACCTGTTTGCTCGATTAGCAAATTGACGGGGATCCAGAAAGGGTCCAGTGATGTCCCTCAGGTGGGCCAACACCAGTCTCTCAAATGACTTCATGACCACAGTTTATTATTCATGTGTTTGTCTCACTTTTAATTGAGACCCACAGAAGAGCACTGTGTGTTTTTGTCCTGCAGAATGAAGCATGAATGTGTTTCCGTTGAATGTATGTGACAGTTCACAGTGAAACCTGCTGTGGTTTGAGCTCTTTTTGGGTCAGAGAGATAAATGAATGTGGTTTGATCAGTTGGGTGCACAAAGAGATGTGTGTGGTTTTTCCACTCCTGTTAATACATGAAGTTCACAGTCTAACTGTCACATTATACACAGAACAACTTTACTGATGCATCCATTAACAGTGATATTTTATTTTCAGTAAAATAAGAGTTACAGGTCAGAGGTTAAACTGGAGAGTTTGAGCAAGACTGAAGAAGTTGATTTCCTTTTCATGGTGTAAAGCATTGCATTAGTGATCAGTCAAAAATACTTAGTTGTCTTTTTCTACACACAAAAGAAATGTACATTTATAATAGCAAGGCACTTTAGGCCCCTGAATATATAATACAGACATTGGGACTTCAAAACTGAACTATAAAATAAATGTTTATCATTATATTTGGTTATATTGTGTATCCTCTCCCAGCTAATGAAGGCTTCATCAGAGATCTCTAGAGGAGGTGTCTTTAACAGTCCATCATAACATCAGTTTACTGCAGGAAATGTCTTCTAAATATAATGACTTGCCAAATGTTGCTGTGATAGGTTGTTGCTGCATAGTGATTTATATTTAGAGACCATTTAAAATGATCTAACCACATTATTATTAGTGTTATTCTCTAATTAATAATAGTAATAATTTTGGGTAAAGTGCAGCAGGTCACGCATGCATTCTTTGACTGTTTCTGGAGATATTAGTCTGTTTAATATGCATTAAAATGTTGCTGTTTGTAAATTTAGGGGAGGTTTTCTGTATGTGGAAATATAATAACGAGGCACTGTCAAACAACGTGGATACTCGATTGTGCACGTCCATGCCGCAGTCAATAAATATCAAGTGTGTTCACCGTCACGTCTCATTTCAGAGTTGTTTCAGACCGCAGATGAAAATGATTCTCGTGTTAGTTTTGCTGCATTTCTGTTTTTGGCATTTAGATGGTAAGTCATGATTTTTTTTAAAATCATTCAGTTCTCGCAGTATGCATGATTTTTATTGGCTACTATTCCCACATAAAACATTATATTTGTATATAAACCATAATTACGCTACTTTAATCTTTTACTTGTTTATTTGTGTTTCCCCAACAACTCTCAAATCAATCTGCGATATTACAGTTGTATTTAGGTAGGATGAGGTCATGTTTAATAAAGCATTTACACTTAGATTATAAAGATGTTTGTTTGAGTCTGCAGGTGTGTTTGGTGTTGATCCAGATAAAGTGAAGTCAGTGTCAGTGATGGAGGGAGATTCTGTCACTTTACACACTGATCTTACTCAAATACATGATGATGATGTTTTACACTGGATGTTTGGAGCTCAGAATCCAGATACTGTTATAGCAGAAATCAACAGACCAGCAAATATAATGTCAATAATGGACGAACAGTTGAGATTCAGACTTCAGCTGAACCATCAGACTGGAGATCTCACCATCACAAACATCACAACCGCACACACTGGACTTTATAAAGTAGAGTTCCTCATCAATACAACACCAGTCAAGATATTCAATGTGACTGTTTATGGTGAGTACAGAATAACATCAGTGTCCTCTTCATATTTCATTCTCACATCATCATCATACTATTATAAATATCAAAAACAATAGAAATCATGCAATGTAATGAGAAGACTGAAGGTCTGACACTCTTGTCTTCTGACACTCACAGATCACAATAAGCTGCGACTGATTATGATGAAACTGATGTTTGATGTTTATTTTATTGACTCTGAATTATCTTTCCAGCTCGTCTGCCGGTTCCTGTGATCATCAGAGACTCTTCTCAATGTTCTTCAAGCTCTAAATGTGTGTTGGTGTGTTCAGTGGTGAATGTGACACAGGTGACTCTCTCCTGGTACAAAGGAAACAGTTTATTGTCCTCCATCAGTGTGTCTGATCTCAGCAGTACTGTATCTTTACATCTGGAGGTGGATTATCAGGAGAACAACACCTACAGCTGTGTGATCAACAATCCCATCAGAAACCAGACTAAACATCTCAACATTAATGAAGTCTGTCAGCCGTGTTCAGGTGGTGAGTTTAGTGTTTGTTTACAGTCTCTGAAAATGCAAATTAATTTCTTTGATTCACTGTTGTGTGTTCTGATTGAAGTTAAACTAGTCGAAACTATTTCAATATTAGTTCATAAAGCAGCTCAGTCCAGCTATCATCTGTTTGTTCTGTTATTTCCTCAGATTGTGTTCACTGTTGTGCTTTCACTGAAGCTGTGATCCGATTGGTCCTCTCTGCTCTGGTGGGTGTGGCTTCTGTTGCTGTTCTCGTTTATGACATCACATCCAGGAGTGACATGAAGTGATTCAACAGATATTATAAAACAAGAATAAACAGTCGATAATTTGTCCTGTATATTTCATAATGACATTTTCTTGTTTGAAACTATTAAAAATGTATTTAAATAGTTTCATGTACAGAACATATATATGTGTATATTTACAATGATGCATTAGATATTTTAAAGCTACATTTCTGTACATTAAAGATGGAAAACATAAATGTAATTCAGATGCTCTTGTAAAACATCTCATTCAAAAGCGGCAAAACCTGTTGAAATGGTAATAAATGACACCGTAAATAAATACAGTATTATTGTGTTATTTTTAATTGAGACCCAGAAGAGCTCTGTGTGTTTTTGTCCTGCAGAATGAAGCATGAATGTGTTTCCGTTGAATGTATGTGACAGTTCACAGTGAAACCTGCTGTGGTTTGAGCTCTTTTTGGGTCAGAGAGATAAATGAATGTGGTTTGATCTGTTGGTGCACAAACGGTTATTAATGGATGTTTGTGTATAAAGGTTTCTGTTTTCCACTCCTGTTAATATATGAAGCTCACATTGTCACTTTATAAACTTTATTTCACTTTATTTCCCATCGATTAATATCTAGTATTATATTAAAGATAATAATAGTTAGAGCAAGACTGAATTATCTGATTTCCTGTTTCATATTGAAAAGCATCACTAGTGATCATCCAAACATATATGATTATTAAAGGTTATTCACTCCCAGATCATGAACGCTTCATCAGAGATTTATAATGGATATAAAGTGATCACAGTCCACTTTGAGACATTATATAGTTGCAGGGGAACATGTGGGTCCTTTTAAAGAATGAATGTTATTTAAAGTCATGTTATCTGATTCTAGAAGATAACTACAGTTCAGCACTGATGACTGGAAGATTACTGAATATCTCAACAAGTGAATCAAGAAGACACTTGAGACACTTCATCTCTTACACTGTCACACTGGACACAATGTCTGATAATGACTAAATATTGTTGAGAAGTTCTGCAAAGTGATTTAGATAAAGTGTAAACCAACTAACAGTGAGTAAAACTCATGTTGAGTAACATAAATTCATATGTAAATATAATGCATGTTTCCTGTGAGTGATGATATAATCACGGGCCTCAGTCACAATAACGCGGACACGCGCTCGTGCGCGTTCACGCACAATCCTGACAGTGAAGATCAAGCGCGCGATCACGTCACATGCGTCTAATTTCACTCTTTCCCGAGGTGTGGAAATGAAGAAGAAAATGTTTCTCGTGTTATTTTTGCTGTATTTCGATGGTAAGTCGTGATGTTTATTCATTCAGTTCAGAGAAAACTCGCAGGATTTATACTGGAACATAAAAGTGGTCATTTGTTTTTTTATTTAATTTAATCTTTTACTCGTTTAATTTTGTTTCCCAACAGAACCTCAAATCAGTCTGTAAAAATATAGATCTTGATCATTAGAGAGGATTGCATCAGATTCCTGTTTATTAAAGCATTTACACTTCTAAAGATGATAAAGATGTTTGTTTGTGTCTGCAGGTGTGTTTGGTGTTGATCCAGATAAAGTGAAGTCAGTGTCAGTGATGGAGGGAGATTCTGTCACTTTACACACTGATCTTACTCAAATACATGATGATGATGTTTTACACTGGATGTTTGGAGCTCAGAATCCAGATACTGTTATAGCAGAAATCAACAGACCAGCAAATATAATGTCAATAATGGACGAACAGTTGAGATTCAGACTGCAGCTGAACCATCAGACTGGAGATCTCATCATCACAAACATCACAACCGCACACACTGGACTTTATAAAGTACAGATCATCACAAACACAATATCATTTAATATATTCAATGTGACTGTTTATGGTGAGTACAGAATAACATCAGTGTCCTCTTCATATTTCATTCTCACATCATCATCATACTATTATAAATATCAAAAACAATAGAAATCATGCAATGTAATGAGAAGACTGAAGGTCTGACACTCTTGTCTTCTGACACTCACAGATCACAATAAGCTGCGACTGATTATGATGAAACTGATGTTTGATGTTTATTTTATTGACTCTGAATTATCTTTCCAGCTCGTCTGCCCGTTCCTGTGATCATCAGAAACCAGACTAAACATCTCAACATCACTGAAGTCTGTCAGACGTGTTCAGGTACAACAGCAGTAATGGACCATGATTGGATGGGTCAAGTTTCTGATCACCCTGATGTCACTGATGTGTAAACATGAACTTTCATATTGTCACATATTCCCTGTTTGTGCTTAGACTTTTATGTTGAAATTCTTGTTTGGTTCCTTGTTCCTGTATTAGTTTTGTAGTCCTTGTAGTTTAATTTTATGATTGTTTCCTCAGGTGTTCCTCATTCCCGTGTTTGGGTTCTTTGTCAGTCTTACTTTTTTAATCATTGTTTTATTAAAAGCTGCATTTAGATCTTCCATCCTCGCCTGTCTCGTTACACATATGTTGATATATTAATCTGTCTGTTGTTAGAAAGTGAGTTTTGAGTTCTGAAATTAACAGTGTTTTCATAGTCCATGAAACTCATGTTTCTCTAAAAGCTGGTAAATCCAGTTACAATGGTGTCTGTTTCTGTTTCATTCCCCAACTCTCTGAATCTCTGATAGTGCTGATTTCAACTGCTGCTGGAACTCTGTTGATTGTGGCGGCAGTTTTCATGTTCTGCATCTTCAGGAAATGTAGAAAAACACATCAAGAGGGCAAGTGTTGTCTCTTATACACTGACGTTATTTCATTTAAGAGCTTGTATATGATCTGCTTAGTTCACAGTTCACATAAATAAATAATAATAATAATAATAACTGTCCTCATTTAGGCCTACCCTCATGTTATTCAAAACACATACAACTTTGTAAATAATGAGATTATCATTTTTGGGTGGGCTTTCATCCCTTTAATGTTTTTAAGAAGAAACAGAATATAACACATTTTTTACATTTCTCATTATTGTTACAGTTCAGACTCGTGGAGAAGAGATAACTTATGCAGATCCAACATTCTATAAGAGAAAAGCACAGAAAACGGTAAGAGAAATGTAAATGGTATTTTATGACTGTGTGTATCCAGAAGTGAGTCAGATTTAGATTTGTGTTTGTGTGTATGAGTGCAGGTGTGTGTTTCAAGACTTCACATGTACATCTAATCCTTAGAAATGGTAAAGGCAAACAAATTTATCTTGCTCATTTAATGTTAGCTGAATAGTTAGATATTAAAACTTGAGTGTTGTGATGGAGTGATACCAGAAGAATAGTCACAGTAGTAAGTTAAGCAGCTGATTATACTGGATATTCTTGCTTTAAGTACTTTCTAGATTCTGCAACAGTAAAGTACAAGAAGCCAAATTAGAAATGTGAGCAGATGTTAGAATGCCATTATCTCTCCTACCACAATTTCCTCTTCATCTGTACATTTCAAGATCTGCACACTGCAGTCCACAAACCAGGCATTGGTGACTCTATTTGTTATTGTTTTTCAACGCAGTAATTAGCAATATAAGGGCTAATATCATCAATATCGATTCCAGTGGAGCACATCAGTCTTTGTTTCAAAAATATTCTTCCCATTCATTTTTCCCATAGGGATGCAAGGTCTCACAACCCATCATCTTTGAAAACAAATGTTTATATATGCTTAAATATGCAGCCTGGTCTCATGAAATTTAGGTAAACATGACAACATGTTTGCAATCAAAAAATGTACATGCTCTATTACATGTTTGGCTGCAGTTTTCCAGTGAAATGTCCAGCTGGTGGTGCCAAAAGCAAGTAAAAAGTTGAATTTTAAATAAATATTTTTTAACCTCCCTAACCTAACACTTTTGCCTGAACCTAACCAATAGTGTTTTAAAATATAAATGAGATTAAAAAGACATCATCCTTACCAATGCCTAAACTTAAGCATTAGTGTTTTAAAATGCAGAAACTAAATGAGAATTAAACTTATTTTCATGCTGCTTCCATGACTCTGTAATGTCACATGCCAGCTAGAGTTCATGGCTGGACTTGATCTACAGTCCTTTGACTCTAACTCCAATGTCATAGCGGAGTCTATAATAAAAGTCTGGCCCTGTGGCTGCCTCCCAGGCCTCCTGATCATCTGCAGGCTCCTTCCTGGTCTCCTGATCATCCGCCTCATCTGGTCTGGTCTCCTGAGCCCAGTTTTTCAAAAGTAATCCTGTGGGATTTCTGATCACAGATTGGATCAAATCTTGGAAATGGGTTTTTCAAAAGCAAAAGAGGGATTCCGAAATAAGATCAGAGCATGTAATCCGATGTAATCAATGTTTTTGATCTGGATCAAACCTGCCCTTTGGGTTTTTCAAAAATGTTGAACTCGGTTTGGGATGAAAAAAACAAAGCTCTATAATTCCACAGTATATTAATGGCAATGACAACAACAAATATACTCAGTCATTCAGTAGCCTTGTTAAAAGTAATTTCTCACAATTTAATTTCTAATTGCATGTCCAGTGTGTCCTTCATTAGGTAAGAACATTGGCGGCTGTTCTGGTTCTACATCAGGCTCAGGTCCAACAAAATTGTCATCAAGAGGGACATGACGCCTGGTGGCGATGTTATGCAAAACAATACACGCAAGGATTAAGTTGCATGCCACCTTGGGTTGTACTCGCAAGTAGTTAAGACACAAACCGTCTCTTCAGGACTCCATTTAAGTGTTCAATGGCACATCTTGTTTTGCAATGTGAGGAGTTGAAGCGTGCCTGCTCAGGTGTGTTTGGAACTGGAAAAGGGGTCATTAGCCATGGTAGGAGGGGATACGCGCTGTCTCCCAATACTATGCCGTTTGGTCGGTGGGATTGAAGCTCTCTGTATAGTGCACTCTCTCTTAGAATACGTGCATCATGAACAGACCCTGGCCATTTCACAACACTGTTGGTTATTATGAGGTTGGATGTTGATGCTGTGCCTCCCCTTTAGATTGACATACTCCCACTCCCTTCCACAAGGTGCTTGGATATGCACATGAGTACAATCAATAGCACCAATAGTGCTAGGCATGTTCCCCATTTGAAAAAACTTAGTGCTTAGTCTGAGCTGTCTGGTCATCCTTGGGAAAGGAAACAAATTGATTGATCAGACTGCCCAGTGCTACTGACATAGCCTTCACCACATTACTCACGGTTTCTTTTTTCACTCACATATTGTCACCAGTTACTTGGTAGAAAGTCCTACATGCGTAAAACTGCAGAGCGATTAAGCACTGTTCCTCCACGGATAAAGCATGACTCCTTTGGGTTTGGTGTTGGAGCGTTGGCCTGACAAGATCTCCAATGTACTTAATGTCATCTCTCCCAAAGCTGATGTGTATTGCTCGAGTGGTTTGGCATGCTCAGTATGCACCCTTTGACGGTACCTTCTCCTACAGTAATGATGAACATTACCTGCCATGTGGATGCCTCTGTAGGCTAAGAGAAATGGGTACAAAGACATGATGTGTTTAAATGGTATCACCCAGCAATGAGCTGATTGGTGTAAGCCTAATTGAGCACAAGCCAAAGCAATCATGCTCAATGCTTTTAAGATCAGTGTTGGCTACACCAAAGAGTGGGGAACATGGACTCAAATTGCCTAATTACACTGTGGCAGAAACCTGTGCACTGCTGGAGAGTGTTCGGCCAATTTTGCCTCGATAGTAAGTGGTTTCAGCTCTGCAAAGGGTGGAGAAAAAAGGAAAACACAACATTTGGGAGGACATAACATATCATGTCAATGCCATGAGGTCTGGCCAAAAGAGGACCATAAAACAAGTTATGTTGCGATAGAAGAACCTTAGGGCCAAGGCAACGAAAGACCTTACTGAAGCCAAGAACCCCTAAACAGGTAACAAGCCATATTAGAGGAGTGATTTCACTGATATGGTCCTTGATATCATAGGAGGAGAAAAATCAGAGGCTCTACATGGCATTGAAGGCATAGAAGCAGATGGAGAGGCCACAATTACAGAGACTAAGACTAGCAAAATTCTCCTGCAGAGGAATTGTTTGTCCTGGACTTGACTACAGTGATTGAGGAGGAAGATAGATCCCCAGTGGATGTAATGAAGACAGTACAAGACGTTCCTACAAGAAAACGCAAACGTTCCTCAGCTACAAACCAGGATGTGACAGCTATGAGTTGCTTCTGAAACGGGAAACCGAAAGAGCAGAAGTACAAATTGAACTGGGTAAAGAACAAATCTTGCTTGCCCAACTGCAGCAGAAAAATTGCAGATGGCGATATATCTCCTAAAAGCAGAGATGGAAAGAGCTGGTATCTGTCCTGTAAATGATTTTTGACTATTGGATAGTATTGTTTGTTTTGTTATTTAACATTATAACAAATTAAGGAATGTAAAATGTTTCTGTTTATTACAGTGTTTCTGTTTCTTAAAATTAAAACAAACAATGGCTATTTGTGGCCACCGGTATTTTGCCTACCTGTTGTTCTTTGCTTAGCCAGTAGGCTACACTGTTCCATTTAAGGCTCTGGTAAACCGGATTTGGTAATCCTGAAATTTGGTATTTGGATCACAGTGATCCAATCCAATGTTCCTTTTAAAACTGGCATTTAAAATTAAGATGGATCAGGTGATCCTGGATAGCAAAATGTTTGAAAATCTGGGCCCTGGCCATCCGCCTGATCTGCCTTGGCCTGATTGGTCTCCTGGTCCATGTTCGGACTCCCCGTCCACCCTGCCTTGCCCGCCTGGTCCATCTTGCCCTCCGGGGGTCTCTCTGGGTTCACTAATGGCCTTCAGCTCTTCTTGTTTCCCCTGTACTTTCTTGGACTGCTGGTTCTATAATGTCCTGTTCCTCCCATTTACAATAGTTAACCATTGTTTTTTTGTTTAAGAGACTTTTAGTTGGAATTTTGGTGTTTATCTTGTGTCTCTGTTCCTGGTTTCCTGCCCTGATTGTTCCCAGCTGTTTCTCGTTTACCTTGTTTGCCCCAGTGTATATAACGTCCTTGTGTTTGCTTAGTCTTTGTCAGTTACTGTTTTCTGTTACCCCCTTGGATGTAAAACTTTTTTCTGTTACCAAGTTTTGATTTTGTTCTTTTGTTTTCCAATTTTTGTAACTGGATTAGTTTTGGTACTCTTGATTCTGTTCTCATTCTGCAATCGTTACAGTCTGAAAGTGTAAAATAATTTTAAATGCTTTTAAATTAAACAGTTTTACAGATAGAAAGAGAGCATATTAAAGGACTTGTGTGTATCAGATTTTAGAGCTGAAGTTTGAAATCACGAACATTCAAAAACAGACTCGACTCATTTGAAAGTTCTGTCAGTGTAATGTAGTTGTAGAAGCCTTTTTGCCATAATATTGTGGTTAACCTTTGGGTGGCATTATACACTCACCTAAAGGATTATTAGGAACACCTGTTCAATTTCTCATTAATGCAATTATCTAATCAACCAATCACATGGCAGTTGCTTCAATGCATTTAGGGGTGTGGTCCTGGTCAAGACAATCTCCTGAACTCCAAACTGAATGTCAGAATGGGAAAGAAAGGTGATTTAAGCAATTTTGAGTGTGGCATGGTTGTTGGTGCCAGACGGGCCGGTCTGAGTATTTCACAATCTGCTCAGTTACTGGGATTTTCACGCACAACCATTTCTAGGGTTTACAAAGAATGGTGTGAAAAGGGAAAAACATCCAGTATGCGGCAGTCCTGTGGGCGAAAATGCCTTGTTGATGCTAGAGGTCAGAGGAGAATGGGCCGACTGATTCAAGCTGATAGCAGAGCAACTTTGACTGAAATAATCACTCGTTACAACCGAGGTATGCAGCAAAGCATTTGTGAAGCCACAACATGCACAACCTTGAGGCAGATGGGCTACAACAGCAGAAGACCCCACCGGGTACCACTCATCTCCACTACAAATAGGAAAAAGAGCCTACAATTTGCAAGAGCTCACCAAAATTGGACAGTTGAAGACTGGAAAAATGTTGCTTGGTCTGATGAGTCTCGATTTCTTTTGAGACATTCAGATGGTAGAGTCAGAATTTGTCAAACACAGTATTAGTATGGTGTTCCTAATAATCCTTTAGATGAGTGTATTTCAGTCCATTGAAGCTCTGATGATGGAGGGTAAAGTCTTTAAAGGAAATAGGGTTTAGGGATGATCACTTCTGAATGGGTTACTCATTCAGATGAGTTACAAAAGATATGTCAGCACAAGCCAGAACTGCCGTAACTCTTTGCCAGTTTCCCAGACCGATATGTACATGCTGTAGGCGTCCATTTGTTAAATTCATCAATATGTAAACTGTTTGAAGTAAAAATACATGCTTACATGTTACTTGCTTGTTTTTTGTATCATAATTTTTTTTATATAAATTTAATTTATATTATGTATAACAAAAAAATATCATTTTAAAATGTGACTGTCTCTTTAAGAGCAGGGGCTGTTCAGTGAACATGTTTCAGTTGAGCGGTTTCTTTACCACATCCGTGCTGTGTTTGAATTAATCTGACTGTAAATAACAAAGCAAGTATTCAAAGAGATTTAAATTAATGAAAATAGATTGCATTGATCTCAACTTTCGCCTCTTTCGATTCTCAACGACATTCGTTCATTTTCTGTATAAGTAATAAAATCACTAGAAACACAAGGAGCAATATTTTAATGTGAGGATTGTCCCAAATCGAGAGTCTCGAATGATACACCCATCCCTACAGAAAGCACATGACCTTTAATCATGATCAGGTGAAACTGAACAACAATGTCCTGTTTTTAAATGCCTTTCTATGTCAGGTCATACACTGATAGAGCAGTTGCTCAGCGTACATACATTTTAAGCTGTAGCATGTTCATATATTCTCACCATTGAAACCACACAAATGTTTGGGGCCTCCGGAGGTTTAGGAGCCCCCTGCTGGTTGAATGATTCAATGCGTTCGTTGTACATACCTGGTATATTATAACCTGCAGTATTTCCTGTCTGCACTGATGCAATGCAGATTCAGGACAGAAACTGTTTAAATATGTAGATGGTTTTGGTCACGTTAATGCAGAGAGATGATTTAAAGGAATATTCATATAGAAATAATATTAGTCATATATTGCAATAATGCCAAGCAAATTCTCTGTTGATAAATGTCAAAAGACAATATAACTCACTATAAACTATACAATAAAGTTCTTTCAACAGTAATCCAATAAAACAGTGAATAAAACTTCACAGCGTACATTACTTCAGTCTCTTAAAATGAAATACATAATAAATGAATTTACCAGAAAAGAGTTAAAGACACTGTATCTACAGTATGTGCAGTGAATTCATTAATCTTCATAATCCTTTAAACATTACCCAACAACATCTCACTGAAATAAAACATGTATTACACACAGATGAGCAATATTCACATAATAATCATGATTTATAGCCCAAAAGTGTGTGAAGTACTGCTGTCTGAAACTATATTCTCTCAATAAATGTGCAGTCTCTATTATTCATCTGAGAATAAATCATCATCATATTTCTTATTGTGTCTTCTGTGACTTGTGTTTTCAGAAAGTTCAAGAAGAGGATGAGGTGGTGTACGCAGGATTAATGAGACGATAATCAAACACTCTTGATTCGGTTTCCTCAGAAATGAGGTTATTTTCCTCTGGATTATCACATATGCTTTTAATTGTGTTGATATTTAAAATTGAATTAAATTATTCACAATCTTTATTGTTCTTTAAGTAAAAAAACACTTAATAAAGACAATAAACATACAAAATATAGTAGAGCAGGCCATTATTCATTAAAACACATCATGAGGTCAATTGTCACAATGAAACCTGCCATTAAAAAGTCTTTTCAGGAAGATTTCAACAATAAAATCATTCATGAAATTTCAAAAAAATTGTGCAAATATTGCAATAAAGTGTTTACATGAATAACATGTAAACACAAACAGTTCATTGATTATACAGTTGACTGGTGTCTGAATATAGGCTGAGGTGGTTTCATGTTGTTCACTTGTTTACACAACAACTATTAAAACATACATTTGTAATTTTAGTTTAGAGCATTTAATTGAGAAAATATATTCTAATTTAATAGAGGATTAAAATCAAACCACGTATATACTGTGTGTTTAGAGTATGAATTACTCCAATCTAACGTAAGTACATGAACACAGTCAGTGTGTGTTTCTCATCATGAAGAACTTTGTCAATGTGCAGCTTTATTATTAAGAGAGTTTGTGTTTTTTGAGTTAAAGATGATTGAAGTGAACAGAAAAGTGAGAGTCTTCACACCATTATACACCAACAAAATACATTTATTATTTGTTTTTGTTTTGGCTTGTTTTCCGATATAAATATGTAAAACTCATTTAAATCAATGTACATTTTCTTTAGCAGCTTTACTACAGAATAAAATATTGATATCTGAGAATGTGTAATATAATACAACAAATACAAAAATATAAAAAAATACTTTAAAAAAGATGCATTCACATGAGAAGCAGCATATGAGATATTTACACTTGCTTTTAGAGAATAGACCTTGAATAGACGTATAAGTATATTTTGAATAATCGGTTCATTAATCTTCATAGTTGTTGTTGAATTTTGTCCTCAAGTCGTCTTTCTTCAGTCAGAACGTCAGTTTCAGAAGGCAGCACTTTTATTAAACCTGGAGAAAAAGAGATGATTTGTAATAATTTCTTCTTTCTTCATTAACCACAACATCAATGAATCTAACTGTGATTTTGTTTGCAGTATAAGATAAAGACAACACTTGCCTTTTACTCTGTGTTTCCTGAAGCAGATCACAGCTGTGATTACAACGATTAATACCAGAGTCAAACACACCGGAATGAGAATGATGATAGAAACTAAAAAGAGAAACAAACATTAACTTCTATAAACACTTTAATCACTGCTAATCAATCGATCAATCAGTTCAATCAGTATTTAAAGCTGCAGTGTGTTTAATAAACAGAGACTATTACTCTAAGACCATCATTCATTGGTTGATTTCTGTTGTACTGTGAACACTGTGTCTCTGTGACTATAAAACATTCCTCCTGTTCTGAGTGACACAACAACACTGACTCCACCAATGGCGTGAGCTGGGGGCGGGGCTATCTGTGTTCAGCATTTATTTATTGTTGCAGTTTCACACTAGATAGAGGCTCATAAATAAACACTCATGATGATAATATAGAAGATTATACAGAATGTGTCTTAAATACATCTAAGAGAAACGATTGTTCATGCGGTCACAAATATAACAACACATTCTGTCAATCATGTGTTATAGTGTTTGTGTTACAGTGTGTAAGATATATTAAACATATTAAAATCATTTAATTTATGACATCCAGATTAATGTATGTATTAATATTAATCTATGACATCTCATTTAATAAACACTGACGCACCTGAACGTGATCGACAGGGAGTAGACACATCAATCTTCTCAATCTCATAAAAATAATCAATATAATCAATCTCCTCAATCTCTGAAGACAGGAACACAGAGTCATCAACAATCACAATATAAACATTCACTGGTTTTAAACATTTCTGGATATTTTTCATGACAGAAACAGAATTTCCTCTTGCAGTGTCTCATTTTCTAAAGGCAGATTATATATAGTTTATCGTCTCATATTAAACTGATCTGTATATGTATTACACAAACAGATCTTCAGTTTTATGCTACAGATAGTTCAGCATGTCCTTCTCAAACTAATGACTCGACAACTTCAACATTTACAAATGAGTCCAACAAATGCACTTCTGTTCATCCCAAAGCAGCAAAGACAAAATTCAAAGTGAATTACAGGAAACTGATCTGAATATGTTTCAAGCAGTCAGTAATAAACATATGAGTGAGATTAATTTGATTTATAACACACAGGAAACATTATATTCAAATACTCACCATTAACAGTTACATTGAATGTTTTGTAAGAGACCTTATTATTACTGGTTATACTGAGTTTATAAAGTCCAGAGTGTTGAGTTGTGATGTCTCTGATGATGAGAGATCCAGTCGTGATGTTCAACTCCAGTCTGCCTTTAAATCTCCCATCAAGAACATCATCATATACTCGCTTGCTATTGGCCTTTCCATTGATTTGAGCAACAAAAGTCCAACTGGCTTCAGGGCCAAAAAACCACGTAATCAGATCACTTTCCTGTTTTATGATATTTGTGTGTAGAGTGACTGATTCTCCCTCGATCACTGACTTGATTTCATCCGTGTTGACTCCAAACACACCTGATGAACACACAGACACAGTTTCCAGGTGTTTAATCACATGATCACTCATGTGATCACACATGTTTTTCTTAATAAAGAGAAATGTTAGACATTATTTACATCATATTTAATATTTGATGGGAATGTAAATGAGGATTTGCGTGATGCTGCATCTCTACAGGGAAGAACTGTTGACGTGTAAACAAGTGTTAAGAATGAGTTTCTCAGTTTGTGTTTATATCATTTATTGATGCACACAGTTATGTGTACACTAATCTGCAAGTGATCAACTACAGACAAAAATTTAGATAAAATGAGTCATATTCAGCTGATCACATGATCAAAACGGCGCTCATGCTCCATGTGTAGAATAAAACAACATACTAAACATTTAAAAAAAAATACTTTTCTACTTTTACTTTTTTCTTCTGTTAATCATTTTAGCAATTTTGTGTTTAACAAGCAACAACAAGAAACCCACATAGTGCCCCTTTAATGGGACAGTTCACCCAAAAATGATTCTTTCATTATTTCGGCACCCAGCGTCTTTCTAATCCTCAAGGATGAAAGATGGGAACAGTGCTCTTGAAAGTGAATGGTGACTGAGGTCAGACATCAGTTTATAACGGTGTCTTTTCAATGAAACACAAGAGATGTTACAGTCTGACAGTCTCAGTCACCATTCATGTTCATTGTACGTAAAACAAGAACACTTCATCCTTCAAAATGTCTTGTGTTCACAATAGAAAGTTATCCAGGTTTAAATAAGACATATTTTTCACTTTTGAGTGAACAGTTCCTTTAAAGTATTTAAGACATGTAACAAAACAAAAGTGTTTTAGGATCATATATCAGATGACACTTGTGAGGAGGAAGCGATCTGCAATTCACATATAAACGAGCACTTAATACTGATCCAATCAACACAATTAATACTTTTATTGTTTTCAAAGTAACATTTTAACAATAAATATGTTTTACACTCTAAAAACTGAAGCTTAAGTGTACATAAAAGTATGTATACAAATAAACAAAATCCATAACAATACTCACATGCATTCATTTATAAATGCTCCTACACATTCAATCACAAGTACATACTCGTATTTCTAGGTTTTATGTACTTCTGATACTGTCATTCACTTGCTTACGATTAACAATATTACAAATGCAAGTAATTTAATATAAGATTCTATAAAAGTATTGTAAATATCATAAGTGTTATATAATACATGTGTCACAATGGTCAGTTTGAGTCGTAGTGCGTCCTAACATGCTAAAACAAGGAATCAGCATGCTGTAGGATGCTGCTTAACCATTGACTACATGCACACAAGAGAAGTGTTATGAATTGATGATCTATAGTGAAGGGATCGTAACAGAGGTGTGACAGAGAACTTAATTCGGTCTAAAGCATCCTGGAGGAGCTGCTGAGGTTGCAGCATGAAGCATGAACATGTTTCCATTGATCTTGCTTTGATTGTTCACCCATAATCTACAAGCCTGACTGGCATGTTTGCCCCTGACTGGCATGTTTGCAAAACCTTTAGGATAACATTTATTTTAATAGTGCAATTATTCATTCTAAATGATATTTTTAATTAAACGGTCATAAAGATATTTAAAATAATGTAGAATTCACAAAATACAGTAAAATAACACAAAATTGCATTGACATAAAGACACCCGCATGTACAAATCTAATAACAGCCGCACAGGAATTCTCTTCACACTGGCATCAATAGATTGAAACTGGAATAACTGGTTTGATGAGGAAGGATTGGGTTTCATGTTGACTGTCACGCAGGTGATTATGTGCGTCTGTAATTGTGTTTTATAAGATGGCGGTGGCTCAGTCTAAATCTGTGTCTTCTTTAAATATTCAGAAACTCTTGTAAGAGGAAGTTCAGTAAACTCGTGCTGTGTGAACGGACTATACAATTAGCAAACTTATTTCTCAAATATATTATTTACAGAAAATTAAAGCTTGCTGCTGTTTTATTATTTGATTAATTATAATATTAAATAATGGTAATATCTTACCATTCACAATGAAGAGTTGTAGAGCGAGTAAACTCAAGCAGTGCTTCATGTTCTTCTTAAAGAAGCGACAGACTTTAGATGTGAAAAATTTCCTGTCCTGATGCGCAACATCTGATGTTAATATGATCTGACGTGTGTGACTTCCTTTTATCAGCTACAGTAAAACAAATCCCTCCCTCCTCCTCCACGTGTTTCTGCAGTAATGAAAGTACATGTCAGCATTGTTGAGCTCTATGGAAAAACACTGCAGGAACTAAATCTACTCATTGTGAAACACAGACATACATGCATATATTATGAGTGAAATAAGTTTGGTTCAAAGAGAATCCGTTTAAATTTTAATCATTGTATCAAAACTGTTTCTGTAGCTCTTTAAAGATTTATAATATTTTTTGTATGTTTTATTCAGTATAATTAAACAATGGATTCAGTATTCCAGTGTTGTAAAGAAACATGTTTAGTTCCTGTAGATGACTGATATAACTCTGCAGTCGTTCTGTTTTGCAAATCAAATGTGCAGTTGTCATTCTCTTCTACGAATGTAAAGTGTCATTTTGCATAACCAACCAGCCCAAGACAAGAGAGAAGTACATTTTAAATGATGATAATAAATAATCTGGAACATTCTTCCAAAGGTAAAGTAGGTAAAGTAAAACATTAGATTAGATTTATTTTTTATTTTCTTAAGATTTAAATGTATTGTCATTGTACAGAGCAAATGAAATACATTCAACATCCTACCAGAATAACAATATGAAATTATAATGTCCCGGTTTCAGCTGTTAGGCTCATTTTCTTTTAAATGAAATGTCCTTGTTCGTTGGATTGCAGTGAGGGGAAGATGTTTTATTGCACTGAACGATGATTTAAAGATACTTTCATTCTATCAATCCGCTCTGAATTAATCTGGTTACCATGACAACAATTCATCTGTATGGAGTTTGTACATTTTACAAATATTTAAAATGTGGTTAAAATCATATAAAACAATATATAATAAAAGAAAATAACATTTCACAGACTAAAAGATTATATTATATTTAGCTACACATTGAAATACAATGTTTATATATATATATTTTATATTCAATTTTTTATTCCAAATTAGTTTTAGTATTTTTTTTATGGCTGCCAAAGCTGAACGTTTACTGGTATAAAAGTCTAACATCATTAAATTTCTCAGGGCAGTCTTGTGTGACCTCCATCTAGTTTATTTTAGATTGTAAATATTATAATTCAGGGTGAATATGGGTGACAAAGCACATTTAAACTTGATCACGATTGTATCCATGTCAATTTAATTAAATCCTTATTAATCGTTACTAAACACATCTTGGGGAATAAACAATTAAAGGGACAGTTCACCCAAACATGAACGTTATCTCATTGTTTACTCACCCTCATGTCATCCCAGATGTGTTTGACTTTCTTTCATCTGCAGGACACAAATTAAGATTTTTAGAAGAATATTTCATCTCTGTAGGTCCATACAATGCAAGTGAATGGTGACCAGAACATTCAAGCTCCAAAAGCACATAAAGGCGGCAAAAATACGACTGCATTGCTTTAAACTTCAGAAGTGATTGGATAAGTGTGGGTGAGAAACAGATTAATATTTAAGTCCCTTTTTAAAAGTAAATCTTGACATCAGTGTTCTCTTTGGCAATCATGACTTCAAGGCTATATTTTATATTTCCCAGCGCCATCTAGTGCTCTGTGAACTGCACTAGGAAGTGTAATCGAGCTTGAAACTGGAATTGGAAGATGTGCAGTGAAAAACGATTTACAATTTGGTCTGTTCTCATGCAAAAAAGATTAGATCACTTCTGAAGACATGGATTTAACCACTGGTGTCTTATTAATTACTTTTTTGCCGATTTTGTGATATTTGGAGCTTCAAAGTTCTGATCACCATTAATTTGCCTTGTATGGACCTACAGAGCTGAAATATTCTTTTATTAAACATCTTCATTTGTGTCCTTCAGAAGAAAAAGTCACGAGGGTGAGTAAACTATGAGATAATGTTCATGTTTGGGTGAACTAACCTTTTATCTTTTTGAGGTTTTAAAGATATGATTGGTGCGGCAGAACTCATTTCATGGCCACTGTTGGGAAACGCAATGGTAAAGAAAATGACAAACATTTTAGGTAAATAAAGTTTATAAACAAGTACAAGTTAACTTGATGTTCCCCGTCTGTCGCTCACTTCGACGTCGTGTCGAAGAAGCGACACTAGGGGTCTCTCTTGAGCGCCGAAAGATACCTCTGATCTATGAAAAAAGGTCAATGAGAGTTGGCGAACAGTATTTGCATACCCTGCCTCCGGATACGGATATAAAGACGAGGGAAATACGCTCGTTCATTCAGTAATTTTATTCGGAGCCGATGGTCGTGTGTATGCTGTCAGCTGCGAGTAACACACCTGATCCTGCTTCTGATCCTCTGCTGCTGTTGGATTTACGGCGCACTTCAGCGGCTTTTTCTCTTCTCTGCTGGCGTGCAGTTTGCCCCTGAGCGCGGAGTTAAGAGTTTATTTTAAAAGAGTGATTTTCTCTATAAAAGAGTTTATTTCTCTGAAAGAGCAATACACAGTGGTGTTTACGCCCTTTTCAGGGCGCATCTTTATAAAGATGCCATTCAACCCCTGTGTAGTTCCTGGGTGCGGTAGAGTGCTCTCCGCTTCTGACGGCCACAGGCGCAGTCTCGTGTGTCTGGGCGCCGATCACACCAAGGCAGCGTTTGTGGATGGTTCATGTTCTCCCTGCGAGAACCCAGGAACCAGTTTCCGCCGGGTAACCTCGCCCACCCGCCCCCTCGGACCACCCGCCCCCTGACACGCTCGTTGACCTCCGTCCAGCCTCGAGGTAACGGCGACTCGCCTCCGGGCCGGTCTGCCTATCCTCTGGAGCTTGAGGCAGATGAGCTCGCCGCTCCGTCGGAGAGCGTGGCATCGGACACTGACTCCTCCCCTGGGCTGCCGCCTTCGGGCCAGCACGCCCAGACTGAGGCGGATGCGCAGATGTCCGACATGCTTGCCCGGGCCGGGGTGGGGTTGGACTGGAAGCCTCCACCCTTCCCACACTCATCACGGTTGGATGACTGGTTCCTGGGGTCTGGGCGCCACTCACTGTCCCGTTTTTCCCGGAGGTGCATGACGAGCTGACGTCTTCATGGAGAGCGCCGCTCTCCATTCGTCAAAAGCCCTGCTCGTCCGCTCTCGCTACCCTCGATGGCGGAGAGACCCACGGGTACACTGCGATTCCCCAGGTGGATAGGGCAGTTGCGCTCCATCTTTGTCCCGGTGACCCTACCACCTGGCGCGGGCGCCCTGTACCCCCTTCCAAGGCCTGTAGGACTTCATCCTCGTTAAACAACAAAGCCTACAGTGCCGCGGGACAGGCCGCCTCCGCCTTGCACGCCATGGCAATCCTGCAAGTCCACCAGGCCAAGGCGCTCAGGGATCTGCACGAGGGTAGCCCTGACCCCGATGTGCTGCAGGAACTGCGCTCAGCGACCGACCTCGCCCTCAGAGCCACGAAGGTCACCGCGCAGGCACTCGGGCAGGCGATGGCCACCCTTGTGGTCCAGGAACATCATCTGTGGCTCAACCTGGTCGAGATGCGCGAGGCCGACAAAGTTCGCTTCCTCGACGCCCCTGTCTCCCAGCTTGGCCTCTTTGGCGACACCGTCGAGGACTTCGCCCAGCAGTTCTCCACGGTGAAGAAACAGACGGAGGCCATATCTCACATCCTGCCTCACCGCAAACCTGCCGCCAAGGCCACGGCCCCGTCTGCTCGCCGAGGGCATCCCCCTGTGGCTAAGAAACCTGCTCCGCCCCAACCCGGGCCCAGCTCTCAGCCCCTGCGTCGAGCACACCGCAGGAAGCAGACGCCCCCCCGTCTCCCAGACTCCCTCAAGGACCCGGAAGGCTCCCAGGCGGTCCTGAGACGGACGACCCAGTGACACAGACATTAGCTCCGGAGGTGGTAAGACCGCTCCTTCCCCTGGTGGAGGGCCGGGAGGAGAATCTTTTGTTTCTAAACAATTTCATTTGCCGCCACCCCCTTTGATGGGGTTGCGGTACCCACATTCTCAATAAAAGAGCTATTTCCTATGTCTCTGGGTCACCTGACCCGCAAATGCCGTTCTCACTGCAATTGCCCCTAGATCTCAACAGTCCTGACTTCCTGGACACGGACCACTCGTCTTCAGCCCCACGACTGTCCCCCGGCTGGCCGGTTCTGACGAGTCCAGAGGACGCCTACCAAGGACCTCCTCCTCAGTCGCTAACCCGCCCCCTGCCGGGTGTGCGGAGCAAGGTAAGTGCTTTGAGTCTTTTCTCAGCACCTCAGCCGCGGGTCACCCCGTCGCCGCCCAATGCTGCCCTACCTGCTCCGCCCCGCTGTGAAGCCCTGCCGGGTACGTCCAAATTGATCGTCCCTTTGGTGCCCCTAGCGCAGAGGTTGGACGCGTGGCTTTCACTTCCCAACCCATCTCGCTGGCTGGCCCAGACCATCCGACTCGGTTACGCAATTCAGTTTGCCAGGCCCCCGCCCCCTTCATGGGCGTCCGCTTTTCCGCAGTACACGGCAAACATGTCCAGTCCCTGTGCGCGGAAATCTCGACTCTTCTGGCCAAAGACGCGATAGAGCCTGTCCCTCCAACCAAGATGAAGAAGGGTTTCTACAGCCCTTACTTCATCGTGCCCAAGAAAGGCGGTGGCTTACAACCAATGTTGGACCTGCGAGTTCTCAACCAAGCATTGCACAAACTCCCATTCAAAATGCTCACGCAGAAGCAGATCTTAACCTGCGTCTGGCATCTAGATTGGTTCGCAGCGGTAGACCTGAAGGACGTGTACTTCCACGTCTCCATCCTTCCACGCCACCACCCCTTCCTACAGTTTGCGTTCGATGGTCAGGCGTATCAGTACAAAGTCCTCCCCTTCGGCCTGTCTCTGTCCCCTCGCGTCTTCACGAAAGTCACAGAGGCAGCTCTTGCCCCGCTCAGAGAAGCCGGCATCCGCATACTCAACTACCTCGACGACTGGCTCATATTGGCCCACTCGCAGAAGTTACTATGCGCCAACAGAGACCAGGTGCTCAGGCACTTCAGCCGTTTGGGGCTTCATGTCAACCGAGAAAAGAGCAAGCTTACTCCAGTTCAGAACATCTCTTTTCTCGGGATGGAGTTAGACTTAGTCCCAATGTCGGCACGTTTCACCAACGAGCGTGCCCAGTCAGTGTTGAACTGCCTCGCCGCCTTCAGGCCAGGCTTGCCTGGCGGAGAGTAGAGGCTTCACCCCCACTCGGTTCAGCTGATTTGGGAACGGTTCGGCAAGGCCCAGGTAGATCTGTTTGCCTCCCGAGAGACCTCCCACTGCCTGCTCTGGTACGCCCGCTCAGAGGCTCCCCTTGGGGCAGATGCTCTGGCACACAGCTGGCCGGTGGGGCTGCACAAGTACGCATTCCCCCCAGTGAGCCTTCTTGCACAGGTGCTGTGCAAGGTCAGGGAGGACGAGGAGCAAGTCACTCTCGTGGCTCCTTATTGGCCCACCCGGGCCTGGTTCTCGGACCTCAAACTCCTCGCGACAGCCCCTCCCTGGCGAATTCCCCAGAGGAAAGACCTCCTTTCTCAGGGACGGGGCACGCTCTGGCATCCGCACCCAGACCTCTGGACCCTCCACGTCTGGCCCCTGGACGGGACGCGGAAGATCTAGCTGGCCTACCACCCACGGTCGTAGCCATGATCAACCAGGCCAGAGCCCCTTCTACCAGGCAACTCTATGCCCTGAAATGGCGTCTGTTCGTCAATTGGTGTTCTTCCCGGACAGAAGACCCACAGAGGTGCGCAGTTAGGTCGGTGCCCCTGTTTCTACAGGAGAGGTTGGAGGAGAGGCTGTTCCCATCCACCCTGAAGGTGTATGTTGCTGCTATCGCAGCCCACCACGACCCAATAGACGGCAAGTCTCTGGGTAAGCACAACTTAATCGTCAGGTTCCTAAGAGGGGCCCGGAGGCTAAATCCCTCCCGGCCAAACCTGTTCCCCTCCTGGGATCTCTCGGTGGTCCTCGCCGGTCTTCAGAGATCCCCTTTCAAGCCGCTAGAATCAGCTGGACTCAGGGCTCTCTCTCTAAAGACGGCCCTGCTGATCGTGCTCGCTTCCATCAAGAGGATCGGGGACCTGCAAGCGTTCTCTACTAACAACACTTGCCTGGAGTTCGGTCTGGCAGACACTCATGTGATCCTAAGACCTTGACCGGGCTATGTGCCCAAGGTTCCTACCACGCCCTTCAGAGATCAGGTAGTGAACCTACAAGCGCTGCCCCGGGAGGAGGCAGACCCAGCCATCTCACTGTGGTGTCCGGTACGTGCCTACCTGGAACGCACCCAGAGCTTCAGGCGCTCTGAGCAGCTCTTTGTTTGCTTTGGAGGACAGCAGAAAGGGAACGCTGTCTCCAAACAGAGGTTGTCTCACTGGGTGGTGGACGCTATTCAGTTGGCCTATCACACCCAGGCCGTGCCCCCCCCCCCCCTTGGGGGTTCGAGCCCACTCTACTAGGAGCGTGGCATCCTCATGGGCACTGGCTAGGGGCACCTCCCTAGCAGACATTTGCAGAGCTGCGGGCTGGGCAGCACCTAACAACTTTACGAGATATTACAATCTCAGGGTCGAGTCAGTCTCGTCCCGTGTTTTCTCAGGTCCGAGCCCGTAGAACTCGGTACACTTCGACGGTCTGACCGGGTGAACCGCTTGTTCCAGCGCCGTTTCCCTCTACCGAGGCAGAACAGTGTGCTTCTCTCCCAGAGGACCTAGGTCCCTGGTTGAATCCTCCCTAGCCCTTTGGACCAGCACAGCAGTTCAGCGGAGGAACTTGCTGGCTCAGTCCACTACGGGTACCCCAGGCTACCCCTACTGGAATAGGTGCTCCACAGATCAGGCCTCCTACGGGACTCCTCCTGTGTGTACTTCCGCGGTACAGTCACCTTGCGAGCTGACCCGCATCTCCCTTAGGCAGTCCTTTGCTGCCCTCCGGTCGCCGTGTTGTAGCAACTCCCCCCTCCTCGAGGTTGGATCTACCACTGTGCCGTTCTTCCCATATGTGACTCAAGAGGCCATGTGATGTATTTTGCCACCTCTACCTCCCCTTCCGTGTGGGTGTGGCCTCCGCAGGGTCTTTTCCCCCTAAAAGAATAGGAATTCGGAATAAGACCCCCCTTTCCCCCTTCCCTCGGGTGGGTGTGGCCTCCGCAGGGTCTTTTCCCCCTAAAAGAATCTTTATAGTAAATCATACCAATGTCAATGCAGCAACACACTAAAGATGTCAGTCACAGGTGCCATTATAGAAATCCCCGTTTACTCGAGTCATGCATAATTAATCTATTCTGTGAGCAAATGTTTCCAATAACAGGAGGATTACTGATGTAATGTGGGTAATATTCATCTAGTCATCGTATCTCAACATGCTGCCGCTCATGAGGCAAAACAGCTAAAAACAGCTTTTATTAGGATCCTGACATTACTCGAGTGGTCATCTCATGGGAGTGTAGACCATTTTAAAACTTTTCCGCATATTGGCGACATTTTGTGGTGCGCTCTGCATAATGTGGCGGCCCCATTTTGTGGCCGGCCCACCAGGAAAAGTCCTGGTTCTCCCAATGGCCAGTCCGCCACAGCTGCAGAATAATGGTGAAATACAATGTAATATTATACTGAACCAAGTTGAAAGTATTTGGTATCTTGGAGTTTTCTTTAGGTTTCCAAAATAACAACATTAACAAAACTCTTTCGGTTTCAGACTTAGAGGCAGTTACAAGAAAAGCACAGATTACTGATAACATCCTTGTTCCTCTTGGCACCCAGTCAGAGATCAGAGAACTTTTGTTCCATATAATCATGGGTTTAATTAGTGTGAAAAAGCAATTTTTATTAAAAATCAAAGGGTTTTTCTTTCCACATGAGCAGAACAAAAACAGGGAACAGAAAAATAGGAACGGGACGTCCAGGGATGGTTGTAAAACTTTGTCAAACTATGAACAACTCAAAGAGGTTTGAGGACTCTCAAATCATGACATGTATATTTATATGTTGACTTCGAAAAGCATTTTTAGAAAGATTGTCACAGACTTCAAGAATTGATGTTGAACATACGGATAGTTCCAGTATTACAAATGACCCGAGACTTGATTAAACTAATAATAGTTGAAGTTTTGGCAACATGATAAAGAGTTAAAAACTAAATCCACAGTTTGTATTTTATTGAACAGACATGAACAATGTGATGTGCGTGTTTCACATGTTTGATATAATTCACATAGTTTGACCTTCTGGCGGTTATTTTTGTGTACACATATTATACGCCCTGTTCTTTTGTTGCTTTAAAGCTTTAGTTGATCTGCTTAGATTATGATGACAGACAGACTGGTTCGACCTGTAGCTTTATTTGAAAATCTCCAAAGAATTTCATCTGAAGTTGTTGTGACAGAAGAGTAATAATGGTGCATTCATGTCATGTCTGAGTTATGAGTTTCTAACTTTCTGGTTCATTATACAGAACAGATAAAGATTCATTTCCGTTGGATTTAACATTTTATTTTAGTCAGTGATATCTGGAAAGCTGTTCTTGATCTTAAAACATTAACAAGAACATATAGAATGAATACATTCATGTAATGACTCAATATTTTGCAGTCATCAATAAAGCCGAACATTAATCGTTTTGGCGTAATGAGAGTTGTGTTATTGTGTTATTAATGTGTTAGTCTGAGGACGTGAAGACTTCACAATTAACCTACAGTAAATCCAAGACAAAGTTAAATCTGCATTTTATGAAGGAAATATCACAATCTTTAATCACACAAGATCATTGTTTAAATTTACAATGACATCAAGAGGATAACGTACAGTCAACATTACACAACCCACATGACGTCCTGTCTTCAATGGAACACAAATCAGGACTCGACAATGAGGGGTTTTAAATGTTCAGCTTGTTAATATATTGTCAATATTTTCAATGGCCACACCACAAAAAAAGAAAAAGAAATTATATGATGATCCACGTCAGCTGTTAAACAGGACTCAGGACTTTTCTTTTGAGGAACACAATAGATGATGTTTTTGGGCAGAATGTGAGAGACTAGCGTCAGTCACCATATAAAGTAGAATAAAAAGTGAAAGTGAATCGGTCTTCAAACATCATTTTAATGAATATTTGCATTTTGCCCTCGGTGCAAATATCACCTGCCACAGCTCGAGTTATCATGTTTTTATACCAGAAGCCATTTTAATGCATTTAACCATGTTTTTACTAAAGTATTAGGATATTACTATAGCAACCATGTTTTAATTTTACTACAAAATACCATAATAATACAATGATTACTGTAGTATAACCATGGTTATTTGTTGGGAGGTAAGGGTTAGTGGTCAGGGTGGATGTAGGTTGCAACTTGTAATGAGGAATGAGGATATAAATGCAGTTTTTTTTTAATGAAAGCAAAAGATGAACCAGGTAACTCAGAATATAAAGAAAAACAAAAACACATGGAACCAAGAGCAGGGCTTAGAACAAGATGTCAATACATTCAATAACTGACAAAGGACAAGCAAACAACAGAGCATTATATACACAGTGGGTAATGACTTCATGAAACACAGGTGAGGACAATGACAGACAGATGGCAGTGATGAGAGCAGGGAATTATGGGAAGTGTAGTCCGGGAACAGATGACAGGGGAGAAACACAGGCCATATATATATAAAATAATATCTTGTCTTGGTCAGCATCGGGAGGTTACTTAAAGATAATCAGTTACAAATGCTGATCAGTAATGTAATCCAGTTACATTGAAAACAACGTAATATAATCAGATTACATTATTATTACCTCAAGACCACATTTGTGAATGAAGTCAAGAGAAAAGCGATATGTTCTCGATGACTTTAATCATTCTGAATGCAAACATGTGTTTGAATAGTTATGAGTGATGCAGATATTATGTTTGGGACATTACTCAAACTCATAAAGAAGAACCGGAGTAACACGTGTTGCTAAACTGAAGTCAGTCATTTCTGCACCACCAAACACGAGTTACACAAACACACCCATCACTAATATTAAACGGGACAAGAGAAAGTATTTTAAAATTGTAAAGTTACACAATTCAGATTGAATTGACATTATAACAGAAGTTACAACATTTATCACAGTAAACAATTGATTTGGATGACAAGTAAACCCATGTTCATCTTACCGTTGTCATTCATTTGTCAGAGATACTCGCATTGTTGTGATATAATCCACCGGAGTTAGGGGAGATTTGAGTGTTTATGGTAGTCCAGACCACTATATAAGTACACATTTCCACCGATGACGAGTCACAATGTTAGCACATCCACAGGAAAGACTCACACTCGCTAGCATTAGCAGATAAATGAATCCATGCTTGGCAAGATTTAAACATTATCAGTTTCCACAGATCCTCCATTTAGTTATTTAAACAGCACTTACTGAGATTAACTAAATAACAAACAGGATGATTCTGTAATAAACTATGTTTACCACATATTCTTCATTCAACGCTCTGCTCCATGTGTTCACTGCCACTCTTCCATCATGCTCCACTCCTCTTCTTCTTCTTCAATTTTTAAATGGCGGTTGACAACTATCTGCTGCATTATCGCCACCGCTGGACTGGAGTATATAACAGGACTTACATATTTTCTATAAAATTAAATTCTTTTTAAAAGCCCTGTATTCTTTAAAAACAAAAACAAAAAAGGAAAAATCTTCCCAGCATTTCTTTGTAAAATATTCCTAAATTCAAAGATAATTTCATTGGCCACTACTTGAGCAATAAACCTCTGCCTATCTTGATAATATTTTTGACAATGAATCAATACATGCTCTACTGTTTCAGGGCTACGCCTGATACAATACCCACAGTTACCATCAATATGCTTTTTCATTAGAAATAAGGTACTATTAAGTCTGGTATGCCCAATTCTCAGCCTGGACAATACCACTTCCTCATGTCTAGTTCTAATCGAATCTGCATACTTTTTAACTTTAGGCTGTATACTAAAAAGATGTCTCCCAAAGGATTCATTATCCCAAAAGAATTGCCATTTTTCATGAGTTCTTGTTTTAATAATGCTCATAACCTCTGCTTTGCTGTATTTTATGTCAACATCAATGTTGTCTTCCCTGCTGCTTTCTTGGCATGTATATCAGCCGGCTCATTCCCCTCCACCCCTATGTGGGCTGGAACCCATAAGAAGGAAAATTTTAAACCCGCCTTTTGTAATCCACTCGCTAACTGTAAAATATCCAGAAGAATGTCATTCCTGGACCCTGAGTGGGAATTCTGGATACTTAGAAGAGCAGAACTAGAGTCAGATGCTATAACTACTTTTCTATTACCCCCATTACTTTCTACCCATAACAGGGCAAACCATATACGTAGCTACAAGCTCTGCCTTATATACAGCCAAATCATCATTTAGCCTTTTACCTACAACCAACTCGCTCCTGATTGGATATTTCTTCATTTTATTCTTCTAGAGTTGTATCTATTGTCGGTGCATTACCGCCACCAACAGGACATTTTAAACCTCACAGAAAAAAAAAAAAGGTATTGTGGAATAATGAAGGCCACTTTTAAACTTATTTTGTTGGTGTTTCTGCAGCTGTTCCCTGTTCGAAGGATGTTCTATAGGAATGTGTCTCTTATCTCTCTCAAATGTATGTTAACCCCAAATAAGGTAATGAGCCATTTCATTGGTGGGGGTCCAGTGGAATGTGGTTTTCTGGACCAGGAAAGTGCTGAACAATAAACGTTGAAGAAGGATCTGATAGCATTGGGTGTCTGTGTCATTTCTTTCTTCCCTCAGCTGCCGTATCAAGACGGGGATTGCAGATCAAGAAAATAAATTTAATACATTGGATGACAAAATTATCTAACAATTTGGGGGCTCGTCGGGATTTCTCCAGACAAGGTAAGACTGATTTAAGTATCAAGTTTTCCTGTCTGATGAGTGATTGAACAAAACGTAGTTTAACGTAGTTTAATTTGGCTCGATATTAACTCCGTTAATAACTCTGCTCGGGGGCCCCTGTCGAAGAGATGATTTTGCCCTATTATAAAATAGGAAGGAGGGTTTTGCTCTATTATAATATAGAAAAACCCCACAACCGCAGCAGTAGTTTAAAGGATATCCTTATTCTGGTATGAATAGGAAGAGGACGGGAATTGTCCTATGGAAAAGACGGAGAGAATTTGATCTGCATTATTGTTCTGCATGAACCGTGTCGATCGGGAAATTGTTTTTATTATTATTACTAAAAAGGTGACATTATGGGACAGGAAAAAAGCTGTCCTCTATGGAACGAAACTCCAAAACAATGGATGTTTTGTAATTAACAAGATTATAATACTGAGCCATATATCAGCAATTTAGCTGGGTGGTCAGAGAAAGGAGAAAGAAAAAAGGAAAACGTAATTAGATCAATTCATGAGTAAATCAAATCTATGGTTAAAAGGATGAAAGCACCCTCAGTGGGATTATAAATCCATCCATCCATCCATCGTCAACCGCTTATCCTGCATACAGGGTCGCGGGGGGCTGGAGCCTATCCCAGCTAACTGGACAGGTCGCCAGTCCATCGCAGGGCCACACATAGACAGACACACACTCACACTCACATTCACACCTAGGGCAATTTTTTGGAGACACCAATTAACCTAACCTGCATGTCTTTGGATGGTGGGAGGAAGCCGGAGAACCCGGAGAGAACCCACGCAGACACGGGGAGAACATGCAAACTCCACACAGAATGGCCGGGGCAACCGGGGTTTGAACCCACGACCTTCTTGCTGTGAGGCGACAGTGCTAACCGCTGCACCACCGTGCCGCCCATGGGATTATAAATATATAAAAGAATTATACGAGTTATGGAAGAAAATAAAACCATTCTGGGACAAAGGTCCTGAACGAAAAGAGACTAATCAAATGCACACAGCGGTCTCTGTTTCAAAACAAGCCGCCTAAATATGATATTGTCGTGAACAAAGCTTTAACCCCTAACCTCCCAAAGACACCATGCGCACTGTTGTATCCAGATTTAACACAATTTAAAAGGCAACTCATTCGCTACAGCCGCGGACGGATCTGATTCAGATTCAAAGAAAGATCCGAGTGAAGATACAACAGCAGCATTTACTTTTATCTAGTGCCCAAACAGATATAAAATCGTTTAACAAACATTGTCAGAGACGCTGGCTATATGAAAAGAATTACCATATATAAACCGCATACCTTTATCATCGATACGGGCGCATCTAAAAGTTTATTAACAGCGCATTGCTATAAGGGCTCTATTACGGGACGCACTCTAAACTCTGTGCTGGAATTAATGGCATTCCTGTGAAGTGTCATATGACACCAAAATTACTCGTAACATCTCTAGATAACTCAAACTTGTTTAAAATGCACGATTTCATGATTTTGCCTAACTCTCCATTCTGCCCACTGGTCTGTGAGATGCATAAAATTGGAGAAAAAAATGACTTTTGATTCTAACTCATTACAATTGCTGTTTCCCTCAGTATATTGTCAGTCTTTGTATACAGGTCATTGCGGAGAAGTTTACAGCTCAACGTCTGTCAGCACTTCTGCTGCGAAACAGGAAATGCTCAAGGTAGACCCAGCGCTATGGGCCGCCAACAAAGATGAGGCGGCCTTATTGATATCGGACCATATGTTGCCAAACTCTGCTTTAACTTGCCACTATACTTCAAACAGTGTCCTCTGTCAAAAACAAAGGTATTAAAAGGTATTACTTAATACAGTGTCTGAAACAAGCTATTTATGAACCCATTCACACATATAGCTAAATCATCTATTAATCCTATTAAGAAAGCTAATAATACATGGCGATTAAAGTAAGAGTTGAAAATTAATGCAAATGTCTCCAGTGGTGCCGGATGTGTGCATTAACTAAATTCCAGTAGATCACATTGATTTTACTATTATTAATTTGTGTTCTGCATTCTTCAGTGTCAGTCATGCCTGATATGCAGCCGCTGTTCGCATTCACATATAGAGGCCAACAGTAACAGAATGCCCCAGGAATTTAGAGACTCGCCTGCTGTGTACTCTGCTGTAGTGCACGTTACTTTGAAGGACACCAAGCTGCCACCTGTCTATTGCAATATGCTGACGACATCCTGCTTTCCGGCCCGAACATCAAGTCATGTACAGCAGCTTCAACTATTGTGTGCAATGCATTAGTGAAGGCTGGCTTCAAGACATCAAAATAAAGATGCAATGGGTGAAACTGAACTATCAATCTGGGTCATGAACTACAGAAAGGAACAGTACAGAGTGAAGACGATTACTACCTTCCAACACCCTAAAAAAAGGCTCAAATGCAAAGCTTCTTGGGTTTAGTGAACTATTGTCGAGCATGGGTGCAAAACTGCTCGTTATATGATAAAATCCTGAGAGAAGCAACACTCTCAAGGGCTGAGGAATGTATCAACAGGACTGCTGAAATGGACATTGCTACCAAATCATGATGAACCCTTTCATTTGTATGTGCATGAGGCAGCAGGCACAGCAGCAGCGATCCTCACTCAGTCCCATTGCGGAACATATAGACCAGTGGCGTACTTGTCAAAATATTTTAGACGCAGTCGCCAAAGGCCTCCCTGCATGTTTACGAGCAGTGACTGCTGAGGCGTTGATGGTAAAACATGCAGAACGTATTGTACTCTCACATCCATTAGTTGTGCACTGTAACGAATGAGCAGCCGGAGAGTGAGGATCTAAATGCAGCTTCTTTATTAAACATAAAACAAAGGAAAACACTGCAACCAAGAAATATCCACGATGGGAAAACACTATAAAATAACCACGAGGGGAAGAGGCTGGAACACGGTGACAGGCAGGAACAACATTCAACGATCGACAAAGGACTGACAAAACAACAGGGCTTATATACACATAGAACTAAACGAGGGAATGACAGACAGGTGGGGATGATGAGGGAGTGATTAGGGCCGGGAAATGTGGGAAACGTAGTTTATGGTGAAGGTGAGGGAAAAACACAAGGCTGACAACAGGGAATCGTGACATAACCCCCCCTCAAAGGAGCGGCTTCCAGACGCTCCTCAAAGAAAAAAAATAAGAACAAACAAAACAAAAAAAAACAATTGTCCAAGGGGTGAGGGAGGGGCTCGGGGCGAGCAGACAAGGGGCAAACAGGCAGTCCAAGAGGGCACAAGGGGCAAACAGGCAGTTCAAGGGGAGCACAAGACAATGACTGGGTCAGGAGGTCGGGGAGGCGGCCAGAGGACGGGGACCCGGTCAGGAGGCCTGGGAGGCGGCCGCAGGACAGGAAATGGTTCAGAAGGCCAGGGAGGAGGCCGCAAGACAGGGTCAGAAGGCCAGGGAGGAGGCCACGAGGCAGGGTCAGAAGGCCAGGGAGGAGGCCACGAGGCAGGGTCAGAAGGCCAGGGAGGAGGCCACGAGGCAGGGTCAGAAGGCCAGGGAGGAGGCCACAGGACAAGGTCAGAAGGCCTGGGAGGAGGCCACAAAGCAGGGTCAGAAGGCCTGGGAGGAGGCCACAAGGCAGGGTCAGAAGGCCTAGGAGGAGGCCACAAGGCAGGGTCAGAAGGCCTAGGAGGAGGCCACAAGGCAGGGTCAGAAGGCCTAGGAGGAGGCCACAAGGCAGGGTCAGAAGGCCTGAGAGGAGGCCACAAGGCAGGGTCAGAAGGCCTGAGAGGAGGCCACAAGGCAGGGTCAGAAGGCCTGAGAGGAGGCCACAAGGCAGGGTCAGAAGGCCAGGGAGGAGGCCACAGGACAAGGTCAGAAGGCCAGAGAGGAGGCCACAAGGCAGGGTCAGAAGGCCAGGGAGGAGGCCACAAGGCCGGGTCAGAAGGCCTGAGAGGAGGCCACAAGGCAGGGTCAGAAGGCCAGGGAGGAGGCCACAGGACAAGGTCAGAAGGCCTAGGAGGAGGCCACAAGTCAGGGTCAGAAGGCCTGAGAGGAGTTGAGGAGGCCCCCAGGGACAGTGCCATAGTAGGCAGTGACCAAGGAGGCTTGGAAAGTCCTGGGGTTTTAGTAGGCGAAGGCAGAGCCGTGGGAGGTGGAGCAGACAGAGCCGTGGAAGGCGGAGCAGACAGAGCCGTGGAAGGCGGAGCAGCTGCAGGCAGAGCCGAGGCAGTCCTCTGAGGCGAAGACCTGGGGGACTCTGGCAGCAGAGGCGCGGAGGGCTCGGGAGTTAGGGGTGCGGAAGGCTCGGGTGGCTGAGGCGTGGGAGGCCTTGACCTTGGTCTCAAAGGCTCGAGAAGCAGTGTGCTGGGTGACTCGAGAGGCAGTGCGCTGGGAACCTCTGGAGGCAGAGAGCTGGGAGGCTCGAGAGGCGGAGCTGTGAGTGGCTCTGGAGGCGGAGCTGTGAGTGGCTCTGGAGGCGGAGCTCTGGAAAGCTCTGGAGGCGGAGCTCTGGAAAGCTCTGGAGGCGGAGCTCTGGAAAGCTCTGGAGGCGGAGCTCTGGAAAGCTCTGGAGGCGGAGCTCTGGAAAGCTCTGGAGGCTCAAGAAGGGCTGGCTCTTGGACGGTCGAGGCTACAGGCGCTGGCTCTGGCTCTTGGACGGTCGAGGCTACAGGCGCTGGCTCTGGCTCTTGGACGGTCGAGGCTACAGGCGCTGGCTCTGGCTCTTGGACGGTCGAGGCTACAGGCGCTGGCTCTGGCTCTTGGACGGTCGAGGCTACAGGCGCTGGCTCTGGCTCTTGGACGGTCGAGGCTACAGGCGCTGGCTCTGGCTCTGGCTCTGGCTCTTGGACGGTCGAGGCTACAGGCGCTGGCTCTTGGACGGTCGAGGCTACAGGCGCTGGCTCTGGCTCATGGACGGTCGAGGCTACAGGCGCTGGCTCTGGCTCTTGGACGGTCGAGGCTACAGGCGCTGGCTCTGGCTCTTGGACGGTCGAGGCTACAGGCGCTGGCTCTGGCTCTGAGGACTTGGCCATGGAGGACGGAGACTGGTGAGCAGAAGCCCCTCCTCTTCTCCTCCTTTTCCTGGCAGAGGAGGCTGGCAAAGCTGGCTCTGGAGCGGACGAGGCTGGCAACGCCGGCTCTGGGACGGACGAGGCTTCCAGCTCGTTGGCCGTGGCAGGCGTGGGCGTTGGCTCGTTAGCCGTGGCAGGCGTGGGCGTTGGCTCGTTGGCCGTGGCAGGCGTGGAATACCCAGAAGCCCAACCCGGAATCGAGAGAGGAGGCTCCTCCGCAGCGTACGTCTCCAGGATGAGCTCCACATATTCCTGCCAGGTGTAATTACCTATCTCAGGCAACTCCCACCATCGGTGTATGGGTAGACCGGTTCTGTAAGCTGACTTCAGGGTCTTGTCATCCCAGCCGGTGAAACCAGCTACGCGGGAGAAGTAGTGGGTGAACTCCCGAATGGTTAGATCTGCCTGGGTCAGCTCCATAACAAATGCTGCTAGATCCATTGTGGGTCGATCGTTCTGTAACGAATGAGCAGCCGGAGAGTGAGGATCTAAATGCAGCTTCTTTATTAAACATAAAACAAAGGAAAACACTGCAACCAAGAAATATCCACGATGGGAAAACACTATAAAATAACCACGAGGGGAAGAGGCTGGAACACGGTGACAGGCAGGAACAACATTCAACGATCGACAAAGGACTGACAAAACAACAGGGCTTATATACACATAGAACTAAACGAGGGAATGACAGACAGGTGGGGATGATGAGGGAGTGATTAGGGCCGGGAAATGTGGGAAACGTAGTTTATGGTGAAGGTGAGGGAAAAACACAAGGCTGACAACAGGGAATCGTGACATGCACACCTCTCACCAGGTAGGAACAATCATGCACAATATTACCACATGACAGTACAATGTTGATCAGGGTAAGAAGTTATTTTATTGGCTACTGCTAATCGGACAAATAAACCATCTTCCGATATAAACGGCCCGACTTTATCATAACACAAATTGCTGACTCGAGGTGAATTTTACAACGATTCACATGATTGCATCAATTGCCTAAAAACATGTACTTTATGCAGGCCGAATGTTTCATCATCCGCCCTGGAGGAGGGGGACCATTGTTACATTGAACATTGAACATTGACTTGATGGGTCCAGTTCCAAGCCAATTGCGTATACTGGTTTGGTTATGCTGTAACAGAAATTCAGAATCGAATTATTGAAGCTTATTCGCTCCCATATAAATCTGCACAAGCTGCTGAGTTGTTTGCGTTGATCAGACCATGCCATTTGGCTAAAGTTACATCGATTGATACACAGACTCAGAGTATGCTGATGAAGTAGCACAGTGGGCTGCAAGGGAAGTTATGGTAAGTCCAGACCTAAATCAAGCTGAAGAGACTTTTTCCATGATACAATCAACACTGGTAAAAGACAATGACATTAAATTGTTACAGGCAAATCCATCTGAATCTGACAACATTGGGTCTCAAATTAAGTGAAATCAATCTTATTGCATAAATGGGGTACAAAATGCAGTAATATTAATCCTGGACTCATGTCTAACGTACAACAGACACAAGCCTACGAAGCACGACTCAATACCACACTCGGAACTGCTGTTCTAAACAGACAGAAGCTTTCCCGTGTGTGAGGTAAAATGATAAATTGGTGAAAATTTGGCAAAATAAATAATACAGAGATTCGGCTGAATGAGCTCAGAATGTCACCATCCTCTGTTGTTAATCTTTCCATTTGAAATACTAATGGGTAAGCCTTTCCCGACCCTTTGGGTCAAAGGCCGCGCTCGCTTTCTTTCCACAGGTGACACGGAGGTGGTGATTGCCGAATATGTGGATTCCCTCATTAAAATATTAAATGACATAAATAATAATATCTCTCTCTCTCTCCCTCTGCCTGCAGAAAGCACTACTCATCCATTTGTTCCAAATCAGCAGGTTCTGGTAAAGTGTCTGAAACCAACGAAGTTAGGTGAACCAAAGTGGGCCCAACTACTGTACTGCCAGTGACCTGAACGGGGTGCTAACTGAACTTCAACCACAGTGGATCCACGCAAGCCGCGTGAAGCTTGCTCCAGAGGAGGGCCTTACTGATTCAGGGTGAACGGTGAAAGCACTGGAGGAGCTGAACACGCAGCGCCAGTGCCCAACCGGGAATCTGCGAATTAGGAGGACCTGAGGAGGGACCCGGAACAGTCAACATGAAGACATTCCTACTGACACTCTGCATATGGCAGGTGGTTGTGCTTGCCTATGCCCGTTCAGTATCAACACAACAGCAAGGAGTCACATGTGTCATTCCAATTCCTAGAAATAATGTATGAAGGTTTATGTTTTATGAAATGTTACAGGAAGGTGTTTCTGTTATGAAGGTACGGGTAAACACCCGGAAACGAAGGTACCTAGAAGGTGATGCCTCAAGTGACCCTGAAGTATATCTAGATAGTGTTGGACAGCCAAGAGGTATTAAATGTTTGGATTACCTTTTGGCTAAAGATGGAGGAGGAGTATGTAAAATGTTTGGAGACAAATGCTGTACGTACATCCCGGGTCACACTGATGATGATGGTGAATTTATGAAGGTATGAAAAGAAATGGATAAGTTGAATAAAGAATTAGCTGATAACATCAAGGAAAATGGGGACAATTTTTCAATATGTTTGGGTGGTTCGCACCCTGGATGTCCTGCATTATATCGATTGCTGGATGCATTGTACTTATATTATTATTTGTCCCATGTTTGTTACAATTACTGATGCAGAAGATGAATGTGATGATAAACAGGCATAATATCACCATGTTCCATTATTCAAGTATACCTGATACTGAAGTTGGTTGAGAAGGTTATGTGATCCTTTCAGGATCAAAGTGGGCAATGTGGAATAATGAAGGCCACTTTTAAACTTATTTTGTTGGTGTTTCTGCAGCTGTTCCCTGTTCAAAGGATGTTCTATAGGAATGTGTCTCTTATCTCTCTCAAATGTATGTTAACCCAAGATAAGGTAATGAGCCATTTCATTGGTGGGGGTCCAGTGGAATGTGGTTTTTCTGGACCATATAACAAAGTGCTGAACAATAAACGTGGAAGAAGGATCTGATAGCATTGGGTGTCTGTGTCATGTCTTTCTTCCCTCAGCTGAGCCGTATAGAGACGGGGATTGCAGATCAAGAAAATAAATTAAATACATTGGATGTCAAAATTATCTAACAGGTATTTTGTCAATTCATTGCATTTATGCCAGAAGTCTTTACAAATCTTATGACATATTTTGAGGTTTCAGATATTTTGTCCTTTAGGCCAGAAATGTGGATTACACCAATTTACATTAATTTATCATATAATTCTGTCCTCGCTTGATCAAATTTCAAACATTCAAGTAATACATGTGATACAGTTTCATTAGGGTGACCATAAAACAGTGCTACTATGAATGCAAACTTAAATACAGGGAAAAAGTCACTCTATTAGCATAACATAAATACATATAAATAAATAAAGATTTCCAACGTTCTTTTGAATGTCCATGTACTAAAATAAAATATGGGATGCCATGAGTGCTCCTTCATTTACTATTAATATTATTTTCAATGGTCGTGGAAAATGAAGCGATGTGATAGTAATTTTACCTGGTCACAAAAAGTTAATTTACCTAGTGAACTTTGACCTTTTGCTGACCCTTTGTGTTTCACAGAGCTCATATGTGCTTCTAAATCATGTGCACCTTTATTAGCAACTAAAGCTTTGCACGGATCTGCACCTGGACGAAAGTATGAGGGTTATTTGTGCAAATCTTCTGTACATATGCACTTTTGTTTGGGCATTGTTTCACTCAGCTGTCATTTGCTGCTGTTGTCAGTGTCAAGCAACTGTTTGATGCTGAGCACAACAGCGGAGAGATTGACAGGCAGCTGTTTGGCCAATAGTTGCTCCAAGCCTCTTATAATCGACCAATTGGTGTGCGAGAACGCGTCCCGTCTTTAACCCGTCTTTCTGACAAAGACGTGTTAAAGCAATGCAAATGTGTGCACACACAATGAAGTATTAGACCAGATGCACATCATAATGCAACTAAAGAAATATAGAATTTGGAAATCCTGGCCGGACGCTTTTTTAAGGTCCGACAAAGAGGATATATCCATGAAAACTGGACGTATGGCCACCCTAGTTTCAGACTCTCTACATACATCACACAATCCATCCAGATGTTTTCCTATAATATAAAGATTTGCATTCAATCTGCAGTGGCCAAACCGAAGTCTGGACATCAATACTGTTGGAATCGGTTATTTCCTGAAATGAGTTTTAACATGTGGTTGTATTGAGAAAAGATGTCTGCTGTCTTCTTCCCACTGATGATGTCATAGTATCCCAGTACCTGACACTAGTTTACTTCTTAATTCAGTTCCTCCAAATTCCACTCTTTAATTTTTAATCCATCACTATAAACTTGAAGAACTGAAATTATCATCATGAACGAATCCACATCTTCTGTAGGCAGTAGCCATCCCGGGACAAACACCCTTCCAGGATTATTAGCAGGAGCCATATTTAAAATCATAAACTTTTCATCCCATATTAAACATTGCCTTATATCACATACTACCTTTTTCTTTGATTTGACCAACTCAAAACATTCATATAGTGCTCTATTAGCAGGACAATCATCAGTTATTTTCCTGAGTTTGTTCCAATAATTTCAAGTTACAGTTTAATTATTCATATATATAATGGCTTTTCCCCATTTCAACTAATAGTGCAGGATCGGAATTGGACATCACAGGCGGGTACATATACAGAACTGTGTAAAACATTGAGTATTTCTGTCAGTATTACTGCGTAAGTTACTCTGATCTCTATTTATTCTATTAAATGTGTGACTTTCCTCAGGAATAAGTCTTTTTATTTTTCATTTGAATACTTGTATTGTTGTTTATGTGTGATTGATTAAAGTGGATTAGAAAGCTGTGTGATTGTGAACTCTACTGGGGAAGAAACTGCAGTTCAATAAACATCACGAGACTGATTGTATTTAATGTCCTTTTTAAATAAGAGATCTCAACACAGCATTTAATGATGTCTGTCTCAGCACAATCCTCTCTGGAACATCACGCATGAATCAGGTGAAAACACATTTATATTTCTTGTGTATTCATTGAGAATATCTATCGATGTGATAATAATGATGCATTATGTGTTTTAATCTCAAATATTCTAATGACAATCATAAATTAAGGCCCTGTCTGCTTCAGAGACTAATTATGAACCATTGAACATGACTGTGATCAACTGTTTCTTTACACAGTCGATTTAAGCCTTTAAAAATTCTGTAAATGCCAGCCTAAATGATGCCCGCTCTGACCCGCCTCAGTTCTGATGCTGCTTTGGTTCTGTGTAATTACAGTATCAGAGCAGCTTTAAACATTGTTGATGTCATGATAGAGCATAACTTTGATCATTTACTTCCCTGTTTAAAAGTATAACTTCATATTTTAGAAACTAATTTACAATAAAATGCTGTTAAAAAAAGTAGATGTAAAAATTTCCTTTTACGGTAAATTATTGTTAAAATTACGGTAAAAACAGTAATCGGGCGTTCCCAGAATTCCCTGTGTTACCCATCACATTTCATTACATTTAATGGGAATAATTATGTTTCTTCTTATATTTAATATCAGTTATATAAATTGGGATGCGTTATATTTGATGTAGTTAATGTTTATTGCATTATTTTAATATGACGTGTTATCCTGATGTCTGCACATGTTTATTGATCATTATTGATGAACTTCATGTCCTCATGTGCTCTTCTGTAAATACTTCTGTGATTAACGATACTTTATAAAGAGAAAATCAGATTTTTACAGTTTCAGAAGGTTATTGTATCAAGTTTATCATTTAATAATATAAACGGTATTACACCGTCAAATATACAGGCATCAGAAATACATCCCATAAAGCCTGAAATGTGGTAACCATATTTTTCACAGTAAATCTTAAAACTGGTTTAAACAATGTTTTTCTTGTGATCAGATGATTTATTATAGTTTAAATTGACCAGATGTTTTCTAGATGTTGTTAAACACTCTGTCGCGCTTCACTGATTGTGTTGTACTTGCTTAACACGGGACTTTAAGCTATAAACAAGCCCCAAAAACTGCGGCTCATTCAGACAGTTAAGGGAAATGCAATCTTACAATCAAGGTAAGGCAAGTTTATTTTCATACACAGTGGAAATTCAAAGTGCTTCACACAGACATGATAAAGACAATAAAAGATACATACAATTACATGTTCAACAAGTAGTAAAGAGACGAACATAAACATTTGACCCTGAGTTTCGGATGTGGAAACACTGAACAGGTTCTCCAGGGGGCCGAAAGGTTTATAAACCCCATGATATTTAAATGGTCATTCTCATAGTCTTTTCTAACCCCCGTCCATTCTCATTAAGAACTTTCCACCATGTACTTAAATAAATCAAAAAATAAATCAAGACTCCAGTAATAAACTGATGCAGTGCGATCAGAAAGAGCAGCAGTGTTCAGTCAGTAAATGCAGTTAAACAGACATATTTTCAGTTACTGTTTGGGCACACCAGACCTCTTCTGGAAGCTGGTGCCAGCTGCGGGTGGCATAATAGCTAAACGTCTCACCTTGTTTTGAGTGAACACTCAAACACTGTATGTCTGACTTGATCCTAATGATCTGAGAGGTCTGATAGGTTTATATTCATCAAGCATATCTGAACTGTATTTAGGTCCTATGCCACTGAGGGATTTATAAACGAGTAATAGTACTCTAAATCAATTCTATATGTAACTGGATGCCAATGTAAAGACATGACAGTGGCATTATGAATGATCTGCAGGTGTCTAATGGTCTCTTTGGGAAGGTTGGCGAGGAATCCATTGCAGTAGTCCAACCTACTGGTGATGAACGCATGAACAAGTTTCTCATGACCGCATACAAAACATCTAATTCTAGCTGTATTTTTAGATGATTGTAGTCTGATTTAGTTACTGAAATAAGGTCTGACTCACAAGACTCCTTTCTTGATTTTTGTCTTTAGACCCCTGAAGTCAAGGTATGTGTTCACTTTTGACATTTAATATTTTTTTGCTAAATACAATGGCGTCTGTGTTGTCTTTGATAAAAGCTTAGTTATGTAAAATGTATAAATACTTGCCTTGACCCATTTAAAATACTGTTTAAATACTATCCCAGCTTAATATGTAGAGACAACTGTAAGAAAGCCATTCATAGGTTCATTTTCTCGAAACTGAAAACACGGTCTCTGTAGCGCTATAAAAAGTCCTGTATGTTTTGATCAACCTGCCCCGACAATATTGCTCAAACAATGGCGCCATTTGTGGGCGGGACTATCTTTTTGTTCAATCCAAAACAGTGTTTAAATTGTTTTTGATAACATTGTTTATTTTTGCAATTCTGTGCGGTGGCATGAGTGTTGCAGAACAAACTCCAGCTTTAACTAATGGAAGTTTTGGCACATCCAGCTGTTAATATCATCAATGCACTGGCACAGAGAGTCTACGGGGCTGTAGTCATTTGGCGATAGGGATAGATAGATCTGGGTGTCGTCTGCATAGCTATGGTACACAATTAGGTTCTTTTTATAATTTGGCCAAGTGGGAGCATATACAAGTTGAACAGCAACGGTGCCAGAACTGAGCCTTGTGGGACTCCATACATCATGGACGTCTACTCAGATGCATAGTTGCTCACATGTTCACATAGTAACCCCTCCCTTCTAGATATGACCTGAACCAGCTGAGGACCGTCCCAGAGAGCCCTTCACAGTTTCCCAATCTGTCCAGGAGAATGTTGCGGTCAGAACTGATATTTTTGCATTTACCCCAATTTAATTTATTATCATTATCAATATCAATTATTATCATTTATTAGAGCGCCGTCTCTGGGCTGTGATGCAATTGGAAACCAGACTGAAGATTGTCCAATTAGCCATTTGAGTTTAAGAATTTGATCACCTGATTGAAAACAACATCTTCCCTATGAAAGGGAGATTTGAGATGTCTTTACCTTTAATGCAGCGCACGCAGACAATGTTTATTTAATTAAGTTATAGAATTTTTAGGTTTAATAAGTACATTAGGCCACATCACAATTCCTCATTTTATATCCCCAAATTTAAGACCTCCACCTTCCATTTAAGATCCATAAGACTTTTTATGACTTCATATTTGAGCTAACTGAATTTAAGACATTTTAAGACTCTTTAACGACCTGCGGGACCCCTGCGTACCGCTATGATATATCAAAGATCAGGGTTTGATCATTGATACATGTGGATGGTAAACTGATGAAAACGAAAGCATATTTTACTGTTTATCGAAAACTAAAGGTGCTTCTTCCTCTTCAGTCTCACAGCTCAACAGCACATGTTGATTTCTCATGTTTGCAGGATGAATTTACAGACGCTCATAAAAGCAGAAATGTGTTGTTGTTGTTGCTGATGGATTTATAATGTTAATAATGTAACAGTGATTCACACTAGTGCTGTTGAACAGAAGTCCCCAGCTGTTCATTCACTCCAACAGCAGCCTTGATGTTCAACAAAGGATCCGTCTCATTTGCTCCATCACGAACAGCTTCAGGAACATCAAGCACGTTTTGCGCAGTTGATTCATTCACACTGCCTGATCTGCAACGTCCTAAAGAAAAGACAACATCGTAAACATGATGTAAACATGATCTCAGAAACATGCAATCATCATAAGAGACACTAATAACTGCCCAATGTTCATCAGTGCGAGTCTAGCGGGACACTCTGTATTTACAGGAGAGCCCCAGAGCAGATCACTCATGCTACTCAATCTTGTTTCAAACCCTGAAAAACATCTCCACAGAACGGGACGACTCCATAACAAGGCAAGAAAATGAAGAGGAGCTTATTAAAACAGATGCGACATCTGCTCATCTGACATCTGTGGTGTAGGTTCACAAAAGCCCACGCAGAGCAGTAAAATATCATCTGCAAACTGTCACGAAGATAAGCACTCGTAATACAAAACCTCCTCAAAATTAACCCTTGTGTGACCTTCAGGACATTTTTGTCTTTTTCATTTTTGTTTTCACGATCATTTTGGCCATGTTACTGCCAAAGGTGTGTATTTTTGAGGTAATTTTGATATTTTAACCTCAGTTCCTATAATACATATATAACACATCTATAATACACTGTGTACACACAATAGTCACACTCGGGACCTTCAGGACAAAAATGTCCCCATTGAAACCCATTAAAACTGCAATATTTGATCCCAGTGCCATTAAAGCATAAAATCATGAATTATATGATATTATGCTTTCATTCTGGAGCCCTGACTTAATTTTTTTTTTTTTTTTTTTTTTTTTTTTTTTACATTTTCCACCAGATGGCGCCATTTTTCTCATGTTTAGCCTATGGAGCAAATACAAGCTTTTCTCCTATTCTCTGTTTACTGTATTATAGAGACCTGCAGGACAACTGAATACATGATGCAGATACAAGTATGTGTGTGTGTGTGTGTGTGTGTGTGTGTGTGTGTGTGTGTGTGTGTGTGTGTGTGTGTGTGTGAGAGAGTGTCTGTGTGTGTGTGTGTGTGTGTGTGTGCTTAAAAAAACAACAGTGACACCATGTAAACAAATCAAATTCAATGAAAGTGGAAAATAATATTAATATATAATATTATTATGGCATTTTTCATGGTCATCATGGTCCTGAGTGTGAGTTTTTTTAATCTGACACTGCACTAAAAATAATAACGCATCAACACTAATCTTAACTTGAAGTTTAATTTAGTGCAAACTTCAGGGCATTAATCTCAGAGTGCTCATTTAAATATAACAATTACTGCACTGAAAACCTTGAGTTACTCACCAATGAGAGTGACACTGAATTTCTCGTGTACACTTGCTCTGCTGCTGGTGATTTTCAGTACATATTCTCCAGAGTGTGAGAGTCCGATGTTTGTGATGGTGAGAGATCCAGTCTGTTTGTTCACCTTCAGTCTTCCTCTGAATATCCCATCAAGAGCATCTTCATATAATGAGATTGATTCATCCTCTTTGTTTTTTTTAGCTATGTCAGTGTTATGAAATCTCCACAGTATCTCAGCATCTTCCACTATTACAGTAAATGTGTTTAGAGTGACAGAACCTCCCTCCACCACCGGCGTTGGGATCAGTTCACCTGGAGAACAAAACGTCACAGTTACTCTCAGTAACTTCAATTAACATTAAACTGAGATCATTGACCTTCACATCACTTACAGTCTGCATTTAATTTTGACAATATTCACATAGATATTCAGATCTTGGTCTAAAGTCTTAACTTGATTTCCTGGATAAAGTAATTAAATAAAACACTGAGTATTATAAACTATGTTCACTTCAGTTTGATGCTTCAGATATAAAATCATAAATCCCATGAATATGAAGATTGAATACGTATTGGAAATAAAGCATGAAATATGAAATATCTTAAGCAGCCATTGGTGACAATATCTCAGCAAGTAATTTGAAAACTAATGATATTTGAATGTTTATTCATTTATTTATTATGTTTTCACTGGCAGGATGTTCATCTGAATTATTCTTCACTCAGGCCACATACAGAAAACAATATTTCTGGAGTGGCAATCACTTTTAAATGCATGAGTGAATCCCCTAAATTATGTTCAGAATACAGGACTGACTCCCAAAACTGCAACGATTGTATGGGGCCCTAAGCAGATTTTAAAAATGGGGCCACCCTACCTTGAAGTACACCTATCCAAACACACTCAACATCAATAGCTAAACAGCAAGCTTAAATTGTGCAAATAAACAAGTATATTTTTTAAAAGCATAAAGCTTACATATGTAACATTATCACCTGTAGATTATCAGCACAAATTCCATGCAAATTAATAAGAAAACAACATACATGTGTGTATGTAGTATAAGTACTGTGATGGAATTAACTACATTGCGGGCAGCGGGAAGAAAAGCACTTCATGTGTCACATAATGGTACCTCGTCACTGCTGTTTTTAAACGTTGACTACGGCTTTAGAGAGCTCTCTTCAGGTCCAGGAAACAGGTTACAGCATCACTGCTTTGACCCTCGCTTCCACTGGTCCTTGAGATGCCGAGCCTCCAACCAGGTGGCCCAGACCAGTTTTGCCGAAATCCAACTCCCCCGCCCCCCAGATTTAGACTCCCCGCTTCCTGATTGGCCCTTTCCATAAAGCCCACCCCTAACCCTAACAATTACTGGCCCCTACCCCTAAAGCCCATCCCTAAACCTACCCCTGAACATAAGGATACTAGGGAGTCACAATTCGGCACGATGCCAGGAAAAGTGTGTATGCAACAGATTTCCCTTCTGTGCACTGCTCAACTTTTAGTGAGCCCCAGCTCATGACAAGAACATTGGGTGTTCTCCCTTTAGACATTTTATTTACAGTATACTTTATTTATTTGTGTTATTTTTATTTAAAATAAATTATTTCTTATGTCTTCGCTTACATGGATCGATAAGGCGAGACACACACACCTATTATGCTGCTTCTAAAGGCATTGATATAACCACTGTAGTCTTATGGATTAATTCTATGTTTCTTTATGTGATTTTTGGAGACACATGAATGGTCTGATCACCATTCAATTTTATTGTATAGACTCACAGAGCTGAAATATTCTACTATTCGTTTGTGTTCTAATGAAGTAAGAAAGTCATACAAACCTGGGAAGGTGTAAAGATGAGTAAATGATGAGAGTATTTAGATTTTTGGGTGAGCTATTCTCTTAACCCCCCTTACAGTAAGTAAAGCAGATCTAGACAGGTGGAGCTGGGGAGGAGGAGAAGGATGAAAGCTATGTACGGCTGCACTGCTGAACTTGAATCGAAGCCGCTGAGGTGAGTACCAATTTTAGTGTAATTCCCTAATTGGTTTACGCTAAGGTGTGTCAGGAACTGAAACTATCATGTACAGTTTACCAACTGAACTTAGTAGGACGTTTAATAAATGACATTAAAAGAGTTGATCTACTCACCACAGACAGTAACAGTTAATCTCTTGTAGGTGATCTCTCTGCTTCTGCTGCTGATCTTCAGTTCATAAAGTCCAGAGTCTGTGGATTCTGTGTTTGTGATGGTGAGAGATCCAGTCTGACGATTGAACTCTAGTCTCTCTCTGATTTCATCATTACCAGGTGATGCGATCTTCCCTCTTCTGACTTCAGCCATAAGTGTGCCTCCATAATACACGTTCACATCATCTGTCTGTATATGAGCATCATCAGTGCTTAGAGGGACAGGATCGCCCTTCATCACTAACACGGTCTTTTCATCTGTGTCGACACCACATAGAAGAGAGAAATACAGGACAATATTAAAACAGGGGAATAGGGCTGGGACAACGCGTCGACGTCATCGATGACGTCGACGCAAAAAATACGTCGACGCAAAATATGCGCGTCGATTCGTCAGACCCAAAACAAGATGGCGGTGCTGGAGAGTATAGCAACACGAGTGGCTCCTCAGACTATCAGAAGTGCAAGGCGGCACGCACTCGTTCCTCTAAAGTATGGGAATTCTTTAATTTAAAAGGAAACAATTCCGTGATATGTCGTCTTTGCAAAATGGAGATGGCCTTCCATTCTAGCACCACGGCAATGCACCAGCACCTGAAGAGGCACCACCCGGGAGCAGCTGCAGATGACAGAGCACCGTAAGTTTTTTTTCAACTTCTCACTTTGCACTCGATGTTGGAGTAGGCTATAATACGTTCGACACCTAAAGTTTTCATTTATAGCTATTAATAATGCGCTTATAGCTATGAATGTCGTGAAAAATACATAGAGGACACTGACAACACACTGACAGACAGGACCAAGCAGGTAACATTTAATAAAGTCTCAACTTTCAAATTTGGTCAGTCAAAGAAAATTAAACCATAAATAGGCCTACTATTTTGTGGCTCTTTAATGTGTCGTGACAGATTGCCTCAGTTAAAGCTGCTCGTGAACCGATCATCTTTTCCTTGGTTAATTTATAGCATCAAATGCTAAACATGAATGTAGCCTACATCAGAAGGACTGTTGTTTTAACCGCAGAAAGACGTCAGTACAGTAGCCTACAATCCATTATTCAAATCCACCGACGTTAATCTTCTCTCACCTGACTACTTTGTCGGACAAAAATGGCGTATTATGATTGATTGATCAGATCGCCTGTCAATCAAACTCCCTGCAATTTTTTTTACATTTTATACACCCCCACCCCCGATGAAACCGAAAATCTAATCGAAATCGGATCGGACTGGGGAAAAAATTAATCGTTAGATTAATCGTTTAAAAAATAATCGTTTATCCCAGCCCTACAGGGGAATGTTATCAATGCACTGAATACTGAACATCAAGTATATTTATATTTATATATATTTAGATTTATTTTTTGGAAAAGATGTGTTTTTAGCCATTTTTTGAAGATAGAGAGTGAGTCAGCTTCACGGATTGAGTCGGGGAGGTCATTCCACCAAAGTGGTATGAATATAAACATGTCAGACTTAAATAAGTCAGAGATTGAAGACCCACCTCCATCTCTAGAATCTGTAGTTTGGGAGCATTATGGTTTGGCAGTAAATCTTTACTCATATTTGACTTTTACTCTGTTTTTCATTGAACACCCTACTTGTTTATCATATGAAAATATTACACCTTTAACTCTTACACTCTACTGTAACATGATAAAGCTCATTCATTTTCTCTTTCTCTATCAGCTGTAGGTAACACTCACCCATTTGTTTTTTTAGTTCAGAGATCTGGTTGCAATAGTAAAATACTCCAGCAGATACAGCTGCAGCTATGAGCAGCAGAACAACACTTATTCCTGCTACAGCACCTGAAGACAGACCCGCATCTGTAACAGCTAAAGAGAGAAAATCATTAGCAGTGGTGTCTCTACGTTAGGGGCAGGTGGGGCTGTTGTGCAAAATGCTTGGCATAATCATCCATTATAAGACATAGTAGAATTTCCGCAGCTTAAACTTGTTTTATGTCCATTACACAAGACAACAGTAGATATTCTTCTGATAAATTATATTATTATTAAGGTCTGTAGCATTAAAGCCATTCAATCTTTTATTTACTATGCTTTGGGCTAGCCTGTCATCCTCAGTGGTGATTAAGGGAGATCTGGATAACATCATGCGCACGTGCAATGAGCATTCAATGATAGCCTGAGGGGCACATTTGCCAGCCCCTGAGGCAATCAAAAGCTTTAATCATATGTATGTCAAGCTGACATGGTCCTCGGAAGTTACCGCTTGAGTGCAGATCTGCGTGAGCTTTCTTGGTAAGTTTTAAAGGTGTTATGAAATGGAAAATCTAATTCTCCTTAATATTTAGACATATGAGAGTTAACTGTCCCATAAAAACATACTGTCAATTTCAGAACTCAAAACTTCCTCCCGAGTCTAAAAAGAGCATTGATGGTTCCCACCATTTTGAAACGTCTCGTTTTCAAAACGGTGTGTTCATGACATCACGAGACATTGTTCGGTTGTATTTACATGCCCAACAACATGCGTCATTGCACCCTTGGCCACGCCCACTGGCACTCAGTTGGTATTGTAAACAGCGAGGGCAAGATTGGACTATTTTGAAGTTTTTTTGCATATGACATTAGACAGACGTCTTCGACCATTGTCAAAAGCAGCAAGTAAACAGTTTCAGTCATGAATATTTTATATATCATGACTGTTTGATAGTTTATGTTGCTTATGTGCTTGAGTGAACAGTGTCATTTATACGAATGCAATGTGTGATGGATGTGTGTTATGTGTAAACTATAAAATTAGTTTTATAATGTTGTGAAGAGAGCTTGCTTATTCTCTACTGTTTGAGTTTCAAATATGGCTGAATTTGAGTGGCTGCACGATGTTAGCCAATCATAACAGTGGGCGTTTACAATGGGGTTAATGGAGATACTGTAGCCAAAACTGAGGGCCAGAAACAGGTGCATAATGACTAAACTATGACTGATACGGTGCAACTGACATTATCAGTTGACCTCAGGGAAGATAATACCCGTATAAAACAAAATAGCACATTATGAACCCTTTGAAAGCAAATTTTATTCTGATGTTTTGCTGGTTGTCCTAAAGTCAAAGCGCACCTCTCCACATTTTAATCAACTGTATGCCATTGCTTTAAAGCGTTGTTGATGGACCGGTTAATTACAATTACTGCAAAATATTCGGTTTTTCATTTGGATTAGTTTTGCTGTGCTGTTCATGCGAGTTAGTGAGATTAAATGCATAGCCTTTAACGATCTGCCTATATCTGGTTTCACAGTCATATGAGCTTTTTGACATGGATGTGTTCGTTGTAGGGGTGTTTTGTGCTCAGATTAAATGATTGGCGATGTTTGTGCATGATATTGTGAACTGCCACATACTTCCAGCTGGCACCTGACTGATGGCATCATCTTGATCATAGGACTGAAATTCATAGACAATAAATCAATGCCAACTAAAGCCTTCACCAGCCAAATAACAATAGACACTTCTGCAGTTAATCCAGGATGGACTTCAAAGACATTTAATCATTCATTTTACAGTTCAAACAAAATCCTTTAGATTAAACTTTGACCACCAACATGTACCCAGTTTACTATTCTAAACCATGACTTGTATGACACATAGTTAACTAATAATGGTGTTGTATTCATTGCAGTTCATCGCACACCCTTCTTTCATGGTGTTTGTTGACTAAACGTTAGCCAGTTACATGCAGATTTAATGTACAAGGAAATAACTGTATCCTTAAAGTTCCCATGAAGTGCACATCTCGATTTGGTCTTCCAGCTTAAGCTGTATTATCCATTAGGGTGGACCCTATGCCCTATTCCCTTCAAAGACAAATATCTAACACTCTGAGAGCAGCAGAGGGCTGAAAGGTGATAGTCGATGAGAACTCCCTTTTTAAGCGATTATTACCGATACATTTGTTTGGAATGACCATAGAGACCATAGACTGTGATCCCTTTGAAGCGCCCTGCAAAGGTATCATCATGTTCAGACTTTTTAGTTAAATCTAGTGCAAACTAGCTTTGAAGATGCAACATTATTCACCCCGCTATACTAAATAAGCATCACTAAATTTACTGATCTACTCACCACTGACAGTAACACTGAATCTCATGTATTTGGTCTCTCTGTTGTTGGTGATCTGTAGTTGATAAAGTCCAGTGTCTGTGATTCTGCTGTTTGTGATGGTGAGAGATCCAGTCTGATCCAGCTGCAGTCTGCCACTGAATCTCTCATCAGCATCATCAGATGAGATATTATTGTCCTCAAGATCACATTTAGCTATGAGAGAGCCTTCAGATCCAAACCTCCACAGTATTAGTTCATCTCCATGTGTTTTATAAACATCAGTGTTTAGAGTGATGGGATCTCCCTCCATCAGTGACAGTGTCTTCAGTTCTTCAGTCTGTTTGCGAGACACATGTGGAGAATCTACAATAACAATTAATTCACACACAGGTTAATTTACTAAACACTTGTAGTCTTTCTACACAGTGCAATGGGGGGATTTTTAATCTGAGTCTTTAGACCAGGGGTTTTCAAAACAAAAAGCCAAATCAGATCAAATTTAAATTAAAATGTCAGTTGGAAAATAATTAAAGCATATGATTTATTTTTATTGAATTGAAAGAAGTAAATATCTATTTCCATAATGGAAAAAATATTATAATAAGTATTAAGTATAAGTATTTCTGTTGACACCCTACTAAACACATCCTTCAAAATACTTTCTGAACATCCTAATGAGATTGTTAGTCATTCAATTATTATTATTATTATTATCATAATTAGAGCTGAAGTGTGTAACTTTGTGTTAAAATACTTTCTTGTGTGCAATCTTAATATTCAGAGTCAGATACTGTATACGCCATTCATATGTTCATTGTCTAAAAAACTCTAAACACTATGTTGTGCTACGAAAATCCTGTGACTGTCCTGAATGACCAGCCCATAGAAAAACAATGACTCAACCAATGGCGTGAGTTGGGGGTGGGACTATCTGTTTATTTAACCAATGGCAGATGAAAATACCCAAAAATACAAGATTTTTTTTGCATTGGGACTTTTAGTCTCCCCCATTAATATATGCAAATTAAGTGTTATCTCATTAAATATGCACCAATTTGCATATTACATAAAACACAATATTGACATGGTAGATGAAGTCAGAACGTATTGGTTTGTTTTAATGTGATCAATAACTAAGTGGTTGTAATCTACAGAGGCGCTTGTCAAAATATTGTTCTCTCAGTTAATTACGTTAAAATACACTTAAAAAACAAGATTTGCACCCATTTATTAGCATATAATACCACATAAAAGGAAAATGGCACAAGATATCAAAAAACATGTCCAGCCATTCCAAGCAGTATGTAGAATTATGTGACTTTACCGATTATGAGACACGAGTCGTCACGCTCGGCATGTGTGCAAAATGTCATTTTCAGAAAGCGTGTTTTCCACAAACTGAACAATTTATACTGTGCAATTTAATTTACAACTCAAAGGTTATTTATAACATACAAATAAAACATATCATATAGTTCTGTACATGGGAAGGTCAAAGGTTTCCAAGGTCAGAAATTAATAATTGTATCATTCTGTATTTATCACAAACTCATATTTATTTTTATTTTTACTTGGAAAAGGTTGTATAAAAGCATAAAAAATTTACTATTTATTGTTGTTTTTGGTAATAATTGTGTGCATGTTATCAAAGTTTAAAACTGAAGAAAAATCATAATTTTTGCCTGTAGTGGCCTTAAAATAAAATAAAAGCAAATCATGTGTGTGGGGGGTTAATGTACATACGTCATTATAAAGACATATATATTTAAAGTCTTAATGGTATTGATATCATGTATAGTGTGAGTTCACTCACTGAGAACATCATGTTTGTTACTAATAAATGTGCATTTATGAATATGAAATTTGTCCAGAATTAGAATAAAATAAAATTTTTCCCACAACAGGAAAATACGTTTTGAACACTCATTCATTAAGTTTTTCATGATGACAGTGTCTATAAATGCGTAACAGATATGCAATGGCATGTGAAACACCCATCCCACAATGAAAGATAAAAACAAACACATGAAATCCAATCCGACCGGTCACACTGAGACTGTATTTTTAGCCCCTGCGCTTATGTATAATATTATAATATAACAAACAGGCTGAACTGTGAATAAACAACATCAGTCTGGTCTAAAAGGGTTATTTCTCATTTGAAATGAGGTTTATCACTAAATCTGCACAAGCAACATTTTTACTATTTAACTGCAAATATATAAACAAAACAACTAGTATACAAATCCTCATTAGAATATTAATTTGTACTTTATTTTTCATCTTACAACTCAAATAAGCGAGATGATGAACACGATGAGAACATGATTCGGAGAAATGTCCAAATCTCTAACTAATGACTAATATCATGATCCTCCAGAACTTCACAATAAATCAAAATAACACTAAATCACAATACAGTATTATATGATTAATGTATAGTCATTATATGATTAGTAAAGCGCCCCAGAGTGAACAGGACACATGTGAATATAAGTGACTTAATGTTTGAAAATATTACATATGATGATGATTTATAATGTGAATAAGAAAACATTAGGAGGTAGAAGACATCCTAACCTGCCCATGAAGGTATAATGTCATGTGCCATTTGGGTCATAATTAAAAGTGCCAAAGACAGTAACATTTCCAAAAGTGTCCCGCTTTGCCCAAAGTCACCCTACTTTTATCAAAAACGATCAAAATAAAAAAATGGCCTTGAATTCATTACTTTCGTTGGTTTTATGAAAGTATTTTAGTAGTTTCAGTTTTTTTCCAATGATCAGTTTTTATTTTTATTTCAGTATTTATTAAGTATAATAACACAGAGATTGGCAGGACGATTCCTAAAGAGTAACAGCTGACTTCAGCACCCTTTGATAGTTTTATCAGGGGCACTTTCTCAAATTTGGTTGATTTGACAGAATAGCTGAATGGAGAACATACACACAGTAATTACTGGATTAAAAGATTTAACACACTCACCATGGACAGTAAGTTTAAATTTCTGGTATGAGGTTCCTCTGCTGCTGGTGATCTCTACGTCATATTGACCAGAGTGTTTGATTCGGATGTTTCTGATCGTGAGAGATCCAGTCTGATCCAGTTGCACTCTGTCTCTGAACATCTTATCGTCACCATATGAAACTTTATTGTCATCTCCATCTATTCGAGCGATATAAAGTTTCTGAGGTGAAAACCACTGTATCAGAATATACTTGATTCCAGTGTAATCAATGTGTAGAGTGACAGAATCTCCCTCAGCCACTGACTTCACTTCATCGGTCTCAACACGAAACCCCCCTGCAGAAAGAAGAGGGACAGTTAGAGATTAAATACTGTAAGTGCACAGATCACGAGTCCTGTGTAATAAACCTCATGACACTCTTAAATGGATTTATATATTATGTTGGCTGGTCTTTAGTACTTGAAGACATTTTATGATAATAGGGGACTCATGACCAATCACTTGGCGAACATATCTTGGTGATCAAGGCGATTAAATTTAATAGTGAATGATTGTTCAAGACTCAAATACTGTATGGTCATATGGTAGCAACCAATGTACATTGAGTGTGCAGGCCCAAGAAGCTCGAGAAGCTTGGCCCATTTTTTAATAAATAGGAATAGAGTAGCAGCAACCAAGGACATGACCCGCTCCCTCAACAGCGATCAATAGCGCCAATCAGAGGACAGGGCCTTTGCAAACAATCTTCTTCATCTGAGCAGACTGTCCTGGGGTGAGCATGAGACAATGTGGGTGTGGCGTCCTTTATTTAATCTAATAATAAACAATTAAACTGCAAGCAGTGATGAACAGGCCCTCGCACCCTGGTGCACATTGGGGCTGCTGTGCCAGGGGAATGTCACTACAATTTTGTTTTGGCACTTTTTAGCACTTCAATGTTGTTAACAGTGTAAAACGTGCCATTTCCTGTTGCGCTATGACTATAACTGAATATTGGCATATTGAAGTTTTCAGGCTGGGATTCTTATAAAACATGAAGTTTGAAGCAGATTGGATATTTTATGTTCGAGTTAAAACAACTTCCTGTTTCATGGCGAAATGTCAAAATTTGTCAAGATGCCATGGACACACCGTTCAAAGAAAACTCAAATGCTTCACAATTTAGCATCGCCACGGCCATTAGATTAGACTGACCGAATCTGATGTTCATCTGATTTAATCTCTAGGAGGAGATTGTTAAATGGAAGGCTAGAAGGATATGGGAACTCTGTTGGGATAATTATTGTTAACTTCATTTATTTGCATCTGCTACTGAGAATCCCAAATGGAGGCAATAATCCGCCCTATTTAAATGGTGAGTTTATTTCTTCATGCGATGTCAATGTGATTTCATTCTATTGAACACACACACACACATATTGTATATACAAACACACACATACACACACAAACACACACACATACACTCACACATACTGTATACACACACACACACATACACACACACTCACACATACACACACACACATACTGTATATACAAACACACACATAAACACACACACACACGCTGTATATACAAACACACACATATACACACATACACACACACACATACTGTATATACAAACACACACAAAAACACACACACACACACACATACTGTATATACAAACACACACATACACACACACACACACACACACACACACACATGAACCACCACATCCTCACACGGTTCTACACCAGCACTGTAGAGAGCATTCTGACTGGCTGCATTACGGCAATAGCACCGCCCACAACTGCAAAGACCTGCAAAGGGTGGTGCGAACTGCCAGAAACATCATCGGAGGTGAGCTTCCCTCCCTCCAGGATATATATAACAGACGGTGTGTGAAGAAAGCTTGGAGGATCATCAAAGACTCCAGCCACCCGAGTCATGGGCTGCTCTCACTGCTTCCATCAGGCAGGCGGTATCGCAGCATCAGGACCCGCACCACCCGACTACATGACAGCTTCTTCCCACAAGCAATAAGACTTTTGAACACATGATCTCTCACGATCAACAATCAGCACTGCACTTTATTAATCATATTAATCTCACACTGGACTGTCATAATTATATTCTCCCCAATTCAACTAGTGTATATATATATTTATTGTATGTGTATTCTATATTGTGTTGTGTAAATATGTTGTTTATTGTAAATTGGTATATGTCTCATCACCGTCGGAACTGCACACAAGACTTTCACCTACTGTTGCACTCGTGTACATAGTAGTGTGACAATAAAGTGATTTGATTTGATTTGGCACACACACACACACATACACACACACACACACACACACACACACACACAGACACACAACACACACACACACACTCACTCACTCACTCACTCACTCACTCACACAAACACTCACTCACTCTCTCTCTCTCTCACACACACACACACACACACAACACACACACACACACACACACTCACACACACACACACACACACTCACACACACACACACACACACTTTGACAACTGCATCAGAACATAAGAGTATTTGAGAAATGAATAGCTAATTAGCTAATAACAGCATTATAACACAATATAACCATGAAAAGAATCGGGCAATGGCTAATAAAAAATATTTTCAAAGAGCTCAATTTATACTGTAAAACAGTAAATTGAAAGTGAAAGTGAGCTTAAGAATCAAAGAAATAAAACACTTACCGTCCAGTAATACTGAGACAAATATGGCTAAAGTCAGTCTGTTCATCCTGCTGTAGAGATGAATAAAATGATATGATCAGTGGAAATGATTTATTTTAATCTGTTCCGATCAGTCCCTCACCCACACCGACCGACAGAGGACTCGAGTTTACCCCCTCTGACATTTACTGCTGACTAATTTCTGCTGCCAAAAAGGATCTAGCAAATGTAGACAAGTGTTGCCAAAACAGAACCGCTATATATAGGATGTCTCTACAAGTAAAACTATGCACATCGATGCCGAACAATGACAGCACACCTGAACTATGTCCTATGACGTCACGTGACGAGCACACCTGTCTGTTCCTGAACTGACACAGAACTGCGACTCTTTGTCAGCGCCTGCTGGTAGATGCTGGAACTACACACAGTGATGGGACGTGTGTGTTTTGTAATATATATAAACTATTTGTCATTTGTTTTACGAAAAAACAGACAGGAGAGTTTATCTATGCACAGAAGTAAAGATATTTATTCTACCAAAACATGTATCTTATTAACTATATATGGAAATATATACACAAAAATTTATAAATAAAACATTTATACATAAAAATGTATAAATGTATGTACCTGATAAGCCTGCTGTTTCGTTTATGAGACATTTTCAACACAATTTTCCAATAAAACAATGACATTTATGTTGATAATAAATAATGTTATTTTGCATATATTTATACATATTCATGAAATTAACATCTAACATCTTCTAGAGGAGCCTTGAGTGAAGATGCACAGGCGGTTAATTGGAAGATTTTCTATATTTATTAATTTATTAATTTAGTTAATCATTGTCAAAATCAATGAATATTTTAATAAATGAAGATACAACAACATATAGAAGTGTGATGTAAAGCAGCAGCACAAAGACGGCACTGTAAAGTCACTCTTGGGTGAGCAGGACATTACATTTTAAGGCCAAATTATCCACTTTATTTTGCAACATGGAAGCAAAGCAGCGGCTGCCGAATGTGACAAAGTGCCGCTGTCATTGAGCCCAGTATTGGATCATTTCCTTAATCACTTGTGAAACAGTTGGTAATTTGCTTCATAATTTTTGCATAATTTTGAACAGACGTCCCGATTCACAGAGCACTAAAATCACAAAGTTCTTCTGTGAAACCCAATTCTTCTTTAACATCAAGGAAAGCTCCAGTCTGAACAGGACTTAAGGTGAAGAACTGAGTCAAATAACATTTAGACATTTATGCAGTTTTGTTTGCCATTTAGGGCTGTGATTTTAAACTGAATGTCCTGCCAAAAACTGCAATTTCCTGCAGAGCTCTTTAACAGTGTTTTGTTTTCAGCACAAACAACATGACTCATGACGTGCTTTCTGTGTTTCTAAAGAGATTTTAACATTTGTGTCTTCGGTGGATGTTAAGAAGCCAATAGTCAAGGCCGTGTCTTTCTCTTCTGTTCAGCTCCTCTGGATCTGATGTCATAAAACACTAGAGCAATGGCAGCCACACCCACCAGGCCAGAGAGGACCAATCGGATCACAGCTTCATTGAAACTGCAACAATGGGAATGGGCTCTGAGAACGTGCTCTGAGAAAAACAAAACAAACAAACAAATAAAGCTCAAACTTAACTGTCCATTTTCACTTTTAATCTCTTTCAAATACATTTTGGTACTTATAACCCAGTCAGCAACTGAAAACCAGTCTGGAAATTATTCATTTAATGGTGGGACGGGTGGGACATGTCTCTACCAATTTTTGCCGGTTCAGGAGAGAGAGAGATGCACGTGGCTGCACTGCACGTTTCTTTATGTTGGTATTTAAGTTTACCATTAAACTTTATGTTTACTGATCAGCCAGTTCCTGCCTCCTCCTTGCCCGTCCTTTGTGTTACATTGAGCATATAATTATGTTAAATATTTATTGCAGTGCTTGAATTGGTCATCAAGAATGATTATTTGACATAATCTGCACAAATCTAGTTATGAGTTTTGCCACTTCGGGACGTTGCTGTCCCCCAACTGTCCCCACCAGTTCTTAAAACAAAGTGATACCCACAGACGGAGCAACAGTAAAACTGAAAGGCAAACCTGAACATTTAAAAGACATCACCAGCGAAAACATAATTATAATAAATACCAAAATTGGTTGATGGAGCAAACTGGAAGACAGGATGACAATAAAACAAGAATATTGATCTGCGTTCATTGAATGGTCTCAAATTTTATCTTTGTATCTTCTTACAATTTATAATGTTGTGAAGGTTTCTGTGACGAAGTGTTAGAAAGATCAGTAACTGTCACTTGTGTACGAGCCGTTTGTCTTCTACATTGAGCCTAGTAGTGGTCATGTGACAGATGAACGAGAGACTCATACCCGAAGACCAAATCAGGAAGTGAACTAATCAATTCTGTTTCCCGTAGAGCCTCTGTGGCTGTCACGTGACAAATTAACAAAATGACTTAAATAAAAGGTCTGTTTATTTTGCTCAGTAAAAAGTCAGTAAAATGATCTGATCTTCCCATCACTAATCAACTTGGTTCAGCCAGAGAAGTCAAAAGATCAAGTGTTTGAACAGATTGTGGACATTCTTAAGGCTCACTTTGAATCAAAGCCATTGGTAAATGCTGAGTGTTTTCAGTTTCAGCTGTGCACAAAATTCCACCCATAATCTGCCCAAAAGTGCATCGGCACACCGGGAAAGTGCTGGTATGCCAGATTCCCAGTCCAGCCCTGCCTGCTGTGTATGAGTGCGACCAGCACATAACCAACTGAGATCACAAGTACCATGCCATTTATTTTGACAATGGTTCATTTATTTTTCTTTTGTTTTTCTTCTAGCAAATAAATGTACATCAGTGGCGTAACGTAGCCCTTATGGGCCTTATTGTACCCTTTTTGTTAGCCATCGCTGGCCTCCAATTTACACCGCACTGCCTGTAGTTGCACAACTGACACAATTAGTTTGTAATTTAACCACAAATGGATATGTAGCACACCTTTTTGTAGATATGTTGTTAGCAATTTAACAGTTAGCAAGCAACAACAGTTAGAACCATCTAGCATAATAGCAATAAATCACTCAAAACACATCACATACAGCTGAGGATTATTAAAACAGTTAATGACGCCACAGATCAGCTCAGCTAATAATACAGCTGACATACCTGTACATGGCTGACAGACTTCAGTAATGTTGAGATGTTGAGTCTGGTTTCTGATTGAATTGTTCACCACACAGCTGTAAGAATCATCGACACACTCCAGATGTAGAGGGAGACTTCTGTTGAGATCAGACACACTGATGTTGTTCACTAAACTGTGTCCTTTGTACCAGGAGAGAGTCACCTGTGTCACATTCACCACTGAACACACCAACACACATTTAGATGAACTTTCAGATGATGAAGAATTCAGTGAAGAGTCTGAAGTGATGACAGGAACGGGAAGATGAGCTGGAACATAAAACATGGACATTGGAGTCAATGGAGTCAATGTCAAAAACATTGGAGTCAATGTCAAAAAACACCAAGTAAGAGGTCTGCCTTAATTGACAGTGTTTGGATATGTTGAGTGTTTATTGTGATGTCATTCAGTGGTTTAAAATAGAATGACACCATTAGACATTAAATGTCATAAACATCTAATTAAAGAAAAAACGATCAAGAGCAAATTATTGTGAGGTAGAGGAAGATACACTGTATTTCTGAACTCACCATAGACAGTAAGTTTGAAGATCTTCAATGGGGTCTGTGTGCTGGAGTTGGTTAGTTTATAAAGTCCAGCGTGTTCAGTTCTAATATTTTTGATGGTGAGATCTCCATTCTGGAAATCCAATAGCAGTCTACCTGTGAATTCCTCATTAGCACCATCATATGTGTTGCTTTTTCTTGCCTCACGGTTGATTTTACCTATTGCAATACCATCCGGTCCAAATGTCCACATGATCAAATTCTCTCTCAGTATTTCAGTTGCATCAGTGTGTAAAGTGACAGAATCTCCCTCCATCACTGACACTGACTTCACTTTATCTGTATCAACACCAAACACACCTGAAGAGTATAAAGAAAACAGTTACACAGACTCTCAATAAACTTCATGATTGATTAAAGCCGTAAATAGAATGTGTAGTAGTAGATTTGCCATATTTACCATAATTACCATAGTTGTTGTAATAACATAGTACATACATTTAGAACAGTATTGTAAAATAAAGTGCTACCATTAAATGCAATAATATCTTACCAATTACAATCAAGAGGGTCTGTGAGAGCAAACTAAAACAGCTCTTCATGTTCCTGTTAAGGTCATACCTTACCGCCTGACACTGACTTGAAAATGTTTCTGTTCTAGTTTTTCAGTACCTCAAAATTTCTGCCGTAGAGGAGAGAAGCATGATCTTGTTCATGTGACTCAGTGGAATGAACCTGAGGCTAATCACGTTCGTGAGGTATAAATAAACAAGAACCATCCAGGAGTCTCTGCAACAGGGAAACCACCGTGTGAATTTCTGACGGTTAGATTACCGTTTGAGAAACAAACAAAAGCAAAAAAATGCAGCATAGGACAACTGATAAATACACAACATATGTGTGTATAAATATGAGGTATCTAAAAAGAGATGCTCCAACATACACTTCTATTTAATGAATGGGAGAAATTGGAACCAAGAAGCTCTAGCGGTCAATGGTCAACGGATGTAGAAAGGAAGTTCCGCCTTACAGGTAAAAGAGCCATTCACCTTTTAGATACAGAACTCGCCTGTCAATCAACTCACTTACGCACATGCGCAACAGCTATACAAGATGGGACAATTGTGTGTTTTAGCATAATATGAGGTAAAGTAGCACAGCTTATGATTCCAATATTATCATATTTTATTGATGATTTGAAATATGTTCTTTTATCGTAATCTTGACCAACGATGTCTGAGATTTCGGTGTTTCCCCATTCATGTAGACAGAAGCTGCACTGGCATGACTGGAAATAGTGTCCAAAGATAGCTGACAGTCGACTGACTTGCAAGAAAGACTTTGTTTAAGCTAAGCAGAATTAAAAGTAGATAAAGAGAACCCAATTAAACAAATGAGACAAAAATATTATACTATTATACTAATAAATATTGAAACTCTAGGATTAGCATTTAATTTGAAGGTGAAATTAAAGTCAGGTGTTTCAAATCAATGGGTCGACACTCGGGTGTGAGTGGGCACCCTGTTTTATTTTAAAGAACAGGGATCTATTGAAGTCTGCTCACAACAGATGTTTGTGGAAGTGTATCATGGCACAAAGAAAGGAGATGTCTGAGGATCTCAGAAAAAGAGATGTTTATTCTCAACAGGCCGTAAAAGGTTTGAAAGAGTTGGACTCCACCAATCCACAGTCAGACAGATTGTGTACAAATAGAAGAAATTTGCCACCAAATTGGCCCGGTTGCTAGGGAGGGTAGAGTCACATGGGGTAACCAAATTGTCCCGGTTGCTAGGGAGTGTAGAGTCACATGGGGTAACCTCCTCGTGGTGGTGATTAGTGGTTCTCTCAATGGGGCGTGTGGTGAGTTGTGTGTGGATCGTGGAGAGTAGCATGAGTCTCCACATGCTGTGAGATTGTGCGGACTGATGGTCTCAGAAGCGGAGACAACCCGGATTGAGGCGAGTAACCGTGCCACCACGATGACCTGCTAAGTAGTGGGAACTGAGCATACCAAATTGGGAGAAAAGTGGATAAATTATTATTTTTTTAAATATAAGAACCTTATCCCATCTGTGAAACATGGTGATGGTAGTATCATGGTTTGGGCCTGTTTTGTTGCATCTAGACCAGGACGGCTTGTCATGATTGATGGAACAATGAATTCTGAATTGTACAAGCAAACTCTAAAGAAATTAGCACACAAGTCGTTCTACCAAAGAATGGTTGAAGAAAGTGAATGTTTTGGAATGGCCAAGTCAAAGTCCTGACCTTAATCCAATAGAAATGTTATGGGAGGACCTGAAGCGAGCAGTTCATCCCAGAGTTGGAGCTGTTCTGTACAGAGGAATGGGTTAAAATTCCTCCAAGCTGATGTGCAGGACTGATCAACAGTTACTGAAAAAGTTTAATTGCAGTTATTACTGCAAAAGGCATTCACATCAGATACTGAAAGCAATGTTCACATCCTTTTGCCACTCACAGATATGTAATATTGGATAATTTCCTCATGACCAGTATAATATTTGTCTCATTTGTTTTATTGGACTCGCTTTATCTACTTTTAGGTCTTGTGAAAATCTAAAAATGTTTTAGGTCAGATTTATGCAGAAATATAGAAAATTCTAAAGGGTTCACATACTTTCAAGCACCACTGTATTTTGATAAGGGTCACCATTGCTTTGTGCTGGGTTTATTTTTAGCCCCAGTACATCTCTGATAGGTCATTTAACACTTTAATGAACTGTACTTTTAGTTAAGATTTACTTGAAAATGAACCATTTTTTGTGTGTCTTAAAGTCCATCCATCCATCGTCAACCGCTTATCCTGTGTACAGGGTCGGGGGTGTGTCTTAAAGTAATTTTAAGAAACTAAAAATATCTGAACTTTTCTTGAGTTTTGTTTCTTCAGTTGTTAGTTGATTTAACTTTTTGAAGTTTTAAGCACTTTTTAGGTCAGTCCAACAACTGGTTACCTTTGTAGGGCTGATGACTTTTCTGTCACAGATGTGAAGATATGCTATAAATATAGACATTATTTTGCTCCAATCATCATTTATTTTTTTACATTAATTAAATGAAATTTGTGGTCAAATAAGCCCCAAAATACAATTGTGTAAACCCTTAATATTTGAGTTTTCTGAACTTAATGTGTTAAATTCACTGAACGTACAATGCAACTTTATTTGATAAGTTACTTCAACTAATTCGCCTTCAGTTGAGAAACTCAAATATGCCCTTCAGCTGGTTGCTTTACTTTAAGTTTACTCTTTTTACAGTGTATTGTAATATGAGTAACTTGAGTCCATATAAACCATGGTCTTAACTTTGAGAAATGTCTTTTAATTATTGCACTGAAAATCAGTAAGAATCATCATTTCATTTTTTACACATAAGCAGAACTAAAACAGGGAAGAGAAAAAGCTGAAGTAGGAAAGGGAAGTCTGGGATGAATGTAAAATTTGTCAAACCAAGAACAACTCAAGAGTTTTGGTCTTTTTAATATTAACACACTGTAGATTTATAAGTATATTTAAAAAAGTAATTTTACAATGATTATATAAAAGACTTCACAAATTGAATACAGGAAGTTCCATTGTAACAACTTACCTTGATATTGGTGATGGATCGTTTTTTAAGGCAACCTGACCGTGTGTGGCTTCAAGAGAGCAAACATCTTTTGTATTTCAGTTCTTTAATTCTCTTATACTGTACATTTACTCATTTTATATATATATAATTTTTACTTATTACTTTTACTCATATTTTTAATCACACTTTTATATTCATCTATGGTTTAATATTTTGCGTGCTGTATTTGTTACATTCAGAATTAGGACGACAGAAGTGATGAACCCAAATGCAGATTTATTAAAGAATACAATATAAACATTGGCATTAACAAAGAACAGAACTGGATATAAAAACAAAGGTGAAATCAAACAAACTAATATCGTAACTGAAATGGAGATTATCTTCAAGCATGAGTATCAGCAGTGGCAGATTTAGACATTGGCGACATGGGCAGTCGGCTAGGGTGACATTTTGCAGTGGTGCGGCACGAGGTGGCAGCGACCCCCGTTCAACAACATTGGGGGCGTTCTCATTTAGAGTCAGCACCACCCCCAGGCAACAACATTGGGGGCGTTCTCATGTAGAGTCAGCACCACACCCCCCCGTAAACAACATTGGGGGCGTTCTCATTTAGAGTCAGCACCACCCCAGGCAACAACTTTGGGGGCGTTCTCATTTAGAGTCAGCACCACCCCCAGGCAACAACATTGGGGGTGTTCTCATTTAGAGTCAGCACCACCCCCGGGCAACAACTTTGGGGGCGTTCTCATTTAGAGTCAGCACCACCCCCGGGCAACAACATTGGGGGCGTTCTCATTTAGAGTCAGCACCACCCCTGGGCAACAACATTGGTGGCGTTCTCACTTAGAGTCAACACCACCCCCAGGCAACAACATTGGGGGCGTTCTCATTTAGAGTCAGCACCACCCCTGGGCAACAACATTGGTGGCGTTCTCACTTAGAGTCAACACCACCCCCAGGCAACAACATTGGGGGCGTTCTCATTTAGAGTCAGCACCACCCCTGGGCAACAACATTGGGGGCGTTCTCATTTAGGGTCAGCACCACCCCTGGGCAACAACATTGGGGGCGTTCTCATTTAGAGTCAGCACCACCCCTGGGCAACAACATTGGGGGCGTTCTCATTTAGAGTCAGCACCACCCCTGGGCAACAACATTGGGGGCGTTCTCACTTAGAGTCAGCACCACCCCTGGGCAACAACATTGGGGGCGTTCTCATTTAGGGTCAGCACCACCCCTGGGCAACAACATTGGGGGCGTTCTCATTTAGGGTCAGCACCACCCCTGGGCAACAACATTGGGGGCGTTCTCACTTAGAGTCAACACCACCCCGGGCAACAACATTGGGGTAGAAGAGTGAGTATAACAAGCTGTTGATGTTGACTGGTTTTGGATATCAGATATATTGTATTTACTACCTTCTGCTGGAGAGAGAGGTCTGGTGGAAGACTGGATCTAACAGCATAGATGCCATTAAAGCAGAGTCATATAATAAGAGAAGCTTTCCAGTTACGGCAGACCTAACTAAAGCAGCATAATTATGAGTTGTGGGATAAATGAAGTGATTGTCTGGCTGAAGAGAGGAGTCTTTAGTCTAGACTTAAACTGAGTGAGTGTGTCTGAGTCTCGAACTTTCACGATTTGTTCTACAACTAAATCAAACACGTTTGCGGTATGAATATGAGAAATACATTTTGAAGAACAGAAAGTGAAAGTCTCTTCAACTAACATTCACAGCAGACTTTATTTTTAACCTTCTCTTTTATGGACATTGTTGTTGATGTTGGACAAGTACATCATGATTTCTGTATTCAGCATTGTGTCTGTATGATTGTAAATAGATGATATTCTGAGTCCAGTCATTGACTTTTAAGAGACAAATTGGTTACAAATATCTGGAAGTGGTTTAGTTTCTCTTTTGTTGTTTAATAATGTCTGTTTAATATCCTTTCAGCTCTCTACAGACAAAAACAACAAAAGAAACACTTAATTGTAACACACATAACATGAATGCTGCCAAAGTCCCTACCACAGGTTTTAAAGAGACAGTACGGTTTTAGCTTGTTATACATATCCAAGTAAATACTTGTTAATAATACAAATTATGCATGAAACAACAAACAATATATTGTATATATGCAAAATAATATATGCAATTTCAATACAGCATATTTATTGATGTTTATTCGTTGACAAAATAAAAAAATAAAATAATAAAATGTCACCAAAATGATGAAAAATAATGCAAAATCAAATTTGCACAAATGTTTTTTTTTTTTTTTCCTTTCTCTCCAAATTTGGAATGGCCAATCCCCATTGTGTTTTTAAGTCCTTGTGGTGGCGTAGTGACTCGCTTCAATCCTGGTGATGGAGGATGAATCTCAGTTTGGTAATGTGCCATACCGAACTCAGTCTGTATGATGAGCACCGGCATGCTGGTGAATGTGCAACAGTGACACGTCTTCACTTTGAAGCCTGCAGGACATGCTGAGGACACGCAGACGATACGCAGATGATACGCAGCTCCATCAACAAAAGAATATTTCCCTATTTATGAAAAACCAAAGCAGCACTAGCAGCATTAACGATCAACAAAGGATCCGACTCATTCACTTTGCCAGGGGCAGCTTCAGTCATGTTGTTCATCACGGATTCATCCACACTGCCTGATCTGGAACGCCCTGAAAAAAGGCAATATAGGATGTGACAGTACAGCTACACCAACTCACAGATATAACGGTTCAGTAAACATGATAGAAAACACACAAATCAACAGAGTCAGCAGTAAAATAAAGATGCTTCAAATGTTAAACACATCTCTACACTTTTTTAACATTTTTTACCTTAGCGGTTAGCAAAGCACTTTACACTGTCTCATTCACCCATTCACACACACTCACACACCAATGACGGCAGAGCTGCCATGTGAGGTGCTAGCCTGCCATTGGGAGCAACTTGGGGTTCAAGTGACTTGCCCAAGGACACTTTGATATGTGGAGTCATGTGGGCCGGGAATCAAACCACCAACCCTGCGATTAGCGGCCGACCCGCTCTAGCACCTAAGCCACAGCCGCCCCAGTTTTCACAGTTTTGTGAAGCCTTGTATGTGTTTAGTCCTCTGTGATATTCATGACACTATTGGATCAAAATCCAAATATCTTTAGTTTTAATAAGAATTCGTTTTTTGCCTCAAAAAAAGGTTCACCCTAAAATGTTCTCACATGAGGACCTGTTGTTTTTAGAGCTTCTTTCTTGAGCTCGTAAATGTGCAAATTATGAAAATTATGAAAATTATGATGCATGGTTGGAGACAGCTAACAAGTTAATCATTTCCTGAAACTATAGCAATTATGTCGCACATTCGTCGTTCGTACGTTGGTTCAACAGTATACAGCTGTCATTAATGATGTTGCACAGGAGGAATAATAATCCTTTTTGAGGAGATTGAATGGATGTTAAATTATATGTCCGTGCACAACTGAAAGCCATTTATTGTGAGAAAGCTGCTTAAGTCACACTTAAGCGGCATTTGCGTATATCTACCGTGTTTCATCATTCTCTTTATCCCCATTAACTTGCAGCTCTGTAAGTTTCCCCTCTTGCATCATACTCAAAGTTTCCCTGGTGCATTTGAGTACATACAGTAGAGCATGCACACTCTTCAAAAACATATACTGCATGAATGCCACTTCTGCATTGACGTGGCCAAATAAACCAATAATCTCAGATATGAGCCACATTCTCCAACATAGACCTGTGTTAAATAACTTTCTATAAACTGCTTAAAGGACTCTATGCATGGACGCTTTCAGCATTTATCCACAAAAACTTCCAGCGCACTGCCGGAAAAGATCTTCAAAGAGTACAGCCTTAACTATGCTCTTGCGAAACACACCCCAGATGAGGTTTATAATGCATGTGCTCCAGTTTTCAGAACATTCCTTCGCTGCCCATTAAAGAATGTGTCTTATCTTAAAATTCTGTTTAACTTGAGGTAACTTCAGCGCACTAAACTGTTGACAGAGTGCTCATTTAAATATTATAAAGAGTACTCTGGAAAAACTTGAGCTACTCACCATAGACAGTAACTTTGAATCTCATGTGTAAATGTACTCTGCTGCTGTTGATCTTTAGGTCATATTCTCCAGCGTCTGTGATCGTGCTGTTTGTGATGGTGAGAGATCCAGTCTGTTTGTTCACCTTCAGTCTTCCTCTGAATTTCCCATCAAGAACATCCTCATATAATGAGATCGATTCATCCTCTTTGTTATTGTTAGCTATGACAGTGCTTCCAAATTTCCACACTACCATGACATCTTCTATCCCAGTAACTAACGTTATTAGAGTGACAGAGTCGCCCACCATCACTGGCATTGTAAACACTTCCTCACCTGGAGAACACATAGCAACAGTTACTCAAAAGGATTCACAGAAAGACAATACAATAAGAGCACCTGTTATGGTTTTGAAACATGCCTAATTTTGTTTTAATGTTCTCATACAATAGATTTACATGCATCCAAGGTCAAAAAACTAAATTTGAATTGCAGCATTACTTTTTTCCATACCAATGATCCAAAAAGCATTCATTCTAAACTCCTCCTTTCAGAGAGCCTACTCTGCTCTGATTGGTCCATTCTAAAGCGTTCATTCTAAACTCCTCCTTTCAGAGAGAAAACTCTGCTCTGATTGGTCCATTCTAAAGCATTCATTCTAAACTCCTTTCAGAGAGCCTACTCTGCTCCGATTGGTCCGTTCTAAAGCATTCATTCTAAACTCCTCCTTTCAGAGAGCATACTCTGCTCTGATTGGTCCGTTCTAAAGCATTCATTCTAAACTCCTCCTTTCAGAGAGCATACTCTGCTCTGATTGGTCAGATGTCGCAGTCTGTTCTGATTGGTCTACCGCTAGGTGTAGGGTTTAAGGGTGGGTCAAACTGTTCGCGAGCAGCCAGTGAAGACCAGATGTGTGTTTTGTGTTACCAAATGACGAAGGTTAGTACAGGAAGTAAGTCAGGAATTACTAATAACTCGTTTCAGATGTTCAGAATCGGTTCTTTCTTTTGGGAGTCAATTACTCCATTTGTCGTGCACTTTTTGAAACTTTGCAGACTTTTTTACATTCACAAACAGCTGTAAATGATCTGGTCACCATTCACTTGCATTGTATGGACATACAGAGCTGAAATATTCTCCTAAAAAAATGTGTTCTGTAGAGTAAATGATGAGAGTTCTTTAACATTACACTAGGCTTCATTTCTCTTGGGTGCTCGACATTCAATATGAGCTAAACTCCTGAACACCCATCGTGACCGGACACTAGAGATCTGCAACCCAAACCCCGATGGGACTAGAGAACCTGACGGGTTTCGGGCCGGGTTCGATTCAGTTTTTCAAGTAGGACTTTGGATTTGGGTCGGGTTCTGGCTTGTAATTAATGAGAAAATAAAGAGGCCTTCTGAACATTTTTTGCTCACACGCTCTCGCTCACGCACGAACAAACAGGTTAGGGGCTGTTCACACTGAATGTGTTTTTGCATGCGTCTGTGCTGTTTTCCCATTGTTTTCCTATGTAAACACATGCTGGACGGATACCTTTGACTGTAGCGCCAAGTCTCGCTGTTTCTTCAGTGTCTCGTGCAGGACCGGCACTGTTTAAACAAACCAGGACTAAATGTATCATTTTCTTTTTTGGTCCGGGCCAAGAGGACCAAGAGAACCAAACTATAAGTGTGAACACCCCCTAAGTGAACTGCACACTGACAACCTCCTAAGATGTTCTGGCTTCAGATTAAAGGTTTGTTTTGAGTGTTCACATAAAGGTAAAATTATCAAAAATGTCAGAGCATAGTCAATAGTTCACAGAGCTATGATCTAAACATGATAACCATTACATTAAAAGAGTTGATCTACTCACCTCTGACAGTAACAATTATTCTCTTATATGTGATCTCTCCAGTGCTGATGATGGTCTTCAGTTTATAAACTCCAGTGTCCGAGCGTCTGCTGTCTGTGATGGTGAGAGATCCAGTCTGATCATCCAGCTTTAGTCTGCCTCTGAAGACATCTTCAACAGTTGATGTGATCTTCCCTCTTCTGATTTCAGTTATGTGAGTGTCTCCATGATACACGTTCACATCATCTGTCTTTATATGAGCATAATCATTGATTAGAGGGACAGAATCTCCCTTCATCACTGACACTGTCTTATCATCTGTATCAAGACCTGATAGAAGAGAGATGTATTAAAGAGAAATCTTGACATATGAACAGGTGGATGTGCTCACTGCACTGAATACTGAACATAAGATACTGTATATTTCTGTTCAAACAGAACATCCCAATCATTACAGACAACTGTATCAACAGTCTGTATTTCCGTATAATCAGCGTTGAGAGTGACAGAATCTCCCTCCATCACTAACACAAGCAGTAAGCAGTAATCTACTATGACTATTATCATTAAATTTCAATTACTACATTGAAAAATTCACTTTTTCTCTGTTGAGTTACTCACCATAGACAGTAACATCAAATATCAGGTGTACAGTTGCTCTTCTGCTGGTGATGTTTAACTCATATTTTCCAGAGTCTGTGATGTTGAACTCTGTGATGGTGAGAGATCCAGTGAGTTCATTTGCCTTCAGTCTTTCTCCGAACTTCCCATCAAGAACGTCTTTTATCGAGACTGTTTTGTCAGTGTTCTTTTTGTCAGCTATGACTGTGTTTTCAAAACGCCACTCGACCACGGCATCCTTCTGTATTTCAGTAAATGTGATTAGTGAGAAAGAATTTCCCTCCTTCACTGTCTTTCTGATCATTTCTTTACCTGGAGAACAAATTAAACAGTTACTCAAACAAAAAGAAATCAAACATTTTCAGTAACATAAACCCTAAAAAGGCAAGACCACAAAGAAACTCTGAAAATTAATGTATCACTTTTTTCTGAGGCACTAGTGCCCAAAATAACACAATGTTCTATGTACTAATTTTAACTTATTTGATGGTATTTTACCCATGATGGTATAAAAAAAGAGGTTATATTTGGCTGTGATCGCCAAATATAGAGTATAGAATTAACCTAACAAAATGTACCATCCTCCATCATGGACTCCAACAACGAGTCCAGGGCACTCTCCCTCCGATTGCTCGCCGGTCTAGATAGCGTCCATTTGGTCAAACCACTTCCACTTTTCCTTTATGGTTCTGTGAAGTTTTTTTTTTTACTTTTCCCAACACTGTTGGTCCGGTGGTGCAGCCAACAGCTGATACACTTCCCGAAATACTTTTTTGTTTTGCGTCATTTCATTCGTCAATAACGAGAGGCCCATCTGCACATCGTTTATTGACCATGGTGTGGTTTTGTGCACAGCCATTTCTTTTTACAATTCAAGCGCGTGAACAAATAATACTGCTATCGCTGTAGCTAACTTTAAAACTAGCGGGCTGATGTCGTGTCGTAAATCCAGTGACGCTGGTACTGACAATTCTCTCTGAGCAATCAGTGACTTGCAGGGTTTTGACGTCACATTTAGTATCGGCTCGGCCCACTTGGAACCTCGACTGAGGTGGTACTAAAAAAAGTACCAGGTACTATTCACAGTGGAAAACCCCCAAAACGCAAGCAGAGTCGAGTCGAGTTCTACCGTGCAGTTGTTGCCACTGTGCAGATCTCATACAGGAACTTTATGGAAGCTCAGTGTCAGAGAGGGGGAGACATGGTTTGGGGGGCTAAAATCTCTGTGGGTGTAGCTGGAGAAGAGGCACAAACCACATGCTGTGGTTGCCAGGCCCAGTTGGTGAAGCTAGAAGCTGACTTATGCAACTTGCGCCACTGCTCCACAACCTGGTTGACAGAGCTTAGTTGGGTTATGTGACAACCCAATCAGGTTCCTTGGTGAGCCACAGATCTTCCAACCAACCATCCTCTGCTGAATCCATATCTGTAAGATTGTACTATCAGGCAGATGAGATCAGCACTCAGATGCAGAAGATGGCCAAGTAAATTAAGTAATTATTGATCTACAAATTAGTCCAAAAGCCTTGGCAAATTCAAAAACTTAAAAAGCATAAAAGCATCAAAAGCTGGAAAATGGTGACTCAAGCAGAGTTGCATGAGTCATGAGGGAGAGAATGCATGCACAGAAAAACAAGTGAACACACCTGCGACACCAGGGAACTGTACTCATCTTGCTTCGGTCTAAAGGTTCGTTTTGAGAGTTCACAATCATAAAATTTCAGAAACAATCCAAGAGTGGAAACATTTAATCTCACAGCTCTGAAAAATGTTCATTGAGCTCTGATCTAAATATGATAATTATTACAATAAATGTGTTGATCCACTCACCTCTGACAGTAACAATACATTTCATGTATGTGATCTCTTCACTGCCGCTGATGATCTTCAGTTCATATAGTCCAGAGAATGTGATTTCAGTGTTTGTGATGGTGAGAGATCCAGTCTGATGATCCAGCTTCAGTCTCTCTCTGAATTCATCTTTAATAGGTTTGATCTCCCCTCTTCTGATTTCAGCTATGAGAGTTTTTTCAAAATACACGTTCACTTCATCTGTGTTTATATGATCATCATCAGTGATTAGAGGGACAGGATCTCCCTTCATCACGAACACTGTCTTCACTTCATTTTGCAGCACCACATAGAAGAGAGGAATATTGGAGAAAAATGTTGCCATTAGAACAGGTGAATGTTCTCATGTTCTCATGTTCTCATGCTCTCATGCTCTCATGCTCTCTCTCTCTCTCTCTCTCTCTCTCTCTCTCTCTCTCTCTCTCTCTTACCCACACTCACACACACAGAGACTCGAGCAACACATGAAGCCTTGATGTCAATACACTCCAGCGACTTTATCAATACAAAAGTTTCTATATTTTCTGGAATAACATTTAATATCTGTGGAAAGTACCTTCATGCTCTCTCTCGCTCTCAGCCACACTCACACACACACGTAACCACACACATAGTCTGCATTAAAGGTGTTTTTGAATGAATGCAACTCTTAAGGAAACTGGTCTCAGAACAGTTTGAAAAGCACCTCATTTCCATCATACCTCCGTGTACAGCCTCTGAAGGCAGCATTTTCCAGTTTTCAGATTCAGACATAGATAAAAGCATGCAACAAACAAAGCCTTCGTGGAAAAGCTATATACAAGAATAGTGACACTACCATGATGCTGTTGAGTAGTTTACTTACATTTTAAGGCAATTTCAAGCACTATTCCTGCTGATGAGAGACACAGCAAACAGAGGTAATCCTCAGACACCCTCTCTATCAGTTTTGTCTCTTTCTCTCTCAATCAGGGGTGTTAATCTTGTCCCTGACCCATATGTAAAATCAAAAACAAGGAATATTTCTATCATCGGAGCAATTGAAGCTTGATATATCGCATTGATGTTTTTACAGTTATGTGCCAATGGGGGCAGTCGAAGCACAAGCAGTACAAGCAAAAACAAGCAACACACATCATCAAATCAACCAGAGCAACAGACAGCAGCACAGCCTTCCACAGTGTTTAAAGACATAAAGCATAACAGAAATCAGGGGCATCCTAAAAACACAGCGCTTTTGACTAGAGACAATGAAAACCATCGAGAAGTAATGCAGCCATATTAATACACTCCAAAGTTGTCCGTCTAACGTGTGCCGTAGCGGATTTAGACATGGGCGACATGGGCAGTTGCCCAGGGTGGCATCTTGCGGGGGTCGGCATGAAGCACCCACACAGACACCACTGAAGCGGGTTTCGCCCAAGGCACCATACAACCACCACCACTATGTTCTTTTGCTCTATCAAGTGTAGGTAATACTTACCCATTTTTGTTTTTAGTTTGGAGATCCTGCGGCGATAGTAAATCACAACAGCAGTTACAGCTGCAGCTATAGCCACAAAGAAGAGAACAGCACCAGTTATTCCTGCTATAGCACCTGAAGACAGACCCGGATCTGAGACAGCTAAAGAGAGACAGTCATTAGGATACTGAAAGGGGAACCAGTTATGTGCAAGTTCTTCACTCACAGTCACTGTTAACTGAATTGTTCAGTTAAAAAAATATTGCAGATGTCTAGTTTTAGTTGACAAAGATACTGGAGCTTGGTTAATTAATAATCTTGTTGCACTGACCTTTATAATTCTGCTTCTACTTTCCAGTGCACTAGAATGTTGAAACTTTAGTATGTTAACCTCAGAGCAGTCCTCAGACAATTTCATTATGCCCAAAACCATTAACAATCTTTATCTCTGATTTACTGAATGTGCTCTGCTGTGTGCCTTCGGCATGCTGGGAGATTCAAACTGTTTCTATGTTCCTGCCAGAGTTTCTATGATATACTTCAGACTGTGAGTAGCTGTTAATATTTAACCAATAGTTACATTTTGCTGCAGTTACTTTCTGAGAGTAAAAGAAAACCTGACTGCAGTCTGAAAGTATTTATCATGATACTAGTCTGACAGGTTTCAGTCATGTACAGGGTTAGTTTGACATGTTCATCGCCCACAAGCTTGATTATCAATGCCTTAATAACACTTTATTAACCATTTCTCTAAATCCAAACATTTTACCCCAGTGTTTCCCATTAATTACCTAGATTGTGTCGAATTTATCCCGCCACAGTTTCATAATGAACCGAAAATATTTGTACACTTCTCATAATAACATAAATTCTAACATTGTGTTTGGCACTGTTACTTCGGCAAAGCAACACCAATATATGTATGTATACACACACACACACACACACACACACACACATTTTCTGAAAATTCTCTCGCTAATGCGCGCCTGACGGTCAAATACATTTCAAAATTCTGCCAAAATACCAATCTTGGTGAGGTAGATTCATGTAAACACAGAAAATTATGTCTAAAGTGAACGTCAGCAAATAATTTTTTTTTAGATTTGTATAAAACTGTCATGCTGCTGTCTAGTGTGTCATTATAATAATCAAACAACCATAATGAGAAAACCTCTCACTGCTCTTGACTGGGTAAATTAAGTAGCTTTAAAAAGTCTATATGTATTATAATCATAGAGTGAAGACCAGAAGTAGTTTTATGTTGCATTTAATTCTGAATGTTTACTTGAATACTTGATACTGACAATAGACTCCTCCCCTACTCAGTGCAGTTTACTCAGAGAGTTGATTGCATAGGTACACTATTAGGTTGGGCATCGGTCATAATTTTAGAAAAATATCCAACATAAACTTTAACATGTTACTTTAGGGTGTAACAAATGTCCCTGTTTCTCTCTGGACAAGTAACTTTTATTTCTCTGACAAGTGAATGACCAATTTACTTGTTTGGAGGACAAGCACATGACAATACTTAAAGTCAAGCCCTGGCTCGAATGTACGCCCTAGTCCATTTTGTGTTTTGAACATTTGTGAACTGTGTTAAACTCCATCTCGTTTAACATGCTTTGTAGTTTTGACTTCTTTGCCATGTCAAAACCATCCATATCTATACAACCAATGTGTTTATTATCCCCCTCCACCAAGGGTTGTGTTTTATCACCATTATTATGATCTCACACACACACACACACACACACACACACACACACACACACACACACACACACACACACACACACACAAAATCTGTAACAATGGATTAGGGATTACATTTCCAAGTATGGAATGTATCTACAAAAGAGAGTGATAAACAAGGCAAATTACATTTTGGTGACAAGTGGCATCCCCTTGCCTCTTCATTTGAACTGTTGCCATCTGGTCGATGGTACTGCCCTCCCCAATTTACTAAAAAATGTTCCAAATTATAATTTGTTCCCCAAGCCATCAAGTTTTTAAATGGGTAATGTCCAGCTGGTCTGTCAATCCTATCTTAATTTGTTATAAGTTGCACGGTAAGCATATTTGTATGTCCATTGATGACTCAATGAAATGATGAAATGCCATGCGAGTATGCTGCAAACCAAATTTCCCTACAGGGGCAAATAAAGTTGAACTAACTAACTAACTATGAGTCAATCTACTCACCACTGACAGTAACACTGAATCTCCTGTATTTGGTCTCTCTGTTGTTGGTGATCTGTAGTTGATAAAGTCCAGTGTCTGTGATTCTGCTGTTTGTGATGGTGAGAGATCCAGTCTGATCCAGCTGCAGTCTGCCACTGAATCTCTCATTAGCATCATCAGATGAGATATTATTGTCCTCAAGATCACATTTAGCTATGAGAGAGCCTTCAGATCCAAACCTCCACAGTATTAGTTCATCTCCATGTGTTTTATAAACATCAGTGTTTAGAGTGACGGGATCTCCCTCCATCAGTGACAGTGTCTTCAGTTCTTCTGTCTGTTCACGAGACACATGTGGAGAATCTACAAGAACAAATTCACACATGCTAAATTTACTTAAAACATAGTCATTGTTGACATTTTTCTTAAATCTGACTATTTAGATTTATTGTTTAAATTGCAAGTTATTTATGGCATGATCAGATTTTTCTTTTCTGACTACTACTGCTTTTGCTATCACCTTCACGTTTAACTTCCATAGTTTTACCATGTGTGAGACTTAAACAATGAAGGTTTCACCACTGATTAGTAGTAGTAATTTGTTTAATGCCATATCTGAACCAAGGACTATTTGCACTAGGTGTAAACAGCACCTGCTCACAGTGTGACTTTTTTGCCCTCCAATAGTCTAGTGGAATCAAACTAGGCCCGTACCTACACTACCGTTCAAAAGTTTGGGGTCACTTGTCTGAAATGTTTCTCATGATCTTAAAAATCTTTTGATCTGAAGGTGTATGCTTAAAAGTTTGAAATTAACTTTGTAGACAAAATATTATTCTGCCAAAACATATACATTTATTTAATTACAAATCTAAAATTTCCTAAAAAAAAAAAAGTTTTTGAAATGGATGACTTGGATCAAAATATGAAGAAAAGAAGCCAATAAGTGCCCAACATAGATGGGAACTCCTTCAATACTGTTTAAAAAGCATCCCGGGGTGATTCCTCAAGAAGTTGGTTGAGAAAATGTCACGAGTACATGTCTGCAAAATCTAGGCAAAGGGTGACTACTTTGAAGATGCTAAAATATTACATAGTTTTGGATTTATTTTGGATTTTTTGGTCACAAAATAATTCCCATATTTCCATTTCTATTATTCCATAGTTTTGCTGACTACTATTATTCTAAAATGTGAAATAAATAAATAAATAAAGAATGAGTAAGTGACCCCAAACTTTTGAACGGTAGTGTATACCATACCATATGTACACACACACACACACACACACACACACACACACACACACACACACACACACATATATATATATATATTAACAGATAAAGTCAGAAGTTTAAATACATTTAGATTGAAGTCATTAAAACTTTTTTTTCCCTCCCCTTTTCTCCAGGTGGTGGAGTACAAATCTCAGTTGCCTCCTATGCTCATCTTATCACATGGCTTGTTGAGCGCATTACAGCAGAGAGGAGGCTTCTCCGTGGCATCCACGCACAACTCACCACGCATCCAACGAGAGCGAGAACCACATTAAAGTGACTACAAGGAGGTTACCCCATTTGAATCTACCCTTCCTAGCAACTGGGACAATTTGGTTGCTTAGGAGAACTGGCTGAAGTCACTCAGCACACCCTGGATTCGAACTCGCGACTCTAGGGGTGGTAGTCAAAAACACATTTTTTATCACTCCACAGTTTTCATACATACTCTTTGTCAGTATTTGGTAGCATTGTCTTTAAACTCTTTAACTAGTTAAACTACACCTAGTTGGGTCAAAATGTTTTGGGTAGCCTTCCACAAGCTTCTCACAATCAGTTGCTGGACAGAACTGGCGTAACTACTACCAAGTCTGGTTTGTAGGCCTCCTTGCTCACACTCGCATTTTCAGTTTTGGCACAAATCGGATTGAGGTCAGGACTTTGTGGTGGCCACTCCAACATCTTGACCTTGTTGTCCTTAAGTCATTTTTCCACAACTTTGGAGGTATACTTGGGGTCATCGTCCATTCGGAAGACCCATTTTTGACGTCTTGAGATGTTGCTTCAATATATCCACATCATTTTCCTTTCTCATGATGCCATCTATTTTGTGAAGTGCACCAGTCCCTCCTGCAGCAAGGCACCCCCACAAGTCTCACCCTTTGTCCTCCAAACATAACGATGATCATTATGGCCAAAAAGTTCAGTTTTTGTTTCATCAGACCAGAGGAGATTTCTCCAAAAAGTAAGATCTTTGTCCCCATGTGCACTTGCAAACTGTAATCTGGCTTTTTTATGGTGGTTTTGGAACAGTGGCTTCTTCCTTGCTGAGCAGCTTTTTTGGTTATGTCGATATAGGACTCCTTTTGCTGTGGATATAGATACTTGTCTACCTTTTTCCTCCAGCATCTTCACAAGGTCCTTTGCTGTTGTTCTGGGATTGATTTGCACTTTTCACACAAACTACGTTCATCTCTAGGAGACAGAATGCATCTCCTTCCTGAGCTGTATGATGGCCATGTGGTCCCATGGTGTTTATACTTGCGTACTATTGTTCAAAAAGATGAACATGGTACCTTCAGGCATTTGGAAATTGCTCCCAAGGATGAACCAGACTTGTGGAGGTCCACAATTTTTTGTCTTAAGTCATTTGTTTTTCCATGATGTCAAGCAAAAATGCACTGAGTTGGAAGGTATGCATTAAAATACATCCACAGGTTCAAAATCTAATTGGCTAATTGACTAAAGGCTTGAAATAATTTTCTGGAATTTTCCATGCTGCTTAAAGGCACAGTTAACTTAGTGTATTTAAATATCTGACCCACTGGAATTGTGATAGTCCATTAAAAGTGAAACAATCTGTCAACAATTGTTGGAAAAGTACTCATGTCATGCACAACGTATATATTAAATCTGTGGAGTGGTTAAAAACTTTTTGTAATGTCTTCAACCTAAGTGTATGTAAACTTCTGACTTCAGCTTCTGACTTCAACCACACCCCTCAAATCTACAAAATTGTAGATTATTCAGTAAATGATGATCCATGTGATTTAATGTCTTGCCTTTGGTCATCAAATCTGGGTATTTTCCTTTAGAAAAAGTTATAACAAATTAAAAAAAACCAGCCAGTAATATTTCTGAAATTTGGTTGATTTCCCATGGAATAACCCAGAACAAATGTAAAAACAGAGCATACAAATTGTTGTACATCCAGTAATTACTGGATAAAAAGATTTAACACACTCACCATGGACAGTAAGTTTAAATTTCTGGTATGAGGTTCCTCTGCTGCTGGTGATCTCTACGTCATATTGACCAGAGTGTTTGATTCGGATGTTTCTGATCGTGAGAGATCCAGTCTGATCCAGTTGCACTCTGTCTCTGAACATCTTATCGTCACCGTATGAAACTTTATTGTCATCTCCATCTATTCGAGCGATATAAAGGTTCTGAGGTGAAAACCACTGTATCAGAATATACTTGATTCCAGTGTAATCAATGTTTAGAGTGACAGAATCTCCCTCAGCCACTGACTTCACTTCATCGGTCTCAACACAAAACCCCCCTGCAGAAAGAAGAGGGGAAAAAATTACATTAAATACTGTCAAAACTATTTGTGTTGTATCTTTCTTGGGTGTTTTTCTTCACTGCTGTCATCCAACTTGCTCAAGGAGCAATGCAATATTCTCTTTACAGGATTCCACATCTTTTCAAGGCACAATTTTCAGAACATTTTATGCACCCAACAAGTGTAATATTTAAGCAAAAACACATGCATCCATTTAAATTGAGTTTATATTTTGGTGTTTTTTTATGGTAGTTTCACACCTCCAGATAAGCCATTTGATCCATGGTCCACTGTGATTATTAATCTCCATAAAGCTGTGATTTAATTAAATAAATACATAGTCTGTATGTGCTGGGCACTTCAGAGTGCTCTCTATCTCAGCCATTGTTGAATTATTGAAAATTCATCACATACTGAGGTATTAAGGCTAAATCACTATCTATATCTATAGATCTACAGATCTATAGTTTTCATTCAGTTTATGAAATGCTGAGACCTTCATCCAAAAAGACATCAATAATAGTCTAATAATATTAATGAGTTTCATTAACGTCCTTACCTTCTCCTTTAATAAATTTGCATGTCAAATCTACTGATTTCAGTAGAAGTATTATAAGAACAAAGCAGATCTACTGTATCATTTTCTAACAGTTAAAAAATGCTGAACATTACTTTTAAAAGAAAAGACAGAAATAATAGCCTAATAATAATGTACATTCTTGATTGTAAAGCGCATTTCACATGAGTTTATTCGAGGGGTCAATGCTGTGCCCAACGCCTGCATCTAGCGGCTCTTGAACATGACAATCGTTGCAGAAAGCATTATTGAGGGGCGAATTTACAAGCTTGCCATGCAAGAAAGTGGGAGATGTGCACAATAAACATTGAAAAATGTATTTGGTTGAGAAAAATAGCAATTGCTTTGATTGCTGAAAATAAAATTATGACTCATTTTTGTTAAGGTCTGTTTTTATATATATATATATATATATATATATATATATATAGAGAGAGAGAGAGAGAGAGAGAGAGAGAGAGAGATAGATATAGATATATAGATATAGTATATTTGGTGAATGTAATTTCTGTAGTTCAGTAATTGGGGTCTCTGGACCAGGGCTGGATCCAGATCAAAATCACAGAGGGTGCTTCTGAAATTAGTGCGGGTGCTCTGTATAAAGTGGAGATGTTCAGTTGTGCTCAAAATTTTGCATCCCCTTGGAGAAGTGGTAATATATGTATCATTTTTGAGCAGGCAAAACACATTTCTTTATTTCATATGGGATTCACATTCAACTGTAGGTTATAACAGAATAGCACAATCATCCCCCTGTTCAAAAGTCTGCATACCTGTAAGAAACATGAAGTGAACATGATGTTCTGCTCTACATATTAGTGTGTTTGCTCTGCATATTAGTGTGTCTATGTTTCGCGCCTTTTTCTGTATGTGTGAATATGATGTTCGACACTTCACAATGCATACTAATTTTGTAAGTTCAAAAGATCATGCTCGTCCTCATGGGGTACACATGAGGACAAGCAACTGAATGTCTGAAGGCCTCCGTATATGGCCTTGTTTGAGCATCCCCTTTTCAGGATGCCCACTCTCCCCCTTGATTATAAGATTGCTGTTACTTTGTCATTGGCTGTTTGCTGTCTCATAAAGAATATATAAACCACATGCTTCCTATAATAAAGTTGAGTAGATTGGACACGGACCAACTGTGTGGTGTTGTTCTTTCTACTTCCTTCGCGCGAAGTCTACAGAGACTCAGACTCACGACTGCACCTGACTGGGCACGGCATCGTAATACGGGACCGGGGGAATCAGTGATCGCGACTCGATCGATTACATTCCTAACAGTTTGGGGGCTCGTCCGGGATACCTCACAAACAAGGTAAGGTCTAATTTTGATGACTTTATGTTGGCCTGTTTGTTGGGGTATCTCTGAACCGTATCGTGTGTGCATTTGGTGTACTCCCTGCGAGGGAAGTTGATAGCTCTGCAGCACTGCAGAAAGGGAACTGATCATTCCAATTTTGACCAAATGCACGTCAATAAAAGATAAATCGTCATTTTATCTTCAAATTTTCTTTCACTTAAAAATAAATAAATAAATAAATTAAAAAACGGAATTTTTTTTTACAAATAAATAAAATGCGAATATAGCAAACCGTACTCTCATGTGCCCAGTCCAGCAGGCGTTAGAACTGTGTGTTTGGAGAATTATATGATGATATATTACTGTTTAAAAAATTATATGCTGTTGGATTATGTGTTTATATGCTATTTGATTGTGTGTTTTTTCATTGGGTGGTATCTTTGTCATATACTTATCACATTATCTGTGTTATACTTGTGAAACAATCTGCAACAATCTGTGTCTATAAGTGTGAAATGCTTGATGAGCCCTGTACATACAGGGACAGTGAGCATGCTTGTCTAATAAAATAACTGGTTTTTCATGTGTTGAATGAATGTTGTGCATGAAAGATTGTCTGGTGATAAAGTACCCCTTTTACAATAACTTTCAAAATTATCTTTTTGTGGGTTAATCAGAAAGGATTTATAACTGTTTAAACGTATTTCACAAATACCCTAGACAAATAGAAATTGCGTTTAAAAGTACTTCACGACAAATAGCATAATCAGAAGAGGTCAGTAAAACCAAGAATGGGTGAAAAATTAAGTCGACCACTCCCAGGGGAAACACCAAAGGGTTTCATGTACAGAAATAATCAAGGGTACAACACAGAACCGTACGTTAGCAATCTGGCAGGTTGGTCAGAGGGGAAAACCCAACTTGACCCATACCCTAGAGATGGGTCATTTGCGGATAATTATATGAGGGAGGCAAAAAGTATGGTTAAAGGTGGGTGGGGTGATCCAAACTGGGATTACAAATATATGACAGAATCTTACGGCGTTTGGAAGAAACTTAAACCTTTATGGGATGAGGGACCCGAAAAGGCAACTGCCAAATTAGCCGCTTTAGTATCAAATTATGATGGCTCGAACAAATACCCAATGGCCCCACCATCCGCCCCGCCATCATATACTGCTTGTGTGTATGAAGGGTCAAAAGATACAAAAACGCAAAAATTTAATGGGAGCACCGCATGCCCGTTCGTTCTTACTGGTGATGATATTAACGTAAATACATTAACCCTGGCAGAGGTCCAAACAGTCGTTAAAGCACTCCCTAAACCATTAGAGGACCCAGCACGCTTCGTAACGCTGCTACAAGGTATGACTGAATACCAACAATTTACGGGCGCCGATTACAGACACATTTTAACGCAACTGTTGCCAGGGGATATTACGGAAGAAGTCCTGATAGCCAATATAAGCGCATTAAGCAGAGACAATGACCGCCCAAAATTACCGGACCCTCCAGTCGGTGATGCGCTCGCAAAAAACGTTGCAGAATATAAAATGCGCACAATTGAATAGGGGTGCCCGCGGGACGACCATTGTGCTGTGCAGGTATTGTCTACATATAGCCCAACAGATAAACCTATGATTGTTCTCACTATTAATGATGTACAAATACATTTTTTGATCGACACAGGGGCTGACAAAAGCACACTATCTGCACAAATGTACAATGGACCTATTACGGGGAAAACAATGCGTTCCGTGGGAGTTACTGGTGCCCCCGTAACTTGTCAAATTACACATCCTTTAGTAGTCACATGTCCATATGACTCTGCATTGTACCTCACTCATTCTTTTATATTAGTGGAAAATTCGCCTTTCTGCTTGCTTGGGCGTGACCTGCTGCACAGACTTAATGCACAAATATTGTTTTCTGGTGATGACATAACTTTCATATTCCCACATGCACTGATGGAACAAACAACTCTCACTGGACATGATTTCGATGATCAACCGGTGTCAACGAAGAAGCATGACCCTGACCCCGCCCTTACCAGTGTCAACCCAGTATTATGGGCTACCAGTGAGGACGAGGCAGTCATAGCACATTCGGTGGTTCCATATCACGCATTGTTGAAGACTAATGAACCAGTGTATTGCAAACAGTACCCCCTGTCGGCTGAAAAATCTGATGGCATCAGACCCATTATAACGCAGCTATTGAAACAAGGTATTATCATTCCCACACATTCACCATACAACACACCGATTAACCCAGTACGGAAGGCTAATGGTACCTGGCGAATGACTCAGGATTTACGGAAAGTAAATGATTTAGTAATACCTTTATCTCCCCTGGTGCCGGATGTGCAGACTGTATTGGCTTCGATACCAGTACATCATACGTACTATACTGTTATTGACCTATGCTCTGCTTTTTTCAGTATTCCTGTTTCCCCTGTGACACAACCACTGTTCGCATTCACGTACGAGGGAACACAGTTCACGTGGACCAGGCTCCCACAAGGTTTTCGAGACTCGCCCGCGGTGTTTTCCGCCGTAGTGCACGCTACACTACAGGACACAAGGCTGCCACCTCAAACCTGCCTACTGCAGTATGCGGACGACATATTGGTGACTGGGGACTCCCCTAAAAACTGTGAACTTGCTTCAACCATTGTCTGTAATGTACTGGCAAATGCTGGCTTCAAAGCCTCCAGGGACAAACTGCAATGGGTGAAACCCAAAGTGAACTACTTGGGCCACGTGTTGACTGCAGGCACAGTTTCACTGTCTCCGGACAGAGTGAAAATCATATCAACTTTTCAACACCCCAAAACCAAGACGCAGATGCAAAGCTTCCTGGGTCTAGTGAACTACTGCAGATCATGGGTGCCGAACTGTTCCTTGTATGATCGCCCTCTCAGGTCCGCGACTACTGACTCTGCTTCTGAACATGTCGAATGGACCAGTGAACTGAACATTGCTTTCCGAAGTCTAAAGGAAGCACTGACTCGGGCACCAGCGCTTGGTCTACCAGACTACACACATCCTTTCCACCTCTACGTGCACGAAAGTGAGGGCACCGCGGCGGCGATCCTCGCACAAGCCCATGGGGGTCCATATAGGCCTGTTGCCTACCTGTCCAAAACACTCGACATAGTCGCTAGAGGCCTGCCTGCGTGTCTGCGTGCAGTGGCTGCCACAGCATTGGTGGTACAGGATGCAGAGCGAATAGTGTTATCGCACCCACTTACCGTTCACACCCCCCACCAGGTAAGAGTAATTTTGCAAAACCTCACAACACAACACATGACGGCACAACGACGAAGTGGATACGAGGCTACACTTCTAGCCACGGCTAATTTAACTATCGCATCATCGTCAACGACACATGGCCCTACACTATGTTTGCACAAAATGTTAACAAGGGGGGCATTTGACGATACACATGATTGCATGTCACAGATCGCAGACCAAACCTCTTGCAGACCGGACGTTTCTACTTCCGCTCTGGAGGAGGGGGATTGTTGGTACATAGATGGGTCATGTTCAAGACCAAACGATTCGGTATATTGGTGTGGCTACTCAGTAACACAGCTACCAGACACCATAATCGAGGCATACTCATTACCGTACAAATCAGCACAGGCGGCGGAACTGTTTGCATTAATAAGGGTGTGCCAATTGGCAAAGGGCAAAATTATCAACATTTACACCGACTCTAAATACGCATTTGGGGTAGTACATGATTTTGCAAAATTATGGGAGGCGAGAAACTTCGAGACCGCAGAGGGTAAGCCGATATCACACCAAAATTTGGTTTCCGAGTTGCTAAAAGCAGCACAGCTACCAGCGAAACTAGCTGTGATCAAAGTAGCGGGTCACGCTCCAGGGCAGACAAAGGAGGCTCAGGGAAACAGATTAGCAGACGAGGTAGCTAAATGGGCAGCAAAAGAAGTAATAAGGAGTCCACATGGAACAGAGGAGGGTGGGGCGCATCTAATGACCAGTGCTTTGATTCAAAACCTAGACATTAAAATACTGCAGGCAAATCCTACAGATACAGATATCGCACATTGGAAAAGTCAAGGGGTCGAAAGCAGCTTAGATGGATTTCTAAGAGACCAACAGGGCCGGCTGGCCCTGCCAAAAACAGCAGCAGTAACACTCTGTAGGCAATACCATGGCCTCTCACACGTGTCAAAACAGAAAGTGATAGATGCCATAAATCAAGAATACTGCATTCATGCAGTCAGAACTACTGTAAATCAGATCTTAGACTCATGCCTGACGTGCGCTCGAAACCACCCTCATAAGCAAATATCGCACCAAAGCTTACCGCATCCTGAGGCGCCTTTTCAGCATCTCCAAATTGATTTTACACACATGCGGGCATGCAAGAATCTAAAATTGCTCCTTGTAATAGTAGACAGGTTCTCAAAGTGGACTGAAGCATTCCCATGTGCAAGGGAGAATGCAAAAACAGTAGTAAAGGTATTGGCAAAGGAAATTATTCCTCGTTTTGGGATACCAACAGTCATAGAGAGTGACAACGGTACCCCATTCGCATCAAAAGTGACGCAACTCCTGGCAAAGGAGCTCAGTATTGATTGGCATTTTCACATTCCGTACCACCCGCAGTCGGCGGGAGTGGTGGAACGCACAAACCGTACACTGAAAGAACGCTTGAACAAAGCATGTTCGGAGACAGGGAGAAATTGGGTAGATATGCTTCCTGCGGTTCTTACAGAACTCAGGATGACACCATCTAACACAACTAAATTGTCACCATTTGAAATACTAATGGGTAGGCCTTTCCCGACCCCGTGGGTCAAAGGCCGCGCTGGCTTTCTCTCCACAGGTGACACAGAGGTGGTGATCGAGGAATACGTGGATTCCCTGATTAAAACATTGAATGATATTAATGGTAACGTCTCTCTCTCTCTTCCTCTGCCAGAGCAAAAGCCTACTCACCCTTTTGTCCCGAACCAGCAGGTCCTCGTTCTCAGGTTGAAACCATCAAAGACTGGGGAGCCCAGGTACCAGGGTCCGGCAACGGTCATCGCAGTCACCAGGACAGCAGTGTTGACCGATCTACAGCCCCAGTGGATACACGCATCGCGGGTTAAGCCAGCACCTGAGGAGGGACGGAAAGTGGGACCGAAAGGTGACTGTTAAGTGTGAACTCACTGAAGGAGCTGACAAGCACAGCGCAGAAACCCAAGGTCCTGAAGAATCACGATATATGTGAAACACATTGATAACCTGGAACAAAAGAAAAAACTAGAGATAGACTCGAACACCCCGTACCGCTTAGTAGGCTGTTTGACAGGTTGTAGAATTTGTATAAGCACAAAATGAGGAAAATAATACTGATATTGGCTATTTTTAGGGCCATCCTGGCTATAGAACAAATGCGTGACCTCGAGCACCCTGATCCACCACACACTTACGCTACGAACCTATGGTGGCGATTAGCTAACCACACGGCCCGCTCCGCACATCCCAACGAGGCATGTTATGTCTGTTCCCTATTTCCGCATAGCTCGACACACACTGGGACACGAGTGACTGAACTAAGTTATCACGAGTCCCTGAATTGGACCAAGCCCTACGCTGACACCACCCCGGCAGATCGAGCACTGTTAGTGATGCAACACTTTCACCCAGTAAATGGTGCGGGAGCGTTGCCCAGAGTGAATGGTTGCTGGAAATGGTGTTCCGCATACCTTATAACTTAACCTGCCATGAGCAGAAGGAAGGAAATAAATCGATGGGCAGCATCCCTGCTGAACACTGTAAGGTTATATATCGAAGCATACCCTGGGGAAAACGGACAATCTGCTGCCAGTGGTGTTTGAAGAAGCATGACGGGTACATCAATGGGTTTTTCATGATGCTCGGTAACCATAATCATCCGGCTTGGGTTTTAAGAAACCGCATAGCCTCCTACACCGCGATAACCTGTGCGAAAATAGTGCCAGATTATGACCCGCTGCGACAGCAGGCATATGCATGGATGAGGTCCTCTCGGGAAGCCCGAGCACACTGCGCAGATGTGTGCCTCAATGGTACACACCCACTCACACCCCCAGCTAATGGAACCAGGTCCATGGAGGGGGTACAGTGGCTGTGCGGGTATAGATTACATGCTTCTTTACCGAGCAACTGGACAGGACGATGCGCGCTGGTAAATAGCTCTGGATCAGTGATGATCATCAGGACACGACAAGATAACAACATTAAGCATCATCGAGCAAAGAGATCACCATCATCTACCCTAACCCAGCCGAACTATACTCCAGAGGACCAAAGAATCTGGAGCAGTGTGGACAAGTTTTTTCAGTCATTATTTGCCCCCATTGGCGTAGCAACTGTTATGAATCAGGTTGAAATGAACAGGTTTGATTTAGTATCTTTTATGAATGTAACAGAAAAGGTATTCGGAGGTATAAAGGAAGAGCTCCGCGGGCTGCGCCTGATGGCTATGCAGAACCGGATGGTCCTGGATCAGCTCACGGCAGCCCAAGGAGGAGTATGCGTTACGGTAGGTAGATCATGTTGCACATACATCCCTGAAGTGGATGGTGCAGGTGGTATTATAGAGGAAGGGTTGAAAAATATCTCAGAAATGGTCAAGAGATCGCAAAAACGTGTCACTGGGGAGTATGATTTCTTCCCATGGTTTTGGACCACATTGTATAAGTTTGAACATGTTGCATTGATTGTAATCATTATATTTGTGGTATTCGCTGTACTTGCATGCTTCTGGCCCTGTTTAATGTCTATAATTAAACGAATGATCTCCAGCTCCATCAGTACCGTGGTTCGTGCACCTGACCCGACTTATCAGCCTATGAGGGTTCTCAGCACCTTGATTACTACACATGAACCGATCCACCAGTACATGATGACTCCAGTGGACCTTGGATCGTACCAGGAGCTGCGTAGAGATGGAGTGGAGTGAGTTGCATAGAGCAGAACCCTTATTGTGATCATTTTATGATCAAAGGAGGCAGTGTAAGAAACATGAAGTGAACATGATGTTCTGCTCTACATATTAGTGTGTTTGCTCTGCATATTAGTGTGTCTATGTTTCGCGCCTTTTTCTGTATGTGTGAATATGATGTTCGACACTTCACAATGCATACTAATTTTGTAAGTTCAAAAGATCATGCTCGTCCTCATGGGGTACACATGAGGACAAGCAACTGAATGTCTGAAGGCCTCCGTATATGGCCTTGTTTGAGCATCCCCTTTTCAGGATGCCCACTCTCCCCCTTGATTATAAGATTGCTGTTACTTTGTCATTGGCTGTTTGCTGTCTCATAAAGAATATATAAACCACATGCTTCCTATAATAAAGTTGAGTAGATTGGACACGGACCAACTGTGTGGTGTTGTTCTTTCTACTTCCTTCGCGCGAAGTCTACAGAGACTCAGACTCACGACTGCACCTGACTGGGCACGGCATCGTAATACGGGACCGGGGGAATCAGTGATCGCGACTCGATCGATTACATTCCTAACAATACCCTTAGTTCTTAATACTGTGTATTGCCCCCTTTAGCATCAATGACAGTGTGCAGTCTTTTGTAATAGTTGTCTATGAGGCCCCAAATTCTTGCAGGTGGTATAGATGCCCATTCGACTTGGCAAAATGCCTCCAGGTCACGCCAAGTCTTTGGTCGTCTTGCATGAACTGTACGTTTGAGATCTCCCCAGAGTGGCTCGATGATATTAAGGTCAGGAGACTGTGATGGCCACTCCAGAACCTTCACCTTATTCTGCTGTAACCACTGGAGGGTCAACTTGGCCTTGAGCTTAATTTTCACAAGATAGAGCTCACACTCCCCCAAAACATCAGTGAGCCACCACCATGCTTCACAGTGGAGATGGGATACTTCTCACTATAGTCCTTGTTGACCCCTCTCCAAACATAGCACTTATGGTTGTGAACATAAAGCTCTACTTTGGTCTTTTCTCTCCAAATTACAGTGTGCCAGAAGCTGTAAGGCATGTCAAAATGTTGTCAGGCATATTGTAACCAGGCTTTTTTGTGGCATTGGCGCAGTAAAGGCTTCTTTCTGACAACTCGACCATGCAGCTCATGTTTGTTCAAGTATCGTCATATTGTGCTCCTTGAAACAGCCTGTATTTCTCCTGAGGTTACCTGTGGGGTTTTACTGTGTATCCCGAACAATTCTTCTGGCAGTTTGGCTGTAATCTTTCTTTCTTGGTCTTACTTACTTACTTAAGCGCTGTGTCACCCATGGTGGGTATAGGCGATATCCTTTGAAATCTGTCACCATTGCAGTCTGTCAGCTGCTAGATGTTGTTGCTATGATTTGTCATATTGTTTTTGGCTGAGGCAGAATGGTTTCATAATGAATGAAGTATCTCTGGACGCCACCTTTCTGACATTTCCAGGTTGGTCTAGGTAGTGCTGTGAAAGTTTGTATGGGGAGACAGTTCGGATGCATCCGCAGGACATGTCCTATCCATTTCCAGTGCTGTAAAGTCATTGTGTTTTAATACCACAACGTTCACAGACACGTTCATTGGAAATGTAATCTGCCCAGCTGATTTTGGCTATGCGGCAGAGACATCTATGGCCAAAGGCCTCTAATTTCTTTAACTGGTCAGTTTTAAGGGCCATGTTTCTGAGGCATACAGTAGAGTGGCCCAAACAATGGCACAGTAAATCCTGACTTTGGTCTTAATTTTTATATCACGCCGATTCCAGAAATATTTGAGTGCTGCAAATATGCCAGAAGCCTTTTGTATACGTGACGCTATCTCTTGTCTAAGGTCGCCTGATGGCGAAATGTGACTGCCCAAGTAAATGTATGAGTCCGTTACTTGCATTTCTTCTTTATTTATTGTGATTGGTATGACTGAGACAACGGGGTCGAGGTTTAGAGTCATATATTTGGATTTTGCAGCCTCTGCCCTCTGGATGATATGGTTTATCATTGTTTGTAGTGATTCTAAGGATTCAGCTAATACAGCAACATCATCTGCAAAGGTCAGTAATAGTTTTCCTTGTCGGAAAAATTGTGATGCCGTCAAAGTTACTATCCAGTGCTTGTTTTAGGACATGGTCAAAGCAAATGTTGAATAGGCATGGAGAGAGTATGCCCTCCTGCCCAACACCTGCTTTCGTGTTGAAAGCTTGACTGGTCTACCTGACCTTGGCTTGGTATCAACCGATCCCTGAATTTTCCACTTCTTAATAAGTGATTGGACAGTACTGACTGGCATTTTCAAGGATTTGGACCTTGTTACGCAGGTCTTTTGACTGTTCTTTTCTGCTCCCCATTGCTCAGTATCTAGCCTGCTCAGTGTATCCACGTAAGAGCAAATAAACTCATTGACAACTTATACAGACACTAATTGCAATTTAATAAGCCACAGGTGTGGGAAATTAAACTTGAATTGCCATTTAACCCTGTGCGTGTCACCTTGTGTGTCTGTTACAAGGCCAAACATTCAAGGGGATGTAAACTTTTGATCGGGGCCATTTGGGTGATTTCTGTTATCATTATGATTTAAAAAAGGAGCCAAACAACTATGTGATAATAAATGGCTTCATATGATCCTTATCCTGAAATAAATGATTTGCACGATCAGTCATATTTTCAAAATCAATTTTGAGAACTGTATCATAATTACAAATGTTTAAATCAATTAAATCATGTTTAAATGCTACTAACTATATATATATATATATATATATATATATATATCATGTGCAAAACATTTATTGCTTTTTTTGCATTTATTGATTTGCAAAATCATACACATTTATCAGTTTTGATGGGATTTTTGAGTTTGCTGGGATTCAAGGAAATCTGATTGCCAATTTACAGTATTAGTCTTACATATATAATTGAGCAGGGGTGTGTGATTATTTTGGTACAGGTGTCACATCAGCCATTAAGTAGAACATGGAAGAGAGAAGATACAACTTTTTCCATAGTTTTATCTTTTAAACCCAGAAGTATAGTGCACTCTTTTCTTAAGTGTATATTTATGGGACCATTCTGCGATTGCTCGAAGTTTTGCTTTTTTTCTATCATGTGTTAGTAAAACTGAATAAAGGCAGAGTATAATTATGAATTGATTATTTTACCATACTTCAATGCAGTGGTAATTTAGTATTCAATTTACCACTCTACATCAGGAGTCTTGTTTAATAGTAAAATTAAATATTCTGAAATTATATATGTTTGAGCAAAGTGGAGCAGTTTACTTGTTTTATTCTCAATCCGTTTACACGCTCATGGGTCATAATGTGGGTCTTGTCAATGGTTTGTTTGGCATCCCATTCAGCACACAAGTGAATAAAACAGGCTGCATGACTCTGATAAATGATTACTGTCAGAGTAACATTCACATACAGGTGTGACGTACTTCAGCATGTTACACAAAGACACAAAGAACAAACATGTTCCACTCTTGAGTGGTTTTGGTCACGTCTCCCCTCCGTGTGCGAATGATGCGAAGATCTATTGGGGTTTTACTAAAGTTGATGCAGGGTCGCTTTTGCCGGGATAATCCAAAAGATGTGACATATATGCGCGCTCCCGAAAGCCTTGCCACAGACAGTAGCTTCTCTTCCGCTATTCAACAGCGACAATATATATATAATAAATAAACCTAGTGAGATTCCTTTGTGAGAATTCTATTGGGTAGAAAATGTATAAATCTTAAAGTATTTTTATTAAGAATTTGAGTGATGATCAATTATGATAACACTTTGACAACTGAAAAAACAAAAAAACTGTATAATAATGGCTAAAGACCTAATGCACACCTTAAACACAACGCAACCATTTTAAACACGAGTTATGGCTAATTGTCCAAACTTATGTTTGACTAAATAACTTTAACACATTCCTTTACTCTATGTTGTAAATCTGTAAAAAGTAATTTCGTGTTTTAAAAATGCTACAATTACAATGAAATAAGAGAACAACAGCTTCATTGCACATTTTCTGCTTAGTATGTTGGAAGTGAAACTGAAAGTGTTACAGAAATCAAACACTTACCGTCCAAGAATAGTGAGAAAAACAATGCAGGAATAAAGGTGTTCATTTTTCTGTAGAGTTGACTAAAAATGGGGTGATTAGTGGAGATTATTTAGATGAATCTGCTTCAATCCGTCCATTAAGGTTTGTCGTCTCTGAACCGCACCCAGCCTGATCGAGAGGGGACTAAACAATGACGAAATCCGACAGAGACTTTACACTGAGACTGAGATTCGGTGATGTCTCTTCTGATATATCTATACAATTAAGAAGGATTCACAGTTGTTGTCCACAACAAACCCCCTCTACAAAGAACCTGAACGAAATCGATTCCAAAAAATAATAAATTCCGAGGCATTGGCAATCGAGAATAGACTCTAAAGTTTGGAATCGATTCCGCTCGGCAAATACATCGGACAGCTGCTTTCCAGATCTATACTGTAGTCTGTCAGTATTTGACTTTGAATAAAACTAATAATCCTATAAAATGCCCATGTGTGATGGAAAATTGTTGCATAGCAACAGCTTCAACCGATGATGCAACACCTGTCTGCAACCAGGAGATGGCAGAGCATCAGTAAATCTGTAGGTGAAAGTTTAAATGATGAATGGGCTTCTCTACTCATTCTCAATATTTTTACAAGAGGCAAGGCCTATGTTTTGCATATGTGTTTTTCATTCTTGTGACACAATTATTACTTTCATTTACCAAAATGTTAAATATGCATTATGAAAAATATTGCAATATTATATGGAAGAAACCAGTACAAAACCATCCATCCATCCATCCATCCATCGTCAACCGCTTATCCTGTGAACAGGGTCACGGGAGTACAAAACCTGGATTTTTAAATAAAATGAAAGTGTATGTTTGGACATTTTTATTTAGTGGATAACTGTATATCAATTTAAACCACTTTATAACAAGATCAACTCAGGCCCGGTAACTGTGGGTGTGCATGAGGGTGATATTTCATTTGTCTGGCTTTGGGATCTATTGCACATCCACACTTTTTTATATGCTCAGGGATGCCAGATAATAGATGCAACACCTCAACCAGAGATTTATACTATGCAAGTGAGTGCATACTCTCTCTCTCTCTCTCTCTCTCTCTCTCTCTCTCTCAAGAGGTCAGAGGATTCCCCAGCCTGAATCGGGCAGTGGGGTATGTGACGACGAGGAGGGCATGGCCAGGCCAAGAGGATACACGCCTAGTGCTGAGTTGCCCAATCAGCGTGAGATAGATAATGGAGGAGATGGGGATGCCAGAGAGAGAGAGAGAGAGAGAGAAAGAGACACAGAGCTGTGTGTGTTGACGTCTGTTGTTATGTTTCATTTCAGTATTTGTATTGATTCTTGTTAAAGTCTTGTTAATTGTTAATCCGGTTCCTACTTCCTCCTTTCCTGAACCTTGTTACACAGACATAAAAATAATAGGACATTAAACAGAATAGCGTATGTACATGCGCAAGTCAGGGGTACTTAAATTTATTTAATAAAATCTGAGTGAATTTACATTTAACTGTTGAATTTGGCAGTTTAACTGTTCATGTAGAAAATGGCCTGAGGCTAGAAACTGTTCTTGTGTCTGGATGTCCTGGTGCTCAGTCCTCTGTAGCGCCCTCCAGAGGGCAACAGTGTAAAGAGGGAGTGGGCGGGGTGTGTGGGGTCCAGAGTGATTCAATCTGCACGTTTCCTCATTCTGGAGATGTACAGGTCTTGGATGGTGGACAGTGGGGCACCAATAATCCTCTCAGCAGTCATGACTGTCTGATGTAGTTTCCTTCTGTCTGATCTGGTGACAGTTATAGATGTACACAGGACAGACTCAATGACAGCAGAATAACTGTGTCATCAGCTCCTGTGGCAGGATGAACTTCCTCAGCTGGTGAAGGAAGTACAACCTCTGCTGAGCTTAATTAATAATTATACTCAGCCTTTATTCAGTTTTACTAACACATGGTAGAAAAGTAGCAGCAAAACTTCAAGCAATTGTATAATGGTCCCATCAATATACACTTCAGAAAATTGTGCATCATTCATCGAGTGCATGAGTGCACTATACTTCTAGATTAAAAGATACAACTATGCAGAACTATTTATCTTCGATCTTACAATCCAGGGGGGATGAGAAGATGAATAAAACTAATTGTAAATGTGATTCTAGTAAATTTTTTATTTATCCATCAATATCTTTATCTTTAAAATACTCCCATCACTTAAATCCGACAGTTAAACCAGTGCTTTCTAGGAACCCTAAGCATTACTAAAAAACTTCCCCCTTCTCGTTTCTGGATTTAAAAAAAAAAACGTTTTAATGTAATTTTTTGTTCTCCTTTTCTCCCCATCAGTAACAGTTCTCTTTCCGCACTATACTTCCTACAATACATAATGACACATTCTACTGTTTCTCTGACTCCACACCATTCACAAAGTCAAGTAGGATGCTTTAATGTTAACTGCATACTATTGATAAATCCAATATGCCCCAATCTCAATCTCAATCTTGATATTATATTTTCATCTCTCCTGCTCCTCCCAGAGGTCCTTCACCTCCCCACTATTGAGTATGGATGTCTCCCCTTAGGTTCTGTATCCCAATATTGTTGCCATCTCTGATAAATCTTTTTTATTAATGACTTGATATTTGACCTATCATGTGAGACCTCCATTTCCACTGTATTCCCTTCCATTGCTTGTTTTGCCAGTCTATCAGCCTCCTCATTCTCCTTCACTCCCACATGTGCAGAGACCCCCACAAACTGTATCTTCACTCTTAACCGCTGTAACGTATATAAAAGATGAAGAATTTCCAATATAATATCTCGCCTTGTTTCAGATTGCCGAACATCAAGATTTACCAGAGCAGAACTTGAGTTTGAGCATATTACTGTGTGTTGTAGATTTATCTCACATATACATTGTATCTCTATCATTATTTCCATAAGTTCAGCAGTGTACTCTGATAACTGATCAGATATCCATTTCTTCTTTGGAATGGTAAATGCAATCCCAACCTCCACTATTTGGATTATATGTATCTGAATATGAGTGTATTATTTCTATAAAGTGACCATAAATACTCCCTCACCTATTCCACTTCTTATTCATTCTGACCTTCTTATTGTCAAGCCTCCAACAATGTCAGGTTCACCATTGGTTGGGGCAGATTCAACAAAGGAATTGGTGACACATTCACTTTTGATGCATATAAGTAAGTATTTAAACCCATTTAATTTACTTTAAGTCAAATAAATGAAAATTTAAACAAAATTGTTGAAAATTATCAATTCAGCATCATTGGTTCATTAAAATGTACTACCTGGCTCTTGGACAGGCAGGTCTTGGGGATAGGTCTTATTCTGGATCTGAGTCTTGAAGGTGCTAGTCTTGGTCTGGGTCTTAGGGGGTTTTGACTTCACCTCTGCCTGTAAGGCGGGAATTCTCTTTCTACACCCGCCATATTGGGTGTTACTTTTTCTCTCATTCATTTTAATGCAAGTGTACCGTCTTGAGCTAAACAGTCTTTGATCAGAAGAGTTTTTTAGTTTTTGTTCCAGTATCTACACAACTGAACATCCAGATACACCTGTAGACCAACTAAACCTCTTTAAATATCACAGACGTATCTCTCTCTCATAAAAAACAACATTTTGCCTTTTGGCTTTGTGAGTTGAGGTAGGAACACATCTTAGGTTATGGACAATATTAATATAAAATCACTGACAGTCGATCAGCACAACCTTGTTTGATATGAATCAGTCTGATTTTATTGGACATGTTATTTGAAGATCAGCTAGTCATACATTTGACACTGATTCACAGGTGCTTTATGTTCATTTCACATGTGATTTGGTTACCTGACTGGATTTACCTGTAAGTAACTGTTATCTCTCAGATCCTCAACGATCATTTTGGTCAGATTCATTACGTACAGTGCTGTTGTGTAGCTCCCTTATTCTCCTCAGATTCACCTTTAATTATTAGTAATTGCTCCCTTTATGACAAATGAGGGGAACTAAGAAGTAAACTAAAAAATTGGTTCTCATTGGTTGTTGTCAGGAAAGAGATTGAAATAGACATTATGAGTTGGAAACCTCAACCTTTGTCCTCAAGACAGCTGTTTATTCTAAGATGGTACTTTAACAACATGTTATTTAACACTGAATTATTAAAACTCCAAATACTCATTAAATTTTTTTGGACCAAAAAAAAAAGAACAAAAATATTTGGACATTTTGTGTTGTTCCAAACAGCAGACAACAATAATACTGAAAACAGCCGAGATGATTTCATGAATATTTATTGAACGTTGTACTCTCAGTTACATCTGAAGACTGCAAAGAGATTTAAAGTCTAGATTTAAAAGTACATGTCAGTCAAACAAGATATTAAACTGAATCCCGATGGTTATTTATAAAAAATACATTTTCACATACAATGAGAGCAGTTTAATCTCAACATCAGAATATGATTTATACTGTAGTCCCCTTCTGATCGGACACATCTGTGCTCTGATGAGAGCATTATTCCTCATCTGTAAATGCAAAAGAGAAACAATATGATCAATATATGAAAGACGAGCTTCTTCCAATCTGTGTGCATTACCTGTATGCCGGGAGAATAATTAGCAATAATGCTTAAGACCATCCGTCACTCTCATAACATCTCCGATTTTATTTGTTTTTTATTTGTAACATCCTCTTGCAGTTGAATTCCCTCTCTAATGTGATGTACAGAACTAGCATAAATCCTCACAATTCATACAGATTTGATCGGCTGCTGATAAATATATTTCTGATGATGACATCATAACGCGGGCCGCAACTGATCGCTCGAGGGCCACATGCGACCAGCGTGTTGAGTAGCACTGACTGACAGGAATATTCCGGGTTCAATACAAGTTCATCTCAATCGACAGCATTTGTAACATATTATTGATTACCACAAAATGTATTTACACTTGTCCCTCCTTTTCTTTAATAAAAGCACAAATGTGTGTTCCAGTGAGACACTTACAATGCAAGTCAATGGGGTTTAATCTATAAACATTAAAATACTGTTTCACAAGTATAGACACATAAACAATATGTGTGTGAACATGATTTTACTGTCATTACCAGTAAAATATACCAACAAACCCTAATTGACAGCTCAAATAATACACAGGTTTTGACAGAAGAATTAATGTAAGTGCTTTTATAAAACCATAACCTTCATTTCAGCCTTTAAACCCTCCAGAAATGGGCCCCATTGACTTCCATTGTAGGTGCATTTATTGAAGAAAAGGGATGAATCTAAATAAACTGTTAATCAACATTACGACATAAATGCTGTTGATTGAGTTTAACTTGTACTGAACCTGGAATATTCCTTTAAGGGCCAATTAGTCTGATCGTATTCATGGACTCAAACAGACACAGGGTGTTTTAAGACACGTTTTAAAGGGTAAATTTCCTTTTTTAATCAACAGTTTAAAAAAGAAAAGCAGCACTCCTGCACAAGACACTGATGCAGCACAAAAAGACTGATCGTATTCAAAAGTCATAAGATGTCCGTCTAGTGCATGTTTATGCTCCGTAAACACTTGTAGTGACTTTCAGCGACCTCATCTCATTCATTGTGGATGAGAGCTGCCGACACAAGCGACACAACTGACAGTGACCTCTGGGGACTAGATGTGGGCGTGGCGAGCGACACAAAGTTAAGAATGAAAATGAGGATTGACTTTCGTGAGTAACAACCGAGAGGAGTGAGTCTGTGTCAGTGGAGTTCACGTCACCCGTCTCTCTTGAGATAATGGAGTCGAGTGTGGACGGAGCAGCGTTGTGATGTTTCTGTGATTTCATTGTTCTATATGATTCATTTTTAAACACATGCATGATATAATAAAAATGATGCATGGAAAAGAAACTGTCGGCAGTCTGAGTGAGTTTGATTCATTCATTAATAGATCGTTTATCTTATTAATGATATGATGTATTGAGCGTAAAACACTTTCCCTTTGGACAAGAAACTGAATCCATGTCAAATTAGAGTGATATTATAGTTTCACCTCATCTGTGATCAGGTTTCTAAAAGACATGGTCAGACGTGCGTTCCACCAATAACGTTACAGTGACAGCAGTAGGAACGCCCACTAGTGACATCACAGTACAGAGAACAGAGATGAAGTCGCTGCATGTGTGTTCGGGGCTTTAGGCCTTCATATAAGAACAAGATGTCTTGCTGTATAAGCATTAGGTACAGCACACACAGTTGTGTTGAATGAAAAACACTGGTGCTGCTGGGATTATGCAGCTGGAGTCTGTGGTAGTCTAACATGGCACCAGTACAGACTTCTGTGAAACAATCATTTCTATTGAAGTGTTTCTTTTCTCATTTGACTTTTTATTTAAGATTTGAGAATATGAACTGGCTAAATCTTTTGACATTTTACACACTTTTGTTAACAGCCAGATATATTCAATACCTACAGTACATGATGTCTTGAAGCTTTTTTTCTCCTTCCTGAAATTATGTCATTAAAATGTTCATTTAATTAGAATACAATTAAAATTTTGGTAATAATTAAGTGAAAAATTTGAATTTAGTTTCTCAGCCATAATCAATAAAAACACTACAATTCACAAGTCAAAGGCTTTTAAGAGAACTTGCATCCAATAAATGTTTGTCATTGTCAACGCCTCACACAAAACAACACACTACTGTTCACTGTTTAATATGAATATATAATATAAATGTTAGATTTTGATATACAGATAGCACATCTTCACACAGAGTCCTCAAATACATGAATATTACATTATTATATAAAGCAGAGTGTTTCCTCACCTCCTTTTGAGGCTTCCTCATGTGATGGTGACTCTTCCTGACTTGTTGCTTCCACACGATCCTTAGTTTTATTCCTGGTGAAATAGCTCCAAAAAGCTTGAAACCAACCTTCGCTGTCTAGTCTGTGAGGAGGAAACAAGAGATAATAATATTAATATTAAACAGAACCATTTATTTAATGTTAAATATGAATTTAAGGTAAACTTTAATGATTATTCATGTAGTTCTTGATGTATCCCTTCTGTGTTCATTCATCAGAATATTTTACCACCCCTCCATACTTTTAATTTAACTTCTGTTTGGACATTAGACCTACAAACGCAGAATGCAGTAACTTTCACAACACTGAAATGGGAAAAGACTTTTTGAATTGTTCAGGCAAATGTTTATTTTAACAGAATATAGTTGAGTCAAACCCATCTGTCACAGGACCGATCAGTCTGAGAGTCTGATATATAACATTTTGAGTAAATGTGCAGTAATTAATGATCATTTCTGTAAACAAATATAAGAGACTTTCAATATGCAGTGATGCTCTATTTAACACAATGAAGAGAAATGATTACTCACTCCAGTTCACAGCCTGAGTTTTTCAGCACTTCACAGAGCCGCTTCCCTGATGATTCTCTAATTTTGTTTTTCCTCAGATCAAGTTTCTTTAAAGACCGCACTGTTTTATCCTCAGCCAAAGAAGCAACATCTGTGATTTCACAATTATATAGACTAGAAAGAGACAAACACATGAATACAGAAGAGATTATCTTTATTTATTCAATCACAAAACATGCAATAACTTTAAAACATTTCCCAAAATATGTGAAGTCAAGCACTTAATGATAATGTGTCTTAGTTTAGACTATTTCTGAGTGATTTTAGGCACTGAAATACCAAAACAAATTATTATTTTCTTTCCTTCTCGTAGATAGTGATGCATGATATGCGTAATGGGCGGCTGTGGCTCAGGTGGTAGAGCGGGTCGCTTGTAGGGGTTGTTGGTCCGAATCCCGGCCCATACGACTCCACGTGCCGAAGTGTCCTTGGGCAAGACACTGAACCCCAAGTTGCTCCTGATGGCAGGCTAGCGCCTTGCATGGCAGCTCTGCCGCCATTGGTGTGTGAGTGTGAGTGTGATGGGTGATTGGGACACAGTGTAAAGCGCTTTGGTATCCTCAAAAACTTTAAAAAAAAAGCACTATATAAGTGCAGACCATTTACCAGACCATATTTTGGCACTATATCAGTTATTGGTTGATGTTGGCTGTTTCATATTTATTTATCTGTATTAGTTATTGGATATTTATTGATGTATCTTATGTTTTATTATAGAGACATGTTTCTACCAAATTGTTGATCAAAGTGGCATCCATTTAAATAGATAGGATGAATAAAAATGTTATTATGAATAACTGTTCAAGAATCAAAATAATTTAATTTCAAAGATTACAACAGAGTTTACTTGGAAATGTGTAGAAATGTTTTTTTATCCATTTATACATGTACCGTTTCTCTAATAAGGGGTAGAAAAAAAGATATGGGGTCGACTACATATAAAGTAATTGTATTCCAGATCATATTTTAATAATTGTTTTTGGCTCTAGTACATTGACAATATAAAATCAAAATATACAATTTAGCAAAGAACATATTGTTTATATATCACACTTTTATTCTTGCACAGTATGATGGGTAAATTATACATGAAAATAGATCATTGCCTCACAAGGGGATCATCATATTTGTGGGTCCTTGGCATCATAATGTTTGAAAAGCTCTAATCAACTTATAAAACTAATAATCATCAATGTATCGGTTATTGGCCATTACATGACAATAATTATTAACTTCTCTGTATCAGACGGAATTTAATGTTGGTTCATCGCTGCTTGTAATTGAACATTACTCACCTCAGTTTCTCCAGATTACAGTGTGAATCGTTCAGTAGATGACATATGTGATTCAATCCAGTGTTCTTTACTTTATTTCCACTGAGGTCGAGTTCTCTCAGGTGTGATGGATTTGAACACAGAGCTGAAGTCAGGATGCCACACTGTTTCTCTGTAATACTGCATTCACGCAACCTGTTGTGAAACAGAGAAGGTAAAATGTATCATATCTGTGATAACCCTGGAAAATCTCTGTAACCATGGAAACAATAGGCATAACTACTTTGTCATTCTGTAAACGTGTACTACAGGTGAACTCATGAACATTTCAATACAATCAGTTACTAACTCTAGATTTTCCAGCTGGAATTGAGAATTTCTGAGTAGATTACACAGGTGTCCAATTCCTGACTCTCCCAGTTGATTTCCACTCAGGTTCAGATGTCTCAGGTGTGATGGATTTGAATTCAGAGCTGAAGTCAAAGCAGAACAACCTTCATCTGTCATTTCACACTCTCTTAACCTACATTGAGAGAAAGAGAGAGAGAAAAATAATGAGGGAGAGAAGAAACAAACTCTTTACTCTATAAGGTTATATGCTAAAGTTAAAATACTTAAATTATGGAGTACTGAAGCCTGAAAATGCTTTACAATAACTGCAAAAATAATTTGCACATGGGATCAGCACAAATCCAGTAACAGACATTAAGGTGAAGTTATCTCATTTTAATTCTAATCTGATAATATGCTGCCAAATCACTACAACTTTAAATGTTCTCTATTTGTACTATAAATACATCATTCATCTAAGCAGCTAATCAACCTTTCAGTTCGTTTGCTGTTACTACAGCTGGCGTAACATATTACAGTTTCATATGAACACTAATGGATCACACCAAATAAAAATATATATTTGGCATTGACAGGAGAGTATTACTAACCGTAGTTTCTCCAGTTTGCAGTCTGAATTCTGCAGTACATCCCCAAAGTGCTTCACACCTGTGTTGCCCAGTTTATTGTTACTCAGATCCAACTCTCTCAGGTGTAAAACATTTGAAGACAGAGCTGAAGCCAGATCACGACTGCATGTCTCTGTTATTTTGCAGTCAGACAACCTGTAGACAGTGAAGAAAACAGTGAAGAGAGCTGAGAAATGGCTTTGTCTCTCTCACTAATATATATAAAAAGGAATGACCGACTCCTGACCGTTGAATTACTGAAATTCAGTGAACTGTCATGGCCTCATTACTAATTAGAGTCTACTTTAGAGTTTATTTCACATTATATACAACAGCCAATGTTCCCACTATACATTCATATAAGTAATGAACTGTAAGTTGTGTTGAATACTAAGTATAAAACCATTGAAAAATACTCACAGAAGTTTGTTGAGTTTACAGTGTTTATCCCCCAGTAGAGCAGCGATCTGCTTCACTCTTGAGTCTTCTAGTTTATGTTTACTCAGATTCCACTCTCTCAGGAGTAAAGGATTTATACCAAACTTTTTAGTCAAATACTGATGGGCTTCTTGTGCAGAATGACTTTTTAACAACCTGTAGAGAAGGAAAGTTACAGCAGTATTCGATTTAAATCTTAACTACACTTTGTGTAATGAAAAATATATAGAAAATATTGCTCAGTTAAATCCCCAGTGACTTGAGCTGATGAAAACAGTTTTGCACTTTTATAATGTTGAATAGATTTTTCAACTTTGAACAACAGATTGTGTAACTTACTGTATTACTGAAATACTACATCTATAAATAATTAGACTGTATATAATTTATTTTCCATAAGTTTAGCCCACCTTAATTTACAGTGTTTATCCTGTAGTAAATCATAGAGTAGTTTCACTCCTGATTCTCCAGGATCATTTCCTCTGAGATCCAACTCTTTTAGGTATGAAGGATTTGATCTCAGAACTGAAGCCAGAGCTTTATATCCTTCTTCAGTAATATTGCAGTCTGACAATCTAGAGGGATAAAAGATTTATTTGTCCCTTGGAAACAGATCATGATACAAATGCTTTAGAAATATCCAAGACAAACTATTGTATGTTTTAAGATTTAAAAACATATTAAAAGACACATACAAAATGAATTATAGCAATATTAAAAGTATAAATAAGATCATGTAGTACAAAAATGAAAACAAGGAAAAATGGAAAAATTATTATTGCCATAATGTGTGTAAAAAAATATGTGCTCATATGACTCAGGGTTTTATTCTTAATATTGGCAAGAATCTCACCCCAGAGATGTATGCATTTACAAATGCTTTAATAATAACATCTGATTAACTTGAATTTCTCCTTTACAAATTAATTCACATTCAGAACATGTAGAAATTTACACAAATTAAATCACATACTCCAGTTTCTCCAGTCTGACTTGTGTATTTTTCAATAGAGTAGAAATCTTCATCACTCCTGAGTTTCCTAGTTTATTTCCACTCATATTTAACTCTTTCAGGTTTGAAGGATTTGAAATTAAAGCTGAAACGACTGTTTTACAACCTTCTACTGAAATGCAGTTATTATTCAGCCTGCAGCGAAAAACAAACAAACATGGGAAATGTTTTCAGTTTACTTCAAAGAACTCTATGATAGTATTAATAATAACCAGTTATTGAAACTGTAATATTAATGTTATTTTAAAAGATACATTATATACAGTACAAAGAAAACAATGTATTATACTTACTGAAGTTTGATGAGTTTACAGTGTTTATCTTCTAGTAGAGCAGCGATCTGATTCACTTTTGAGTCTTCTAGTTTATGTTCACCCAGATTCAGTTCTCTCAGCATTAAAGGATTTACACCATGTAGAACTGAAGTCAGATACTTAAAGGCCTCTTCTGCAGAGGAACTTTGTAACAACCTGGAGAGAGAAGTACACACTGACATAACCTTACATTATGTATTATGTATAATCACAACCTTACATAACAGAGCTGTGATTCTACAATAATGAAGATTATCTTAAAATGGTTCACCACACTTAAGTCTTCTTGAAGTTTTGTATAATTAATTATAATTTTCAAGGAAACTGGACTAAGTACGTACCTCAGTCTCAGATTACAGTTTTGTTTCTCAATTAAATCATAGAGTAGTTTCACTCCTGATACTCCAGGGTCATTTCCTCTGAGATCCAGCTCTATCAGGTGTGAAGGATTTGATTTCAGAGCTGAAGACAGAGCTTTATATCCTTCTTCAGTAATACTGCAGTTTGAAAGTCTAGAAGTCCAACATTTTTTTGTTATTTTAAAATATCATTGCTGTTTAAAATAGTTAGTTACAGCACAAAGTGTCTGAATATTGTTTCCCAATTTTTTTTGTTAAGTTTATGATAAATTGGTATTTTGGAGTTGTGGAAATCCTAACATGATTCCCTCCGGCTGCTTATTTGCTTAATACCCTTCAGCAGAAATAGTGTATTTTGAACTGTGATTTTGACAAATTTATTTAAAATGAAGAAGAATGTCATATTCTGCACTATTTCATGGTAAATAATCAAATAAGTACATTAGTTAACATTGACATTTTTTAATAATTTGAACAAAAGCTAATTTTTTTTCTTTCATTGAAGCATAAATTATACCTGGAAGATTCTCAAATCACGATTACATAACTGTTATATTGTTATGATGATTATATAATTTTCTTTGCATTAAATTATAATTTTATGCAAAAAAAATAAGTTTTAAAAGAGAAAAGGAGTGTTTGTAAAGAAGCATCTTCATTGGTGGACTCTGACTTTCCAACACATGTATGTGTGTATTTGCTAGAGAGAAAAAAACCAGTAAATGATCAACCAAAAATACACTCTATGGATAAATAGGCTATAACCTACAAAGAACACACAAATTTGCCTCTATTGGAAGTATTAGTGCCGTAGTTTAATTTTCACATTTGACACGAACAATCCAGTTTAAATCCCACTTCCATATACAGCTTTAATGAAAAAAGCAAAATGTCTACTTCATTTCAGTGGATATCAAAATGAATGCCCATTTGGTTGCATACAGTGCTCGATGCAAAAATGACAGTGCCGCTCTACGCGTACAGACCAGGTTCAAAAACACAGACTAGATGGAAACACAATGTTTATGTAATGCACTTCAAAAAACTTTAAATGAGTTTGCCTACAGAAAAGAATAATGTGGAAAACAGACAAAATTCACCCAAATTTAACACCTGGTTATACGGATATGTAGGTAAACTACTTTTAGTCTGTGATTTATGTGAGATTTGATTAATTAAATATTCTCTCATGAATATTGAAAATGACAGAAAATGACTCAAAATTATTTATAAAGCTTCATGAAGCTACATGTCAATTATCAGTGTGAATCATCTAAAAACATGTCTGAAAACTAGCACACTCTCAAATTGCATTGCAAATCAGGCAGATATAATGTTTCACCAACTGGTTTATGATTTACCAGTATTGTGTACTACATCTATACCATATTATATTCCTATATTTTCCAATTTGTCAGTTTTTTGGTCAAAACACATAGTCTCCAAATAATGTGTTAAATATTCAACACATATTTTAATTAATAACTAACATTTACGTTGCAAATATATTTTTAAGTCACATTAATATAATATATAACTAGTAATTATGATTGCATGCAATACAAGGTTTAAAATGTAAAAGTAACAATATAAATTGCATATAGTTTTCTCACACACACACACACACACACACACACACACACACACACACGTTGGTCTACCTATTATAATGAGGACTTTCCATAGACATAATGATTTTTATACATTTTCAATAAAACATTGTTTAGTATGTTTTTTTAGTATTTATTTAAATTATGAGGACACTAGAAATGTCCTCCTAATTTACAAAACCACAATCTAAGTGTTAACTGGTAAGAGATACAATGTTCTGCACATGATCACATGCCATTTATGAACACCGTAACATGTTACTGTCATATCTTTTATTCTTTAAATATAACGGACTGTGTATTATCCCATTACACATTACTAAAATGTTTGCAAACAGGTTTTATGAACAAATAGATGTCTACATGCAGTTAGTGAATGAGAACTATTTTATGTAGGACAAAAATATACTCACTTGAGTCTGTTCAGTTTACACAGAGGACTCTTCAGTCCCTCACTGAGACGTTTCACTCCTGAGTCCTTCAGAGGACTGTTGCTCAGATCAATCTCTTTCAGAGTGGTATCAGAGGAGAGAACACTAGCTAGAGCTGAACAACTTTTCTCTGTTAAGTCACAATAACTCCACCTAAACACAAAACAGCATTGTTTTCTTGTTGCATATCAGAACAACAAGCCTTTATACAGCATGTGGCTGGAAGTCTTTTATATGTACTAAATGTAATAAGTTATAATGAATAAAATTAAAAGAGTGTACTCACCTAATTTTATCCAGTTTGCTATGAGAGTCCTTCAGCAGATGAGATAACTTCAGCTCATCAAAGCCTTTTAGTTTATTATGACTCAGATCCAGTTCTTTCAGCAGTAAAGGATTTTTATCAAGAACTTTCTTGAGATGCTCACATGCTTCCTCTGCAGCAGAACTCTTCAAAAATCTACAGAAAGTAGAATATCATTTAGATTAGATAGTCTTGCTACAATTTTATGCTTTTTGCAGCTTCCATCATTCTTATTGGTCTTGTGTAGTTTTGGGTTAAATATTTGGCTTCTATTTTACTTGAGTTTCATGTCTTACATACTTAAGGATAATTTTAGTTATACAAAGAGTTTTATTTGTTCTTCGGCTAATAGGCAAAGAGCTGTGCACCATTCTCTTAAATACTAGTGTTAATACAATGATACCAGTAATATTTTCTCTCGTTTGAATCATATATGAATGATGACCATGCTATATCATACAACATAAGTGGTATTAACAAAAGCAGCAAATAGACAATGTTTGCTTTAATTGTTTTAAATGTTTAATTGATCTGTATTTAATAATATTTAATGTGTAACATTTTGTGGAACATTGTGGAAAATATGTTTCCCAAAATGCTCTAATTTACTTCACATTTTAATGTCAGTATTTATGTTTATTTAATTTTATATTATCTGACTATAGATGTAGTGTGATTTACTGTGGTGCTGTATGGACAGATTCAACTCTTTTTGGTGTTTTTGTTTTACAGTATAGAACTTAGTTTAAAGAAATTCTTCAAAATGGTTGATAAAAATGTATTCCACTTACTTTATCAGGAGAAAATAGACATTCAAAATGAATGATATAATTAGTTATGCTTTGCTACAAAAATTGGTAAAAAAAAATGTGAAAATGTAAAGTTGTTATTAAGAAAAATAATAAAGTTGTTCTAAATTAAACATTACTTGAAATGTCACATTTTAAAATTATAACTTGAATATATACGTTCCTTAAACTTAAAATGATTAAGTACATAATTGTGGCTGTACAGAATACACTTAAGCCCTTGCATTTGAATAAATTATGTATGTTTGTTCAAGACAAGGTAATTTATAGGGAAATATAATAGTAGATACTAAGAATTAATAAAGTTTTAGCTCTTTTGACTATTGTTGTTTTATTGTAGCTGCTTGGAAGACATGATATTTGTAAAGTCACCATTAGCATATTTACTTTTGGTGAACTTGGAGCCTTTTATATTTAAACAATTTCTCTTCACTCAAATGCAGGTACTCAACAAATGCTGAGATTAATGTGCACTAAAAGTACTGAGGAGAATCTAATGTGCCATATGACCGATCAGGTTTCTAGGAATAATTGTATTTACACTGCATTTCACACCTGCTATGATACAATTTAAATAAATACATAAAAGCAATAATACTTTGATTAAAGATATGAGATAAGTCTAATAGTATCTAGTTAACTGTACTAACTGTAAATAGTTAAGTTATCTTTACTTGAGCCAAATTAGTGTGGTTTCTTATAAAAAGCATGAAAAACTATTTTCTTTCCTAAGACATTAAAGCTTTTTTACAGCATAATTTTCTGTAATGCTGCTTTGAAATGATGAGTGTTTTGAAAAGTGCTAAACAATAATTTGGCTTAAAAAGAGTCAAGTGAGGTCAACTAATTGGATTTTACAACGTGTCAATTCTGCATTGGCTCAATCGCCCCTTCTAACCTAATTTATTACAACTGTCTTCACATCTGTTCCTGATTCTAAAATATTTGAAGGCTTTCATCACCTGATCAACTTCAATTTACAGCATCCATCCTTTAGTAAATCAATGAGAAGTTTCACTCCTGACCCTCCAGGGTCATTTCCTCTGAGATCCAGCTCAATCAGGTGTGAACGGTTTGATCTCAGAGTTGAAGACAGTGATTTATATCCTTCTTCAGTAATACTGCAGTCTGACAATCTAGAAAAATAAATATCTTAATTTATTCTGATCTGAAAGTATTAAAAGTATAAATAATAACAGAACTCAAACACTAAATGGAAAAAAAATATTATTGCCAGACTATATGTGCAAAGTGTGTCAATATGGATAAAGCGACTGCTAAATGACTAAATGAAAATATGCCTTAAATTGTATTTTTAATATTGGCAAGAATCTCACCTGAAATATACTGTAAGATTTTAGAAAAGCTTTAAATATAACATTAATTTGAATTTCTCTTTTACAATTATTTTACATTTAAAACATGCAGAAAAATACATAAATAAAAATACATACTTCAGTTTCTCCAGTCTAAATTGGGGATTTCCCAGCAGAGTGTAGATCTTCTTTAATCCTGAGTTTTGTATTTTATTCCCACTCAGATCCAGCTCTTCCAGGTTTGAAGGATTTGAATTAAAAGCAGAAACTAGAGCACCACAACTTTCTTCTGTAATACAGGTATTATTCAGTCTGCACAGAAAGATGGGAAATGTTCTTAAGTTTGTATCAAAACATTCTTCAAACAGTAGTGATGGTAGTATTAAAGGTGCACTCAGTAATTTATATCCTCATAGGACAAGTTTTGCTTCTAAAGAAATGAATAATAATTTTAAAACATATGTATAAAATCATGATAACTCAGGAGATGAAGACTCCAATCATATCAGTAACTTATAAAAGCTTGTTTATTCTTCATAGAGCAGGGGTGCCTATTGGGGGCTGCTATGTTAGAATCACATGACCAGCTAAATACTACTCACTTAATCTTAGTCACTGCCTTGTTATTGGACATTTTCACTCAAGGATTAAATTAATCCAGATTTAGTGAATTTGTACAATGGCATTGGTAACTGAAAGCTAATGCATTTGAACGATGCAACATCCAGGCCAGGCAATGTATGTCACTTCAACATACTAAAAGAAAATTACTAAGTGCACATTTAATACTAACCAGTTTTTCAAAATGTTATATCAATGTTGTATTTTAAATAGACCTTTAATACAAAGTATAGAAATGAATTCCATTTGAAAGAAAATACTCACAGAAGTTTGTTGAGTTTACAGTGTTTATCTTCTAGTAGAGCAGCGAGCTGTTTCACTCTTGAGTCTCCTAGTGTATGTTCACTCAGATTCCACTCTCTCATGAGTAAAGGGTTTTTGTTGAGAACAGAAGTCAGATACTGATACGCTTTCACTGCTAAATCACTTTTCAAAAACCTGCAGAGAAGGTGAGTTGCAACAATGTTCAATTAAACTCTTAACTAATTTGGTGACACTGGTAAAAAATTATTAAAATGATTGACATAGTATGGCTTACCTCAATGTTTTCAGTTTACAAAGAGGACCCTTTTGTATATTACAGAGCAGCTCCACTCCTGATTCTCCAGGGTAATTTCCACTGACATCCAGCTCTTTCAGGTGGGAAAGGTTTGATTCCAGAGCTGAAGTCAAAGTTTTATAACCTTCTTCAGTAATACTGCAGTTTGAAAGTCTATAACAGAAATTATAAATTTACGTTAACATTTGATTGCCATGATCACTGCAGATGAATTAGTTTATTTTACTTGAGCAGTATTAATACCTAAAATTAAACAGTTTGTGAACTCTCCTGTGCAAAAATTGAACACTGAGGCTAACAAAAAGCCAAACAACATTTAACATTCAACTCACCTGAGTGTCTCCAGTTTACAGTTACATTTCAGTCCATCTGAGAACTGCTTCACTCCTGAATCCTGCAGATTATTATTGCTCAGGTCAAGCTCTCTGAGACTGCTGGAGTCTGATCTGAGAACTGCAGCTAGAGCTGAACAGCTTTCCTCTGTTAACTCACACTTACTGAGCCTGAAAAAATAATACAATCCAACATTAAGATGTATAACTATACATTTATTAAGAATCAAACAGCTGAAAAAGAGCAGTTCTGAAATAATATTTTTTGCAATTAACAAATTTTTTTTTAGAAAAGTTTAACTGAAAAACGAACTTGTTACTTGAACAATTTCCTATTTTCATTATATGATATGAAATAGTTTCTTTATTCATAATTTTCAATTTAAAACATTAATTTCAGTGCATTGTGCAATTGTATTTGCTATGTAAATTGATTTATGCCACCTCTGAACAGCATTAAACAGGCTGTGCTGTGTAAATACATCTGAAGGACAATTCAGAAGCAGCTTCTGTGCCACCTTTGCAGTGTAAAGATTATAGGCCAACTGATAGTGGATGTTGATGATACAATAACGAAAATGGTGGAAAATGCAGATAACCGATTTATTGGACAATTGTTTTTATAATAGATTAATAGAATGTTAAGAAATTCGAAAAGTCACTTACTATGATGGACACAGACATAGAGACCACAAGAGTCCAAAATAAATAAAATCCCAGATGCAGTTTATTGTGCAACCCAAATCCCAATAATATAGAGAAAAAAGATTTGATGCATTATGCAGACATTTTAACTATAAACAAGCTCAACATTCACCAGGAACTCTTATATTGAAATGAAAGATTCTTGGCTCCGTTACAAATAATTTATAAGTATTCATCAAATTAAGCTTTTTATAGCCTATGTATTCACCAGATAAATTATTTTGTATATATTCTGTACATTTCACCAGATTAGCTTTTGCTCTATTATTAGTCACAATATAAATTGGAACACTTGATTATCTAATAAAATAAATGAATTAAAGTGTGGATAAAAATATTGATGAAAATGATCAATGATGACACATTTTGATACAGCACATCCTCACAAGGTGTCTGGGAATGTTTTTTTATTTCATATCTAGAGGCCACTGTTAAACTGCAAAACTATGTAGCCTGTGCAGCCAGAGAGGAAAAAACAATCTGAAACTATTGGAACAGATATGTCAGAATGTTACAATAGTTGCAGATAACCGATAGTTCCAAAAATCAACTATCAGCAAAGATTAATCTGTATGACTGATATATTGGTCTACCTCTAGTAAAGATGGCTTTATTTAGACTATTTGCATTTAGACAGTTATTGTCTACAAGAAAATCATTGTAATTCTTAAATTCTTTCCAATTTAGGAGGTGAACAGATGCAAAAATATGAAATGTTCCTTTCATTACTGTGGTAGTGTATATGATGAAAAAGTTTACTGACTTGAGAATGTTCAATTTACACAGATGACTCATCAGTCCCTCACAGATCTGTTTCACTCCTGAGTCCATCAGAGGACTGTTGTTCAGATCAATCTCTTTCAGAGTGGTATCAGAGCAGAGAACACTAGCTAGAGCTGAACAACTTTTCTCTGTCATTTCACAATCATTCAACCTAAACAGAAAAACAGCATCATTTTCTTCATGTACTTCAACATACATCTGCATAACAGGCCTTTCTATATGCTAATACTTGTGGCTGACATTTCTTGTATGGAAGTTATAATGTATAAGATCAGAAGAGTGTACTCACTTAATTTTCTCCAGTTTGCTATGAGAGTCCATCAACAGAGCTGAGAGCTTCTCTCCATCCAGATCTCCTAATTTATTATTGCTAAGATTCAGTTCTTTCAGCAATAATGGATTTTTACCTACAACTTCTGAAAGATACTTGCACGCTTCTTCTGCAGCAGCACTTTTCAAAAATCTACAGAGTAGGAGACCATTTTAGATTAACACTTGGATTTAAAAGTGTATTTAAAGGTTCTGATTATTGGATGAGAAATATTGAGGGTCCACAATATCTAGTATATGATATCCAACAGTTTGTTGAGCATTTTCGGTTGCAAGAATTTGTTAAAGCTGTCATGTGATGGTAGTGCTTTGACACCAAGGAGGGGGAATCACACAAGATTCAGTTAAAATACTCTTTTAATCTCTCCACAACAAACCTGTGGATTATTTATAATAACAGGAACATTGCTTACTGAAGGCAATTTGAAGTCTGATTATTATCTAGTTTATTATTTACTGTTTAATACAGTGAATCTACACAAAAGACGAACTGCAATAGAATAACAGCACACTGTTAGTAACAGAAAGCAAAATGCTTTCAATTGAACCAAAATGTGACATCACTCCATTTTTTACTTTCAAAACCACAGCTACAAATATTACATTTACAATTTGACCTCACTGGATGCAGGATGACTAATCAATTATGCAGGTATATTTCCAGTGAATGCTTCTGACACATTGTTTCACGTCCAAATATTTAAATATTTGAAGGCTTTTGAATCACCTGAGAGTATTTAACTTATAGCGTTCATTCTGTAGTATATCATAGAGCAGTTTCACTCCTGATTGTCCAGGATCATTTCCTCTGAGATCCAGCTCTATCAGGTGTGAAGGGTTTGATAGCAGAGCTGAAGACAGAGCTTTATATCCTTCTTCAGTAATACTGCAGTCTGACAATCTAGAGAAATAAACATAAGTACTCAACTTCTAAAAAGCTTCTGACAAACTATTGCATGTTCTAAACTTAAAGAAATTAGATTTGTAAAAAATGAAATTCATGTGAATGTTTAAATTATGAATTATAGCATAAACCAAAATATTGCTGTAGAGTGTATGCATAATGTTAATAAGACTTGATTTAATTTTTAATTTGATTAATTTCTCATTTACAATTACAGCATTTAGTTCAATATTGAAGACAGTGACGCTAGTAGTCAAATAGTGTAGCTGAAGTGTAAATAATTCAAATGAAAATTAAATTTTAATATCTTCATATAGTTCATGACTTTTTCAGACGTGATTAGACTAATCAAGTGAACATTTTCAAAGGGATATTGATATGAAGAAATTTTAATGAATGAAAATACTTTAGTATCTCCAGTTTGAATTGTGTGTTTTTCAACAGAGTAGAAATCTTCATCACTCCTGAGTTTCTTATTTTATTTCCACTCAGATCCAGCTCTTTCAGGTTTGAAGGATTTGAATCGAAAGCTGAAACAAGTGTACCACAGCCTTCTTCTGTAATACAGTTATTATTCAGCCTGCAGTGAAAGAAAACAAAGATAGGAAACACACTTCAGTTTATTTCAGCCACAATACACTACTACATTAACATAAGGACAAATCTACAGTAAACATTGGTCCACTGATTTTTATCCTCAAAACCAAGAAAAAACTGTAGTAATTGTTCTGACCAGTGTGAGATAAAATGTAAAACTTAACAATGATTTTAAATATACTTTAAACTGTGTAAATGTCATGTTTATGCTGTTGGTTCCTGTTTTCCATGTCTTTTATTTTGAAAAGTTCATGTCATGTTTTGTTCCTGTTTCCTTGTCATGTGACCTTCCTGTTTCCCTCCATGCTCATGTGTCTTGTTTTCATTGGTTCATTGTTTGATTACTTTGTTCTAGTTTGTCATTGGTTTTAGTTTATTGTCTTGTTATCTTGTTTAGATTTCTGTTTGTCCATTGGCTTATGTTTCCCCATGTCCATGTATTTAAGCCATCATGTTTGCCATTGTCTCTTGTCTAGTATTGATGTATGTTCAGGTCAAGCCACGTTCAGGTCAAGCCATGTTTAGGTCAAGTCATGCTTATGTTTATTTCTATGTAAAACTGCACTTGAGTTCTACACATCGTTTTCGTCATTGCCATTGCCAGCTACAAACATTACAGTAAATCTCATCAGCTGATGTTTTAAGTGATATCATTGATGAGATTAGCACTGCTTGAAGTATTTTTAAGAGTTTTTTATTTTGTCAATGAAAACGAAAAGACTCATCGTGATGATAGTTAAACAAACTTATTAAAGCATTTACGTAAACATAAACAATACTGCAAAATATTAACAGTGCAATATATAAAGAGAAGAAACATCGAGAGAAGCATATGTGTATTGGAGATATTATATTTAAATCCAATTAAACAGTATATTGAGTATTTCCCTATTTGAGATGCATGAGTTGAAATTGAATGCCATCAAAATTAACCACTTTAGAACGTGTTCATTACCTCACTCAAACCCATCATATATATTTATGAATTTAATCAATTTATTCACAACATATAATTAATATTACAACTTAAATCTGCACAGACAATGAAGCCAATGAACAGATGAACTTGAACTATGACATAAAATATGTTTTTGATTACTGCTAAAAACAACTAGGGTGATGTCTGAACTGAAAATTAGACAATGGCTACGGATGAACATATCTTTGAGGGCTAAAATATATTAGAGTGCCACCTACATTTCAGATCTGTATATTGTGATGGAATGTAACAGAGAAAACACATTTCATTTCATATAGTGGAATAAAATTAGGTTTTTCAGTCTCATAAGTGAGGCGGAGTGAACAAAACCAGAATGAGGTGTTTAAAAAAAGCTTTTAAAAAAGTCTGTTCATCATAAGATTATAAACACATGCAATATTATTTAAGAATAGTTGGAGTCTTTTTTATTTTGTGGGTTCTCTTAAAAAAGAAGATCAGCTGTTTTCAATTATTACACAGTATGTATGAATGGTGAACTTTTTCATTTGAATGTGAGCAACAGCCCAAAAACCACCAGAGTTTAAGGGATAAAGCACTAGTCAGAATGTCTAACTTGTGTTGTAAATGCAGTGTTTTGATCTGATGCTTCAGAACATTCATTATATTCAATTTTTTCAGGTGCTCAGTTTTTCACAATATGACTGTTGTACAGTATGTTATATGTAGCTTACCTTTTATATGTTTCATATATATTCAAATACAATATCTGAATACAATTTTCTGTTACAGTTTGACAAACATTTTGGTCATTTTGCACATTATCATAAACTAGTAAGACTTACTTAAATGTATATGAAATAAATATGGATTCATATTAAAGGATGTTTTCATCAAAAGACTATAACAAAAAATTGTTACGATTAACAGTGATTTTAAATACAAAGTATAGAAATGCAAACAATTTTAAATACTCACTGAATTTTGTTGAGTTTACAGTGTTTATCTCCTAGAAGAGCAGAGATCTGTTTCACTTTTGTGTCTTGTAGATCATGTCCACTCAGATCCATCTCTCTCACAAGTAAGGGGTTTTTACCAAGATCTTCAGTCAGGAACTGATACCCTTCCTCTGCTTCAGGACTTTTCAAAAACCTACAGGGAAAGGATGTTAATTGTCAACTAAACATATAAAATAGAATCATAGAAAAAAATATTACTCAACAAAAATACCAAATACCAAATACAGATTGTGTCTTGAATTACTTGAACTACAGATTCTATAACTGAAATAATACAGAAGCCTATTTCTGTAATTCAGCATGTCATTTTTGTTTTATTTCAATGTGACTCACTTTATTGTTGCCAGTTTACATTCTGAATCCTGTAGTAAATCAGTGAGCAGCTCCACTCCTGTTTCTCCAGGGTCATTTCTACTGAGATCCAGCTCTATCAGGTGTGAAGGGTTTGATTTTATAGCCAAAGTCAGAGCTTTGTATCCTTCTTCAGTAATACTACAGTCTGACAATCTAGAGAAACAAAATACATGTTTCATATGAACTAATCTCTAATTACAACAGACATCTAATAAGGACAATATTTCATTTTTACACACTTTGACACACAGTCATAGCTTCGTGAGCTGTTGGGTAGGGATGAAATACTACCCGATGATGACCTTTTTAAACTGATGGAGTATCAGATAGACAAGAATGATCCAAATACGATACTGTGTGTTAGTCATGGCTGTTACTGTTCATTTTGATGCAGTATTATCCAGTAGACTAGTTTACAGAGTTTTTCAGTCAGAGCGTATACATTTTTTATGTAATTGTTTTTCTGTTTTCTCTATTTCATATTGAATTGTGTAGATGTTTGTGTTGCTTTACATATAAAAATACTCCCAATAAGTTTCACACAGTGTGGTATCAATATTCATAACTGAAAAAAAACGGAATACAAAAAAAGATACGGAATTGGATTGTAACAGGGGAGAAAATGTGAAAGTGCATTGTTATACCATGTACTAACCAGACACAATGCAGCAACAGCAACAGGGCTTTCTATTTTTGGAGTGGTTTCTATTTTTGCTATGTCGTGCTAGGCAGCACAGTCTACAAATGGCTCTAAAATGATTCTTATTGCAGTATGTTAAAGTCAGTATCTCACTAGCTGGATCATAACAACTTGCTTTTGGCCAAGGTTGTCACACAACTTCTGAATGTTGTGCATGACGTCTTGCTCTCTTCAGCTGGAGCACTGTCACACACACACACACACACACACACACACACACACACACACACACACACACCAGTTCATAATGGCAGTGAGGAAATATACAAGCTCATTCTGACTTTCTTTCCACATTCCTGTCACGTGGAGATCGGCAAAATAAAACAAGAGTACCGCTTGAACATGAACAGTCTTGACAGACTGAATATTTCATAAAGTAACTTTCCCTGTGTACTGTATGTGTGTGATTGTGTATTTATCCCCTCTGGGTTTGCGGTAGAAAGCGTTACAGAGCTTGCGTGAGAAAATGAGTTACGTTCAATAAACAGACTGTTCAGTCTGTGATTGCTCTGTTTTCTAAATGTTACTGTCAATTATCCTCCTTTTAGTGTATGAATATTGCAGTGTTGCTTCCCTGGTGTGCACAGACCAATTGCTTGTCACTGCAATCATATCGCGTTGTGTCTGATTAGGACAAGGTGTTACGGTTCAACTTTAACTTTACCCATGTAGCCCTCTAGTTGTTTTATGTTCAGATTAACACAATTCAAACCTCAATTTCTCCAGTCTGCATTCTGAATTTTTCAGTAGAGTGGAGATTTCCATTACTCCTGAGTCTCCTAGTTTATTTTCACTCAGATTCAGCTCTCTGATGTTTGTAGGGTTTGAATTTAAAGCTGAAGCTAGGGCAGTACAACCTTCCTTTGTAATACTGATTAAATTAAACCTGTAAATGAGAACAAAGCAAAAAATTCCATAAGCAACACTTAATGCATAGATTAATTTAAATATATACAGTAATTACAGTAAACAGAGCTATTATTTTATAGAGCGATTTTAGTGCGTACATATTAAACCTGTTACTACTTATTACATGGCTCTCTGAAATCCCATCCACTGATCTGATATTTATGAAACCCAACTGCACATCTAGGGATTTAGTTTTTTCAGGCTCTTCATCCGGGTACTGTAAGTCATTGTTTGTACTTCGTATATGACTCTGAGATCTCTGCAAGGAAGCTAATAAAATACTTTCACATCCATTTACATATTTATTTAGGAAGTAGTCTTGTAATAAGTAGGAGGATGAGCAATCAGATGGTCATTTTCACAATACTGTATATAAACCAACAGAACTCTGATGCAAACCGGAGATGGAATTCAGCTGTTTCTAAAGGGTCGTGATTACTTTATTCTAACATAACAACATAATTTAAATGCAAATTTATATTTAATGTCCATTTATTTATTTTGTAGAAGCTATCTAATAAGCAGGATAATGTAGTCAACTGGTCATTAACACAAAATAACTTATTTTCTGAGTCCTGATCGCACTGTCTGCGTTTATTTTGCAGTAACAACCAGCTGACTGTACATTATCCATTACTTACAGCCAACAAAATTAGATTTGCATGTTTTTTTGCAGTAATTGCATTTTGCTCACACATGTAGATTTACTAAATGACTTACTTTAGCTTCTCCAGTCTACACTGAACATTTTCAAACAGAGTGCAGATCTTCTTCACTCCTGAGTCTCCAAGTTTACTTCCACCCAGATCCAGTTCTTTCAGGTTTGAAGGGTTTAAATTAAAAGCAGAAGACAGAGCACCACAACCTTTTTCTGTGATATAGCTGTAATTAAGGCTGCATAAATATAACACAAAGCTTCAGTTTCATCTAAACATTTATCAAGATGTGTTAAATGTGATGTTACTGACATCCTGCAAAGATCATTATATGGTAATTCAGTAATTAAACAGATAAATAAAACATATCCAGAAGCAAATTCAAATGTATTTAAAATTTTCATCATAACAATGATAAAGACTTACATCAGTTTGTTCACTTTACAGTGTTTATCTTTCAGTAGAGCAGCGAGCTGATTCACTTCTGAGTCTCCTAGTTTATATTCACTCAGATTCAGTTCTCTCAGGAGTAAAGGATTTTTACCAAGAACTTTAGACCAATTAGCAAGGGTTTCCTCTGCAGCTTCACTTCTCAAAAATCTTTGAAAAAAATACATTTGTAGAAAAATAATGACATAAGCATGTTTTTGTAAACACGCAGATATTTGTTATCTTGTTATTATATATATTTATATTGAATACAGAACATTCCTTTAATTGTACATGTAATACATTTAAAATGCATAAACATTATAAAACATCTTATTAAATATACTGTACAAATCTAAAGTCCACTAAGCTCTTTTCTAGCCTATTCTTCCTTATTCCTTTACACGTTCACATGCATAGTACATTTTGGATTAAATGTTATTTACCTATAGTGAATGGGACAACATAACACAACTAGCTAACAAACAATCTTAAGAATAACACAACACATTATCTTAATCTATTATATTGAACTATAGGTTTAGAGATTGTATTTTAAAGAGTGCATTAAAAATAAAATCCTGTTTAATTTATCTCACCTCAGTTTCAGTTTACAGTTTGTATCCTGTAGTAAATCATAGAGCAGTTTCACTCCTGATTCTCCAGGGTCATTTCCTCTGAGATCCAGCTCAATTAGGTGTGAAGGGTTTGATTTCAGAGCTGAAGACAGAGCTTTATATCCTTCTTCAGTAATACTGCAGTCAGAAAGCCTAGAACATAAATTTAAGTGGAAATATTTTAAAGACTTATCTGTTATTCTAAAATTACAAGAACAATATTAATCTCTCATAAATAAAAGGATTGTAAATTGTAACTGAAAATACAAAATATGTTGTACTGAAAATTAGTTGAAAAGCAAAAACTGAACATGGAGGCTAACAAAAGGCCAAACAACATCAAACATGCAACTCACGTGAGGATCTCCAGTTTAGAGTTACTTTTCAGTCCATCAGAGAGAAGCTTAATTCCTGAATCCTGCAGATTATTATTGCTCAGGTCAAGCTCTCTGAGACTGCTGGAGTCTGAACTGAGAACTGTAGCTAGAGCTGAACAGCTTTCCTCTGTTATCTCACACTTACTGAGCCTAAATTAAAATAACATGATAGAAAAGATTCTAAACTACACTCCATAAAAACAACATGATTTCCAGACAAAACAATAATAATTATGATTACATATGTGGATAAAAACATATTTTTGCTAATGTTCACTGAATATTCAATTTAGAAAAAGCTGGCGATTAATTTTCTGCAGAGGGAGATCAAATTGACTTTGTTTGGGGTTCCCAACAGGGACAGCCTAACTCATAACACCAACTAAAATCTAAAATTACATTACAAGTTTTATTTATTACAAATAATTGATGAATACAACACGATCTAGGGTTAGTAAACCATAAATGTTTTGATAATCATTAAAAATTGAATAAACTTTAAATTAACTTTAACCAAACAAATATTATATTAATTTCTTATTTAAGTGTACAGCTTCGCTCCATGTTACATTACATAATCAAATATTTATAAATGTTCTATTAGATGTACCAAATATTTATAAATTCTATAAAATAAATATGTAATCGCTCATTTGTATGTATTTACTCATTGAATAAATCGATAAACTAATGCGAGTCACGGAGATGGGACACCATTATGACAGTTTTAAACTGTACAATCACACAATTTTCTGGAATCCCAGATGCGATGAGTCAAGCAGTGCTGCCATGTCCATTTATAATAATCGACTTTGGGTTAGTTGGCCAGTTAATTGAGACACATTTAACTATATTTTTCTTTTTTTTTGCAGTGAGATACCAGAAGACCCCAGAAGCTTTTTTAGGACTAATTTTTCTTTTCTTCCCAGAGCAGGCTTCATGTTGTTCTAGTAATATCTGGCAACCCCAGCGTAAAAGAAAAATCTTGAGTTAGAGGTGCTGTAAGCCATTTTGGTCATTTGTCTTCCACAAGACTGTGCCATTGAATTAGCCACGCCCCCTATTTACAATACCCCACACTAAAAATATACCAAATGACCATTACTGGGAGTTAAAATCAACAAAAGCAAAATAGCTCCCTCAACTGACAACATTAGGAACAACATGCGATTGACAGGCAAATAGAATCAGTGACCGCGACCCACAGGCACATTTTTGTTTTCTGTTTACAGAGTCTAGAGGAGTCACAGAGATTGGTGAGATATCTCACAACCAGAACAACATGAAGGTACTTCGTGGCCCTGGGGCTTACGTTTCAGAAGGGGGAGATTGTTGTTCTTCTGTTTTGCTGTTGCACACTCCATGTTAATAGGTCATGTCTAGAATGAATCCCTCCCCCATCAATTTCACGAGACTCTTAGGTGGCATTCATTTTAAATTCACACAGCAGGAGGTGTTAAAAGAATCTTTTAAATTGTCCGTTTTGATGAATAGTTTGATGATGTCTTCAACAAAGCCAATTTTAAAACAATAGCACCAAAATTCCACCAACACATCAGCTTTAACACACGAGGGGACCGGGTTTTGGATCATTGCTATTCTCCTTTCCGGGATGGCTACAAATCCCTCCCCCGCCCACCATTTGGCAAATCGGACCACTCTTCCATTCTGCTTCTGCCCGCTTACAGGCAGAAACTGAAACGGGAATCACCCACCATTAGAATGATCCAGTGCTGGTCGGACCAATCAGACTCTGCGCTACAGGACTGTTTTGATCACGCGGACTGGGAGATGTTCCGGTCCGCCTCTGATGACGACATCGAGGTTTACGTAGATAGCGTAACACGTTTCATCAGGAAGTGCGTAGAGGACGTTGTTCCGACAAAAAATTTACGGATCTACCCCAACCAGAAACCCTGGGTTAACGGCGATGTTCGCGCGGCACTTACTGCGCGGACCACCGCTTTTAATTCCGTGAACGCGGAGGAGCGTAAACAAGCCAGTTATGCCCTCCGTAAATCCATCAGCACAGCCAAACGCCAGTACAGGCACAAAATTGAAGAACAGTTCAACACCACTGACTCCAGAAGTATGTGGCAGGGAATTAACATCATCACGGACTATAAACAGAATAAAAACTCCGCCATGAACACCGTTGCCTCTCTCCCGGACGAGCTTAATACATTTTATGCTCGTTTCGAGGACAACAACAACACCGCCCTCACGGAGAGAGCACTCGCGGCCGATACTACAGATGATGGTTCACTCTCCGTCTCTGTTGCGGATGTAACCCGATCCTTTCGACGGGTGAACATTCGCAAAGCCGCGGGTCCAGACGGCATTCCGGGCCGCGTCATCAGAGCATGCGCGAACCAACTGGCTGGTGTTTTTACGGACATTTTCAACCTGTCCCTCTCCCTGTCTGTAGTCCCCACATGCTACAAAACATCAACCATTGAGCCTGTACCGAAGCAAGCCAAAATCACCTGCTTGAATGACTGGCGTCCTGTTGCCCTCACCCCCATCATCAGCAAATGCTTTGAGAGGTTAATCAGAGATCACATCTGCTCTGTTCTGCCCACCTCTTTGGACCCATTACAGTTTGCCTACCGCAACAACCGCTCCACTGATGATGCTATTGCATCTACAATACACACTGCTCTCTCCCATCTGGAAAAAAGGAACACATATGTGAGAATGCTGTTTGTAGACTACAGCTCAGCATTCAACACCATAGTGCCCTCCAAGCTTGATGTGAAACTCCGGGCTCTGGGCTTAAACAGCTCGCTCTGCAGCTGGATCCTGGATTTCCTGTCAGGCAGACGTCAGGTGGTTAGAATGGGCAGCAACATCTCCTCATCATTGACCCTCAACACTGGAGCCCCGCAGGGCTGTGTTCTCAGCCCACTCCTGTATTCCCTGTACACGCATGACTGTGTGGCGACACATAGCTCCAATGCCATCATTAAGTTTGCTGACGATACGACGGTTGTAGGTCTGATCACTGACAATGATGAAACAGCCTACAGAGAGGAGGTGCACACTCTGACATGCTGGTGTCAGGAGCATAACCTCTCCCTCAACGTCAGTAAAACCAAGGAGCTTGTGGTGGACTTCAGGAAGAAAGACAGAGAACACAGCCCCATCACCATTAATGGAGCACCGGTGGAGAGAGTCAGGTGGAGAGAGTCACTGAGGAACTCACATGGTCCGTCCACACTGAGGCCGTTGTGAAGAAGGCTCACCAGCGCCTCTTCTTCCTGAGACGGCTGAGGAAGTTTGGAATGAACCAACACATCCTCACACGGTTCTACACCAGCACCGTAGAGAGCATTCTGACTGGCTGCATCACCGCCTGGTATGGCAATAGCACCGCCCACAACCGCAAAGACCTGCAAAGGGTGGTGCGAACTGCCAGACACATCATCGGAGGTGAGCTTCCCTCCCTCCAGGATATATATAACAGACGGTGTGTGAATAAAGCTTGGAGGATCATCAGAGACTCCAGCCACCCGAGTCATGGGCTGCTCTCACTGCTTCCATCAGGCAGGCGGTATCGCAGCATCAGGACCCGCACCACCCGACTACATGACAGCTTCTTCCTACAAGCAATAAGACTTTTGAACACATGATCTCTCACGATCTACAATCAGCACTGCACTTTATTAATTCTGTCAAATATATTCTCCCCAATTCAATTAGTGTATATATATTTTTATATACCCTTATCTAGTTTGTGTATTCTACATTGTGTGTATCGTGTACATTTGATATGTATATTGTTGTGTAAGTATGTGTACATTTGTTATGTAAATTGTTTTGTGTAAATATGTTGTTATTGTCACTGTCATTACTGCAATGTTGCTCGGAACTGCACACAAGAATTTCACCTGCTGTTGCACTCGTGTACACAGTAGTGTGACAATAAAGTGATTTGATTTGATTTGATGACCATTTCAAGCTCTAAAGATAAATATGTAAACTTCAGCTCTACATCTGCTACTGTGGGTCATGAGATATTGTTGATGAGTGGAGAAGTACATTGATCAGTTCTTATAAGCATCTGACTGGGTGGTCCTGTGGTAAGGCAAGGCAAGGCAAGGCAAGTTTATTTATATAGCACATTTCATACACAATGGTAATTCAAAGTGCTTTACATAGTAGAAATTAAAAAGAAAAAAAAAACAAGAATAATAAAATAAGAATAATTAAAACAGTTTAGAATTTAAAAAGAAAAAAGAAAAAAAATCTAATAAAACACAGTACAAACAGTCGGACACACAGTGGCACAGTGCTCATTCAGTAAATGCACAGCTAAACAGATGTGTTTTGAGTCTGGATTTGAATGTGACTACTGTAGGAGCACATCTGATCTCTTCTGGAACCTGGTTCCAGCTGCGGCTGGCATAATAGCTAAAAGCAGACTCTCCTTGCTTAGAGTGAACCCTTGGTATTTCTAGCTGATGTGATTCTAATGATCTGAGTGATCTGTTGGGTTTATATTCAGTGAGCATATCTGCAATATATTGAGGTCCTAGCCCATTGAGTGATTTATATACCAGTAATAATACTTTAAAATCAATCCTAAATGTAACTGGGAGCCAGTGTAAAGACCTGAGGACTGGTGTGATATGTTCATATTTTCTGGTTTTACTCAGAATTCTGGCAGCAGCGTTCTGTATGAGCTGCAACTGTCTTATGGTCTTCTTGGGAAGGCCCGTGAGGAGTCCATTACAATAATCCACCCTGCTGGTGATGAAAGCATGCACAAGTTTCTCTAGGTCTTGACTGGAAACAAAGCATCTAATTCTTGCAATATTTTTCAGATGATAATATGCTGATTTAGTTATTGCTTTGACATGACTACTGAAACTAAGGTCTGACTCTAGAGACACACCAAGATTCCTGACTTGATTTTTAGTTGTTTGACCCCTAGCATCAAGGTATGCATTCACCTTGAGAACTTCATCTTTGTTTCCAAACGCAATGACTTCAGTTTTGTCTTTGTTTAACTGAAGAAAGTTTTGGCACATCCAACTGTTTACTTCATCAATACATTGGCACAGGGAGTCAATGGGGCTGTAATCGTTAGGTGATAGGGCTAAGTAGATCTGTGTGTCATCTGCATAGCTGTGGTAAGCCATTTGGTTCTTTCTCATTATTTGGCTAATTGGGAGCATATACAGGTTGAACAGGAGTGGAGCAAGAATTGAGCCTTGAGGGACTCCGCATGTCATGGGCATCCACTCAAGACTTATGGTCTCCTATACTCACATAATAACCTCTCCCTTCTAAGTATGACCTGAACCATTTTAGGACCATCCCAGAAAGCCCCACCCAGTTTTCCAGCCTTTCCAGAAGTATGTTGTGATCGACAGTGTCAAATGCAGCACTGAGGTCGAGTAGTACCAGTACTGATAATTTGCCTGTATCAGTATTTAAGCGAATATCGTTTATTATCTTTATGAGCGCTGTCTCTGTGCTGTGATGTGATCGGAAACCAGATTGAAAATTGTCAAAGTATCCATTCAAGTTCAAGAATTTGTTCAGTTGATTGAAGACAACTTTTTCAATGATCTTGCCTATGAAAGGAAGATTTGAGATCGGTCTATAGTTGCTTCATATGGTCTTATCCAGATTGCTCTTTTTCAAGAGGGGCTTGACAACTGCAGTTTTCAGGGAGTTTGGAAAACTCCCAGAGAGAAGTGAGGAGTTTATCACTTCTAGGAGATCTGCTTCTAAACAGTTGAACACACTTTTGAAAAAAGATGTTGGAAGTGCATCAAGGGCGCAGGTTGATGTTTTAAGGTGCCGTACGGTTTCTTCCAAAATTTTGCCATCAATTTCTTTGAAGTCAGACAAAGTAACCACTTTCTCAGGTTGTGGTTTGATTTGTCTGACCCCAGCACAACTCAAGGATGTGCTGATCACCTTTCTGATATTATTTATTTTCTCAGAGAAGAAAGAAGCAAACTCACTGCACTTGCTGTCTGAGAGCAGTTCACAGGGAATCTGGCTTGGGGGGTTTGTCAGTCTCTCTACAGTCGCAAATAGAGTGCGTGTGTTGTTTAAGTTGCTGTTTATAATATTTGAGAAGAAAGACTGTCTAGCTTTGCCTAGTTCCATATTAAAAGCATGGATGCTGTCTTTGTAGATCTAATAATGGACTACAAGTTTTGTCTTCCGCCAAATGCGCTCTGCTTTTCTGCATTGTCTTTTCATATTTTGCACTGCTGTTGAGTTTCTCCAGGGTGCTTTTTGACTGCCACTCTTCTTCCTCACTTTCACAGGAGCAATTTCATCAATTACACTTTTAACTTTTGAGTTAAAAGAATCAAGGAGAAAATCAACAGTGTCAGCAGATATTCTTGGTGTTAAAGATATAGCCTTCATAAATAGTACACTAGTGTTCTCATTTAAGCATCTCTTCTTGACAGACACAGATCTAGCTTCAATGGCAGGAGAGATCAATATATCAAAGAAAATACAGAAATGATCAGACAGTGCTACATCCTTAATAACAATCGATTAAATGTTTAGACCCTTACTGATAAGTAAATCTAGAGTGTGTCCATGATTGTGTGTGGGTCCATGTACATGCTGAGTCAGATCAAACGTTTTTAAAACAGTTTTGATTTCTTTTGTCATATTGGTTTCTGCATTATCTATGTGAATGTTAAAATCTCCAGCAATGGCAAAACAGTCAAACTCTGAGGTAATTGTTGATAACAGTTCTGTAAAGTCCTCAGCAAAGGCTGGAGAGTATTTTGGAGGCCTGTAAATAATGATAAGTAAAACGCGTGGAGCACCTTTTAACACAATACCCAGATATTCGAAAGACGGGTAACTCCCAAATGATATTTGCTTACATTGATAGACATCTTTAAAAAGAGCAGCTAAGCCCCCACCTCTCCTGCCTTCTCTGCAGACACTCAGAAAAGTAAAGTTAGGAGGGGATGTTTCATTAAGGACTGTTGCACTACAGCTGTCTTCTAGCCAAGTTTCATTTAAAAACATAAAATCCAGGTTGTATGCGCTTATTAAGTCGTTGACTAGAAGTGATTTATTTTTAAGTGAGCGGATGTTTAAAAGTGCTAATTTAACAGTCTTACTTTTTGACCCCACAGCAATCTTAGTTTGGCGTGTAATAGGCACCAGATTAGATGGGTTGGCTGTATGGCTTTTAAAGGCCTTAGACTTTCTATCATGACATCGAACAGCAATAGAGAAAGATACAGGCACACTGGGTTCCCACTTGTTTTGTAAACATTTGAGAAAGTTACTGTTATCATAGCGGGGACCCGACACATATCACTGAGAGCTGGTATCAGTTGTTTTTGGTTCACCTCGAGCAGATGGAGGAGGGTGTGAGTCCTTGCGTTGTGGCAGAGGCCGAAGAGCTCTCACAGGACGAGGGGGTGGGCGAGCTTTGCCCGCAGGCTTTGGTGGTTAAGGGGCCTGCCGTTTTTTGCTTGATATCTGGGGGCTTGCAGCAAATGAGTGGGATAGTTTGGTTCCAGCATACACCAGTTCTTCCATTTTCTCTGAGAAGCACAGATGTGGAGATGCTGGAGAGAGGGATAACGTGTCTGGTGAGAGGGGCTGTTGCTGTGTTATTGGCTGTAATATGCTGTCCTGGTCTCCCTGGGTGTTTTCCAGAAAGTCGTCCTTGGGTGCTGAATCTTGGAGCAGTTCTAATATGTCTGTCTGTCTGGGGTGAGCTTTGTGGGCAGGGCTCAGCTGAGATTGTGTCCGTGAGCAGAAATTGTTTTGGCTGAGTGGTGTTATCATTGTCCTTGTGTGAATTGTCAACCAAATGTCCATTCAGGTGCTGAAGTGAAGTCCTGTGGTCATTCATACTGTGTCCAGGTGTATGTGTGCCATTCAGATTGATTGGATTGGCACACACTGCAGAAGGATGATTGAGGGAGAAGTAGATATTGTCCTTTAGCACTCTTGAACCAAGTTTGTTTGGGTGTTGGCCATCCTGTCGAAACAGTTGCCTCTGACTCCAGAAAAGATTGAAGTTGTCAATGAAGTTCACTCCTTTTATATTACAGGTTTTTTGCAGCCATGTATTAAGCCCAAGCAACCATGAGAACCTGTTTGTTCCTCTTGCTGGAAGTGGTCCACTGATGAATGTTTGAACTTTCAGTCTTTTAAGTGTTTCAAAAAGTTCATTGAAATCCTTCTTAAGGAGTTCTGACTGCTCTTTATGAATATCATTCTTCCCCACATGAATGATGAGTCGATTTGCAGTCTGATATTTCATCAGAATATTCTGAAGTTCCCTGTTTACATCAGAAGTTGTTGCTTGTGGAAGGCAGCACGTAGTTGTATCCCTGCTGCTAATGTTTCTGATTATGGAGTCACCCACTATCAGAGTCCTGGGCCCAGCTGTCTGCTCGACCTTGAGCGCCAGTTAGCATCAGTATTAGCTACTGGCTGATTCAGTCTGTGTTTGATCACATTTATTATATTTGGGGATTCCTCATTCATTAATGCTTCAAATCTGTTCTCAAGATGTATAGGCGGTTGTAGGAAACCAGTGTTTGCAATCCTTGTCAGAGCCATATCTGGGGTAGAGGATGCAACTGCGGCAATATGTGATGCTCGTGACAATCTGATGTCTCGAGTGCTTTTTGGTCTCGCTCCCTGTTTGTGCCATCGATTTGTAAGTCAATCGGCTTGTTTCTCTACACTCATTATGGCCTGTCGAGGAGAAATAGATTCATGGGACTCACCAGCTGTATGCTGAGGGCGTCCATGACGAAGCTCTGTTGTGTGTTCCGTCTGGTTTGGTGGTCCCGCAAGTAACTTTGTTTCAAGAACTGCAATCCTTTGTAAAAGTCTGTGGCAGTTAGTGCAGCAAGTAGATTCCAGAAGAGGCATTTTCTTTTTTGCCTTTTGAATGTAGGCAGTTGTGTTTTCCCTTCCCTGGAATGAAAACTTTCAGTGGGAGGCTGGTCGGATAAAAGAATTCTGCCTTTTTTTTTTGTAGTAGTAGTAGTAGTCCAAGCTTTTGAGCACTGTGTTGATTTGCTTAAATTAAAATTAGTTGATAAAAGGAGATAAAAAATAAAAATATAAAAGCGATAGAGCAAAAGCGCGGATCAGCAAGCAAGAGCGTCCGAACAGCGCGGAAGCAGGAAGCAGCACAGTAACTTATTAGCCTCTTGCATTAGAGGCTACGGGTTCTAATCCTCCCATATGGAGCTTGACATTTCACTAAACAAAGAAGCGTGAGCTGAAGAACTCGCCACCCATAATTGTTTCCCCAAGTACATCACTGCAGCACAGGTTGCGTAACAGGATGGGGAACACTGGGTCAATAGGCAGATTTGAACCCAGGTCTTCCGTATGGAAAAAAACACACCCAAACTGTTCTTAACCATTGAGCCATTGCAGTAAAAAAGTCTTTCCATCAGAATGTTTTAGTGTAAAAAGCTGCATTGTGAGGCGGTATGTACAACTAGTGTAAATAGTCACTTCGTAATAATAGTAAAAATGTTACATTATTTATATTATTGACATTTTTAATGCCATCCACCATGAATTTGTTGAGGTGAGCGGAAAAAGCACCATAGATTCATAATAGAATGCGCATGCGCAAAACATTTATGAGGGAGGGATCCCCTCTAGACATGACTGTGTTCATATCAACACCTACCATTAAACATGTTTACAAATGCGGGAGATGCCACGACTGCCTCATCAGCATGAAATCTTTCAATTCAAGTTGACATTTTTAGCACATATCAATACATTTACACCAAACTTAAAACTTGTTTAAAACTAATCAGACAATTGTTGTCTTGTTTAAATGTAATCGACTAATTTAATATAAACGTTTAAACATTTAAATTGTTTTTTTATTTGCTCAAGCTTTTAATATAAGATTTTTATAACTGCTGAAAGTTTTAAATCTGAATTATTTCTTCATATGGATTTTCTTTTCAGTTAAAAAAACAATAATAGAAAAACAGTTTTTTTTTTTCTTTAATGAAAGATTCAAGTGCACCATAATGGAAAATCCATCTTAAGATGGTAGCTGTTTTGGAAGATGGTAGCTGGTTTCTAGATGGTCATGAGCTTGTCCAAGCTGGTCATTAGCTGGCCAAAGCTTGGAGACCAGCTTAGACCAGCTACCAGCGTGTCATACCAGCTTAAGGTGGTCAAGCTATTATTGGAACATGGTAGCTGGTCAACCATCTAAGGATCAGCTCATGACCAGCTTGGACCAGTTAAGACTAGCTTGGACCTGCAAACGTGTTCCAAAACACAGCTACCAGCTTAAGCTTGATTTGCCAGCAGGGCACCCATTATTTCAGCTCATTTATCAGTGTTGTAAATTAAATAGACCAGCAGATGGGCTAGATGATCCTCTATTTAAACCTGTAACAGCCATTTTGACCACATTGACAGATTTTAGAAGGGAGTTGAGAAGCAGTCGGTTTAAAGATTTCAGTTTAAAAGTTGATTTATGTATAATACATGTGTGCAGCAAAATATACATTTGTACAAATGTACAAATATTTTTGTGGACTTAAAGAATTAAGTTATTGTGGATGAGTCTGTTTATAGATATTTTGCGTATTCAGAGATTAATTGTAAGGATCAAGTTATTTATAGTATTTATAATTATTGCCTCATTATTCTGATTAATATTCTTAATTATTTATATTATCAAAGGAATTTAAATGTTTTTTTTGTATTCCTCTTTTCAATAGATTCACATCTCTATTTACACTGTTACAAAAGATGTTCTGGAATAAAACAAAAACAACAACTGAAAACTGTGTTTTCTAATCAATGCCCTTCAGTGATCATCCAGTTTAAACCAGAAATCTAAAGGAGGGAACTTTATCACAATCAGCCTAAACTAATCTTTACTAATGTCTTCATGCAGTATTTATCAAGAACAGACAGAAAATCCTATTAATTTTATTTGTATTTTCAGACCAATTTTTAAACTTGTTGAGACCATTTAGAGTGGCTGTAAAAAAAAACTTTCTCTAGGTGGTGCCTTTTCCTTTTCTAATCTACCAGCATTACTTTCTTACAAACAACAGCCAATTATGAGCATTGCGGTTTCTCCAATTTATTAATCAATTTATCATTGTTTGAGTTCTATGATTTTTATGTTTGTTACACAACCTACCTCAGTATCTCCAATTTACATTTTTTACTCTCCAGTCCAGCACAGAGCAGCTTCACTCCGGAATCCTGCAGATTATTATTGTTCATGTTCAGCTCTTTCAGATTGGTATCTGATCCGAGAACTACAGACAGTGCTGAACAGCTTTTGTCTGTTAGGTCACAATCATTTAGCCTACAAGGGAAATAAGACATAACACAGATAAGAGTTAGATTGAACACATGCAATATATTTGTGAAATACAAATATTAATTGAAATAAATAAAGTATACTTCTATTTGGTATATGACTAAAAATTAACTAAAGAGGGGTTTGAAATTATTTTTAAAAAAGCATGAATTGACTATTAAATTACTTACAAAGCTCTTTTGGCAGTTTTGACAACTTGCACTAATCTACAGAGACACTCATCTGATTTCTTGAATTTCTGAAGATCAAACTCCTCCAGCTCCTCCTCTGATGTCAGAAGCACGAAGGCCAGAGCTGACCACTGAGCAGGTGAAATGTGAGCAGATGAGAGACTTCCTTCTCTAAGATGATTTTGAATCTGCTTCACCAGAGTTTGGTCATTGAGTTCATTCAGACAGTAGAACAGATTGATGGATCTCTCTGGAGATGAATTATCTTCAAATTTCTTCTTGATGTACTCAACTATTTCTGTTTTGTTCTGCTCATTGCTGTCTTCTTGTGTCAACAGACCTCGTAAGAGTGACTGATTGGACTCCAGAGACAGACCGAGAAGGAAGCGAAGGAAAAGGTCCAGGTGTCCATTGTCACTCGCTAGTGCCTTGTCCACTGCAGTCTTGAGCAAATCGGTCATTGTTTCATATTTGTGTTCTTGTTCTGTGCTGTTTTGGGAAAATACACTTTTCTTGTTGGTGTTTAGAAACAGATGAGCATAAAGAGATGCAATAAACTCTTGAATGCTCATGTGAACAAAGCAGTATGTGGTACCAAGAACAATCCCTTTTTCCTCCTTAAACATCTGAGTGCACATCCCAGAGTACACTGATGCCTTGGAGGGGTCAATACCACAGTTTTCCAGGTCTGAACCATAGAAAATCAGGTTGTTTATTTCCAGCTGATTAAATGCCAGTTTCCCCAGAGAACTGATTGCCTCTTTATCCCAGTCAATATCTGGGGAATATTTTCCATCATATTTTCGACTGCTCTGCTGGATCTGAAAGCGGAAAAAGTGTGTGTACATTTGAGTCAGAGTCTTAGGGGTTCCATCATCAGCACCAGATTCCTGAAGTGTTTTGGAGGTGTCATCAGCCTGATCCTTCTCCAAAATGTTCTGAAGCACAGTGGCTGAAATCCAGCAGAAGACTGGTATGTGGCACATGATAAACAGGCTCTTTGATTTTTTTACGTTATCAATGATTGTGTTAGCCAGTTTCTCATCCGTGAATCTTTTCTTGAAATACTCCTCCTTTTGTGGGTCATCAAACCCTCGTACCTCTGCCACCAGGTCAATATACTCTGGAGGAATCTTACTGGCTGCTGCTGGTCTGGTGGTTATCCAGATGTGAGCAGAAGGAAGCAGATTTCCCTTGATGAGATTAGTTAGAAGAACATCCAGAGGGGCCGGAGATGTGACATCACGCCATGTCTCATTACCCTCAAACTTCAGAGGAAGTCGACATTCATCCAATCCGTCAAGGACAAAAAGGACTTTGAATTTATCATTTCTTGCAAGGTTCAGACCTTTTGTCTCTGGGAAAAACTGACTGATAAGGTCCATCAAACTTTGTTTATCTTTCTCCTTCAAGTTCATCTCTCGGAAAGGAAGAGGAAATATGAAGCTGATATCCTGATTTTCATTTCCTTCAGCCCAGTCCAAAACAAACTTTTGCACAGAGACGGATTTTCCGATACCAGCAACTCCTTTTGTTAGTACAGTTCTTATTTCCTTGTTTTGGCCGGGTGGTTTGAACAAATTTGTGCACTTAATCGGCTTCTCTGGTGATTCAGGATGCCTGGAAGCTTGCTCCATCTGTCTTACCTCATGTTCAGTATTGACCTGTTCACTACTACCCTGAGTGATATAGAGATCTGTGTAGATTTTGTTTAAAAGTGTGGAATCACCATGCTTTGCAATTCCTTCAAATACACATTGATATTTCTTCTTCAGGTTTGATTTTAGTTGCCGTTGATAAATGAAAACCAGCTCATCTAAACACAAATTAAAACAGGAACAAAAATACAGTTTGAACAGAGATATTGATACTACTTTTCTCTCCTACATTTTAAAAGCAAAAATATGGCATATTGTGAGTTACTTACCTTCTAGAGTATCAGCAAGTTCATTTTGATTCATACTTCTCAGGAAGTAGAGAGTGATATCAAGAGCTGCTTCTTTGACATTGTATCTGTCCTCCTTTAAGTCCTTCACAAAGTATTGTGTGTTTTCCTTTTTTATTATTTTCTTAAACTTTTCCAGTTCATTTTTCAGAAATGCGATTATTTTTTTCTCAAGATCCTAAAACCAAAGCAAGAAAAAGAACTAAACAACTAAATTGAACCTTGCATACACATTGAAATTGCTAAAATAAACTGTCAGTGATTTAAACAAAACCCAAAATGTAGAAAATTATTTATTAAAGAAAAATACAAAACACAACTGGGCACAGATTCAAAACAAAAGCCCAGATCACAACCAAAAGGGCTGGAAAAGCACACAAGTAAATGAGGGGTGGAGCAAGAAAACAAGGGAGTGACAGACAGCACAAGAGGAGGAACTAAACCAACAGCAAATACACAGACCAAAACAAAAAACTAGAGACAGGAGGAGTAGCTTCAGATCCATAATGAAGACCTGCTGCATGGGAACGGGAAGAAGGTCAGGGAGAAACAAGTGGGTCAGATGGCTCCAAAGTGGGGATGAAGTCCAGCAGCTGCTGAACATGGATAAGGTCAGTTAACACAAGAGCAGGAAGAGGGTTCGGCGGCTTCAGTGTGGTAATAGGTGGTGCAGACTGGGGATTTGGCAGGGCAGAAAAAGAGAAGGGCTGAGAAGGAATCATGTCGGTGGCAGTTGTAGGAAAGAATCGTTGTTTGCCGATGGCTGCTGGAACAGGGAATGTGTCAGCAGTAGCTGCAGGGGAAAGGAAATGGTGGTTGGTGACTGCTTGAGAAGGAAAGGGATTGTTGGCATCGGCAGGGAAGAAGGATGGGTCAAAGTTAGTTGCAGGGGAAAGCCTAGAAACAGTGGAATGAACTCCGTGGTGATGACCGGGAGCACTGGTGGTAGGGAAGCAGCCTTCCTCAGATCAAGGCCTCCATCTCTTGAAGCCAATATAGATGGAGCATGAACCACTCCTCAGAGAAAGATTTTGGTCAAGTCTAGCTCTAAAAAGATGTTTGAGGAGAGCCTTTATACCTCATCGCTAAGAACTTGGACATACTAAACATTGGGTCCCTGGGGGCAGTCAGAAACACATTGGTGTGAGCTGTGCTCTAGGACACAGATTCTGGCCAGACAGGAGCTGGCTGAAGCCAAATCTCCATGAAACTGAACTGGTTGGATCGTACTGTCAGGGATGTAAACAGATCCCAAATTCAGACAGGCATAAAAACAAAAAAAAAATCTTTATTAAAGAAAAATACATAACACAATACTAGGCAAAGATGACAGCTAAAAGGGCTGGAAAACCAAAATAACCCATCATGGGCAAAATAAGAACAAAATTAAACTAGTCAGACTAACAACACAAGGGCAACACAATGAGCTGAAAGCACTGCTGAACTGACCAACCAGACCAAGAACAGGAGAAAGACAAACAATCCAAAATCACAGTGTATATTGGTTTACTTTGTTGAGCTGGACAGGCCAATTAAACATAGCAATGTTTTTATAGTGTCACAGTGACTTCAGGTTTTGGGGAAATCAACCTACGAATGGTTTAACATGGTGGAAAATCAATGTATGACAAGTTTACAGCTGTTCTATGAAACAGCCCTTTTAGCCCTTGCATGCATTAAATCTGCTGTGCACGCAATGCAATCTCTTGCACGTGAGGAAACTTCTGACTTCATGCTGTTTCTGCTCAGGTGAACACTGTTTAATGTTTAAGGTGTGGGGTGGGCTCTTTCTGCTTTGATTGTAACCTTAAAAATTTATTTTTCAGAAGTCAGTTGTGATTGACTGCCATTCGAAGACCCATAGCAAGCTGACATGTTCCTCTTGAGAGACCTGTTATATGAAAAATTTGCAACAAATAAAGTAATAATGTTTGACATGCCAAGGGTCACTTGATGAAGAGATGTCTCTCATGAGGAACAGGTGATCTTGCTATGGTTCTATGTAATAACAGATAATAACCAATTATATTTTTGGTTACAGTCAAACCACCCCACAACTGCCAAATTTAAACAGTATTCGCATAAGCAAAAGCTGCAGATGAGATAAGAAAGAGATTGAGGCTGTCGGAAATGACCAAGATCGTGCGGTCAGAAATTTCCTTGCGAGAGTGCTTAAAATAACCTTACTGTTTCTTCCCATTTCCTTGTGCATCTGTGTCTACTTTGCACAAGTGTCACTAATGCGTGAAAAGGTTTAAAATAATCTCATGGGTTCTTCCCATTACAGTAGTGGCTGTAATATCTTGCATGCACAAGTGCTAAAAACTCACCCTGATTTTTGCCATTGATTTGCCTTCATATGTTTACTATTTACATATGTCTCTGAAAATGTTATACACTTCATCTTTAAGCATGTTACATCTAAAGCAATTTACAGTCAGGCAGCTGTAAAATGCACAATAAAACTGTGATAATGTGCATCCCTCTACAATGCGAGTCACTCAAATTTTGAATATGACATTAGCCACTGAATAGTAAATGTTCCGATTTCACTCGCTGTGATTCTGTAGTGGTGAAAAGTTTAACACCAAGATCCTTTGACTGTGGTTGATTCTCAATACTCTAACTGATGCTTCCCCGCTCCTCTGAGCAAAGATGTCAGTCTGATGTGACCCTAAGAGTGCTTCTCATTTCTAAAATTTAGCATCAGCGTTTCCTTTCCTTGCATCCTTTCCTTGCTTCATAGCTCCTCCCGATTTGGATGTGAGGAAAGGAAACGAGACACGGAAACTTCAAATTTCAAGAATGATATAAAGGCAGCATTAAGGTAATCCATACGACTCCTATTTCATTCTTGTTTTAATGGACAATGGAAAATGAACAGTCAAGAGCAGAGAAACTTAATTTTCGAAACTTAAACTGCTATACTGTGAATCTTTGTTCAAAAACCTATTTCTTGTTATACTATAAATATGTCGCACTGTTTACATTTGCGACACTGATATTTTCCTACCTGGAATATCGAGAGGAGTTTTTCTTTGAATTCCTTGCGCCGTCTCTGAACCTTTAAGTCTGAGCCTGATGTATCACACTGAATCCTGTTAGCAAAATAAAATCAGCAACTGTTAGCAGTAAATTTAAATACAATACAGGATTTTCAGACAAAATATTACAGAAATCTCTTGTAAACCCTCTTTGATTTTCACAAAGACAAAAAAATAACAGCTATCTGTGGGTGTATGTGCACAAACCGTGGGAGTATTGTATGTTATTGAAGTGGTTCAAAGCGCAATTTGCTATTTTGCTGAAAAATAGGTTGTGCTTAGACATTTCAAAAGCACGTCTTATCTCAATGCCAAGTCTAAACTCAGTTCCTTTTCAGTTCCTGCATTTACAGTTTGGAGATTCCACCTGCAGTTGGTGATAAAGTTCACGTCTAAACTCTGTAAATAAAGTGGAACATTAAATTATGTCCATGACGATCACTGTTGTAGACGTTTTAAGAAACAGCTAGAGATTTGTGTTAAACTACAATGTTTATTTTTCAAGTTTTATTATAATAACGTTTATATTTACAATTGTATTTAAGAACAATTTATATTGATATTTTTCCATCTGTTTTCGTAGAGTGATTTTTAAGTCAATGCAAAAGCTGCCGGTGAAAGAAGTTGAAGAGAGTAAAATGTTTTGATTTGGTATGATTTTTTTGACGACTTCGTTATTTTGATTATATGTTTTGTTTGAAGTGTTATTTAAAATGTACAAATATTTTGGGTTTAATAAAATTTTTCAAAATTGACCTGTAGAAGGGAAGTGAAATGTGTGCCGATACAATCCCTGTTAATACTAGCCATGACTTGTGTGTCAGTAGATGAAAATTATTAATAATACCTACATTCTCTATAATTAATGAAGTGCAAATACAATGCTTTACTAGAACCACATTTCATAATAAAAGGAGCATGTCACAAAACATTGAAATATGACTTACATTCAACATTTGTTAATGCACAAATGAACGTAAGTACATATACTTCAAATTAATTGCATACAGTCCATTTACACTACCAAATTCTTATGAATGTGCTGTCTTTGTTTGTATCACTAGTGCTTGAAAGGGAATGGATTGTATAATAGGACACAAACGGTGCAGGAGAAGAACCTCAGAATCAAATTGCACTTGACCCAGCCAATAATCACCTTGAGAGTGAAATTTCACCAAACCCACTTGCATCTAAATTAGCACATGCTTGCAGGAAAATACCAAAACTTCATGGTCATACCATTGACTTTGCCTGTCTGACTTATGGCATTTGCTGTGCTTAGCACTTGCACACTTAAAATAGGGGCATGCATGTAAATACCTTTACTGGCATCCTGGGACTCATCCAATGTGTCTTGTGCACATGTATGTTAAACTCTTTGATATCAAATCCAGAGAAAATCCTCAATTTCAAATTTCATGTAACATAAGATTTCTTGCATTGTCAGCATTTCTGTAGTTGATAATCTAGTTCTTAATGTAGAGTTAAATGCTAATCGAACTTGAGCTTGGAGAACTCTGAGACTCGTGGACTTTCACCAAGGAACTAATTAGGTGCATTTCTCTTTTTGTTGATGGGGTCAACAAAATGATTAACTCAAATTTACGGTCTAATTGCAAGGTACTGAATTTTCCTTTTAACCATCTTTTGTGGTGAAACAAAAGGCACATTGTAGATCATATTTCATGTTATGGCTTATTCACTCTATGACAAAAAAAACAGCAAAACATTATACACTGTGGTGTGGAAGCCAATTTACATTTTAAATTAAACTGTGGAATCTTAAAGTTGTGCTTAAGGTGTACTCACCTGTTCAGAAGATAACATGCCACTTCTTCATCACTCTTCAGTCCCTTTTGTGCTTTCAGAGATTTCCACCGTGCAAATTCTGAACCGATATTTACTGTGTTCCTTTGCCACTGATTACTGAAAAAAGAAAGAATGAAATAAAGAAATAACATTTTTTTTTTATCGACTGTCATTGGTTCAGTACAGAAAAATGGTTGATGTTTAGACACTCCTGCCCTAACTCAAAACAGATACATCAGTAGCCTATAGGTTTGTTGTTGCTTATATTCAATAATTCATAGTTTCTCCCCAAAGAAAAGAGCTGAAATAAATGAATATGGAGGATATAGCGGGAGCAACTCCTCTTATCCAGAGGCTGTGAATGGCTGCAGGGCCAGTTATGAATACCCTGTATACATAATTCACATCAAATTATTTCAGTGACAGGATCTAGTGAGCTGTTTTTTGTTGATGCTCTTTTCACTTTAGGTTTTGACCGTTTTTCCATTACCTCTACCCAAAAATGCTGTACAGGCGAACACCATGAAGAGTGCAATTAAGTAACGTGGGACTTTGAGAGTGCATTAGGAACAAATATCTAGATTAGAAAGACTCATTTTGTGCTTCTTGTATTGTGTCATTTGTGTTCTGTGAATACTTTTAAACTTGCTGTACTACACTGTCTACATACAGTATGAAAACTGTCTAAAACACATGAAATACCTTTTTGTAACTGAAGGTGTTTTCTCACTGAAGTTTGGCACATCACCTTTTGAATGGTCACTCTTCATAGACACAACATGTGAGACCGGTCTTTCACTAATGAATGATGAGAGAATCACAATGTGATGAGAGAAAAGGCAGTTTGCAACAGGATGTACCTCAGTCTCATTTCAAGACATTGTGGATCAATTAAAAATAAATATGTAACCGGGAAAACCCGACATCTATCATAAAGGCCATAAGGCCAAGTTAAGACACATAAAAGACACGTTCATATAAGATCATCGTTTTACCATATTTTACATCATATCTGTCACAGCGATTGCACTTTGGAAATTGTCTTTCGTGCCATTCCTTTGTGAAAAGTTATATATGGGTGATTCTTCAATTAGGGGAACTTTTATGTCCCCAAGTTATACATTCATGTTAAAAATACTATATTATAAAATAAATAGTTTAGTTATTTCAAATAATATGTATTGCACCACCAAAAAATGTTATACACTAAAATCAGTATGATTTCCATTTTTAAAAATGTTTTCATCACTAATATTTGGCTACTCAGGCCTTGTCCCCAACCTTGACTTTAAAACTTATCTGCTCTGAAAATGTGATAAAATGTTATCAGTTCATTAAAAAAATCACAATATATGTTTAAATGGTAACTTAAAAAGGCACTTGATGCATAATTTGGGTTCATATCTGTGCAATTTGTGAATATTTTTAACAATTTAGTATTGTCCACAACAATACTGTCATTACCGCAACAGTCTATGATTACAACAAGGATATTTTTGAGGGTAAGACTTGTTTATGCCGTAACCATGGAAATGAAGACTAGCAGGGGAGCACATGTCAGCCATGAAGGAACAGTGAAATTTGATGTCTGAAAAAGTAAGTAACTTAATCATGAATTCCTTCTGATCATGGAGTAGACTTATTCAGCGTCATTACCATAAATGCTGTAGCAGCAATATTTTGATAAGTATATATATATATTCACATGATTTATGTGTATTTAAAGTTCTTTTTGTATTAGCTTTGATTAATGTTAGCAAAACCATGACCTAGCATCTTTTTTCCTGAAAACAATTAAAAATGTCATTACTGCAACACGTCATTACCAACACACAACATGTTGTGATGGTAATGACAAGTGATGGTGGTAATGACATGTTCTGTGTCACTATCTATATCATATTATGTGTTTATATATTAATTTAAAGAAGCATAATAGTGTAATTTTACAATGAAACTTAAGTGAGATGCCCTACTTCCTAAAACTATTTTTTCTTATTTTTTAACCAGAATGGCTCCCAAGAAATCAACTGAAAGGTCTAGAGATTATAGAAAAAAACTGAAGGAAGATCCTGTAATACAGTATATCAGCAGTACATTGACAGAGAAAAGGAAAGATACAAAAGAAGAAAAGAAACAGGAAAGCTTAAAGTAATCTCACAACTTTCAAAACGGGAGCAAAGACAGAAACGCAAACAATGGAGAGTTAACCAAAACAATAAAAGAGCCAATGACAAAATTCGACAGGAAGTACAACACTATGTAGTTTCAAGACCCCCCCCCCCCCAAAAAAAGTCTAAATTCTAAATAAAACCTAATTTTATAACAAGGACAATTCTTTATGAAATTAAATTAGTTTATTTTAATACCATGTGCAAGATCCTAAGCAAAAACATTGGGTCACCACAATACTCCCACATGACACACAATGGCATGGCTGGAGTTAATTTTCAGGACACTTTGCTCATTGAGTGACTACTCTACGCCTGTCATTTAAACTATGGCCCAGTATCTCTTTCTCTCCACATCCCATCCATCTCCCTTTATCATCTCTAATTAACATTTTGAATACAAAAGCAAACACATTTCATTATGCATTGTTAGTTTTAACCCAATGCAACTTTTATGAGTTTTAATATTTCACCTAATGGTAATAGTTATAGTTATGAAATGTTATATTTCAATGTTATATTTTTTTATACAAAGGATATTTTTATGCTGTTTTATCCCATTGTGACAATTAATTCTCTAGAAAATATTGTATGGTTTCTTCATGATTGAAATAAACATGTTCAAGTTGATGGTTGTCATATTTATATATATCTCCTCACATCTGTCCATTTCTTTCAACAACACTCACCAGAAGTCATTATTTAAGCCTTTAAATTTGCTTTATGTATCAGTGCACTTTTCATTAATGTCATTACCAAAACAATATGTCATTACCAGAACAGTATGTCATTACCGCCACGTTGCTTAATTTGCAGCAAACATACCTTTAAAACTGTTTTATGTTTAATCTTGAGGTGCTACATGAAAAGCCTAATGAAATACTCATCCACCTATTCAAAGAAAAAACATCTAAAATTAATTTTCCAGAAATTAAACAAAAGTGTGCTTTGATGAACACAGAAAAACATATTTTGATGGTAAGAACAAGAAAATATATGTAATTCGCTGAATGGAAACATTTTGTTTTTTATACGTATTGTTGAAGGTTAACAATGTTTGCAAGATAAATTAGTTTAAATGATCTCCTTGATAAATTCTTTGCATTATGAGACTTTTTGATGTTGTGATGGGAATGACGTTTTGCAGTGCCAGTTGGCAAATAGATATAAAATACTCAAATTATATTTAAGCTCAGTCGTGGCCATTATTATATCTTTACATCAAAGCATGTAAACATTGTCTTGACATAATTCTAACAAAATTCATCCAAATTTCTTTCATCAAAATGTAAGATGGCAAAATAGCCCCCAATTGAAGAATCACCCATATATATATGACATATATCATGATATATGTATCAACAACATGTTATTCAACGCTATTATGTTGTTTTTGTGTTTTGTTCACTAAAGTAAGAGTTTATAAATTAATCAAGTAAGGCTCAAGCCTCAAGAGTTTCATAAATAAGTTACTAATTAGGGTTAGGGTTATGAATGAGTGTAAAATAACATAATATTTGTGTTATGGTGTTTTGGGGGATTTAATCCTGAAGATATTATGGATGCATAAAACCCATGGACACTGATGAGGTTTTCTCAATATTTTACTCCAACTTTATTCTCTCAAGTTCAACTAACTCTACGGAACAGAACTCATTTCTGCGTCTACAAAATAAAAGTCCTAAAATATGTTAATGTATTTGACACTTTACATTAATAACTGATTATTAAAACATTTAGATATACGCTCACAAACTGGGCAGTACCATTTTATTAATAAGGGAGAGAAGGGTGTTTATGTGTCTATCGAGTTCAAACTGTGCAAAGAGTTCAAAGTTATAATGTTTTTTTGTTTTGTTTTTCTGAATGAAGCTAAGGACATCAAACATTACTTGGTTTAGGCAAAACATATCAAGCTCTGATAAAGCACTTCAATCAGTAAAATGTGTTGATTTTTTGACAAAAGCTTCAGTGCTGTCAAACGTCACCACTAATGACGTACTTCCTTGTTAAAATTGTTTCAGTTCTCGGTTAAAAAAACAAACACATAAATAACAGCAGAAATTGGGTCCCAATACAGTAGTACAAACACTTTTACTCTCCTAGTAATACAAATTACTGCCTGGTCCACAAGCACATTTATTTCCCAATCTACAAGCTCAAACAATCAGTTACTAATTTACTATTATACATTACAACATAATATACAAATCTTTGTAATTGTTTTGAAGCCCCGAGGTTTGACTACCCTTACAAAAAACGGAAACTTCCCGCTAGTTTGCCGCAAGATTGCCACTCATTATTTTCACATGCAAATGAGCTTTTGATTCACTGCAAATGTTTGCCAGAAGTTTGAAGCTCTTCGCCAGTAGTGGGGAACCTCTGGCAAACCTTTGGCAACATTGGACAATTTACAAGTTGCAAATTGCTGAGTCCAAAATCAGTGGTGAATTTGCTGAGCGTTTATGAACATTAGACATAGGAATATTCATAGAAATCGACTTAATAAAGCACTGAAAATATTTGTATTGTTTAAAAATCAATAAGAAGGGCCACAACCTAGAAGTAACACCATCGGCTATATAAGGAAACACAGCGGCCCTGTAACTGTGCTTCATCTTTCATAATCAGATCTAATCTTCACGGGAACGTGCTTCTGCATACATGGAACAGACGCACAGGTTGTGGAGTGGAGAAATGTCATAAAAAAGAACCCTGAACCCGAAAGAAGTGAAAGAATCCAGATGGAGTGGTGTGCAGTGATTTATTGTTTTATTACTGCAAGTCAAGATCTATTAAATCCACTCCAATGAAGGAATTAGCAGACACAGAGCTGTAATGCAAAATGCATTAAATACCTTGTGGTAGCTGATGGCGTTGCCTCATTTAAGTTTGGTACGTCACCTTTGGAATGGTCACTCTGAACACACGAAACGTTGGATACATGCAATCCTGTTCTAAAGACACAAGTAGACAAAAAACATTTTACTTCAGGACGTCCCTCTCATTTGAAGAGATTAATGTTTGAAATGGTATTTATAGTGTTGGGGATTAACTAACTGAAATTAGAGACACTACCAGCGTAACTGCATTTTTCAGTAGCGTTAGACGCTTTAGCATTAGAGCGCTATTTTTACCAACAAGTAGCGGTGTAGGGTGACGAAACGCAAGCAATACAGCTGAACAAAACGGCAACCCAGCAAACACAGAACATTCCCTAACGTTAGCATTAGGTTCCTGTTGGTTATTTTTTTGTGAACCAACTCCTAACATTCAAGGAACATTCCCTTTTAGGTTATATTTCTTCTAACTTTAAACTAAAGTTCCCAGATAATTATGGGAACCCATAATTGTTAACTAGGCATCCTCCCTCTCACAAGTGTATAGTTTTGGGAGTACAAAACAATTAAGTGGTTCATTTGGATGGCTCATGTATAAAAATCAGTTAAAATAACGATTCACAGATTCTCTTCTGAGCCCCTGTGCAGAAGTCTGCGTCTTTATTGATGTAAAATAATTGCTTATAGTTTTTGGTTAATAAGCGACTGTGCATTATTGTTCTTCTCACAACCAGATGGAGAAATGAGCTAATACAATGATATAATGTTAATGTTTGCACTACAGACCTTCAAATCAAATTATTAATTTGATTTGTAAAATAGTAATACATTTTCAGAATCTCGTTGCATGAAAGAGTCTCTCCCCATTGCTGCGGGGGGTAACGGGGGCTGCTTGTCACATGGGCGAAGTCATATTCCTGTGCAAACTGAGCGAAATCGTGACAGGAGAATTGCGGACCATTGTCTGTGACAAGCACTTCTGGGCATCCATATCTGGCAAACACAGCTTTAAGTCTGGCAATAGTCAGTTTTGCTGATGTGCTGCCAGGTAGGGAACAAACTTTGATATAGCGAGAGAAGTAGTCTATTATAACTAAATAGTTCCCATTCTGCCATTGGAAGAGATCAGCAGCAACCCTCTGCCACGGTCTGTTTGGTAGTTCTGTTGTGAATAGAGGCTCGACTGTTGTTTGAGCTTCACATGCGCAAATCTCACATCTCTCGACCATTTGCTTTACCGCAGACGTGATACCTGGCCACCAGACTGATTCTCTGGTCCTTGCTAGGCATTTGTTGATACCTTGATGTCCCTGGTGCAGTCTCTGCAGGATGTCAGGTCTCATGCACTCAGGGATTATAAGTCTCTCTCCTTTCATGAGCAGTCCTCTTCCTTCATGCAAAACTGACCTATTGGGCCAGTAGGGCAGAAGCTGCTCATGCACATCTCGTCTGTGCATGACGTCTGCAGGTGTTATCTGACATTTGTGCACTCTTAATTTGTTCCAGCTTCGTTGGAGTGGCTGGCAGGCTTTCAACTACGCTGTCCAGGTAAGCTTTGCATTCTCTTTCCAGGTCTTGCTCCGCCTCTGTGGCTGCAGTTGGAAGAGGTGCTCTGGACAGGGCGTCAGCTGTTATCAGATTTTTACCTGGAACATGGATAATGTTAAAGTTGAATCTGAGCAGCCTGAGTCTGAATCTGATAATCCTCGGCGGGAGGTCATCTAGTGCTCTGGATTTCAAGAGTGTTATGAGTGGCTTGTGATCAGTTCTTATGGTAAAGTCCAGTCCACTCACGTATCCACGCAAATACGAATTTTCCCGGACGTTTTCACTATAGGGACCATGCCCGCACACCATTCAGTCGGTTCTTCCACACGAGCTATGACCCCCATCTTCTCCATCCGGTCTAGTTCCTCTTTGACTTTGGCCCGGAGAGGAATGGCCACTCGTCGCGGGGCCGAGAGGGCATAGGGTGCCGCATTGTCTCTCAACTTAATTTTATACTCCCCCTTAAGGTTACCCAGCCCTTTAAATACCACGGGGTAGGTGGAGCGAAAGTGTTTTTCTGCGTCCTCAATGCTATTGAGCTGAGGGATCATCTGTAGTCTGCGGATAGCTGGGAGGCCCAATAAGGGTATAGTCAGGTCCTTCACGATGAACACCTCCTCCTCAATCTTTCTGTCACCTCTCTGAATGACCGCATGCACTTGCCCTTTTACGTCCAGAGGTTGGTTGGCGGGGCCCAGCAGGGGTCTGCACGGCGCTGAATGTCTGCCATATCTATCCTGTTTGAATTCTGTCTCTGGGATAGCAGTCACAGACGCACCTGTGTCTACTTTGAAGCGCAACGGACCACCATTTATGGTGAGTATTTCAGTCCATGTGGACGACTGTGGATAGTCAACCCAGATAGATAGCCGCCTCATCCACTTCAATTGAATCCATCTTTCGAGCTGATCTGCACACTGCCGCAAAGTGTCCCCTCTTTTGACATTTTCTACACTCAACGTCTTTTGCTGGGCATTCAGTCCATGAATGTTTTGGGGTTTTACCACACTTCCCACACTGTTTTGGCTTTGATGAGGTAGGCTGAGGCTGAGAATAGCTTCCGCGTTGAAAAGATTTTTTGCTATGAGCCCGTCTTTTACCGTTATGAGACAGTGCATCTATTTGTCCAGGTGAGTCAGCTGACCGCAGAACAGCTTGTTGCCTTTTCACTTCCTCGTGCTGCCTTACTTGAACTATAGCTGTAGCTAAATCCAACTTTGGGTTGAGCTGAAGTTTTTCAGACAATTTAGCATCACGTATGTCGACAACAGTTCTATCTCGAATCATTTCCTCACGTAAGACGCCATATTTACAATGTTCAGCTAACTTGTGCACCGCGGTGATAAAGTTTTCTGCAGATTCGCCGACGTCTTGACATCGTTTATTGAACTTGGCTCGTTCATAAATTATATTATGTACTCCTACAAAATGTTCATCAAAGGCTTTTTTTTTACCTCGTCAAAGTCCTTTTCTTTCTCATCCGTCAACTGCAGTGAGCTCAGAATGTCATCAGCCTTATCGCCCATTGTGTATGAGAGAATTCACCTGGTATGCGCCGTATTTTTCTTTCAGTCCCGACGCCATTCTGAAGCGTTCAAACCTTTTGATCCACGCGGGCCACGAGCTTGGCTCAAAGTCGAATGGTCCCGGTGGTGTGATAGTGAATATGTGGTCCATCCTGTGTGCTTTTAGCTCTCGCCGACTCGCTCTTTCTCTTGCTCTACAGGTCCCGCGTTTTCACTCTACACACCATTAAAGCTACTCCGACTACTTGTCTGTACCACTAGACTCTTTCTGTCGTGGGTTATCCGTCTCTGACACCATGTATTGTTCCTCTATACACCGTATTCAAGGACATAACTCTCCACATGTAAACAGATAACTTTTATTCCTCTTCTATACCTCTCATCACATTCCATTCAACCTCTCAGTGCCCTACTGTGGCTATAACATGCCATTACAGTTTAGATGGGCATGGGGCATTGTTTTGGATTGCTGTCATCGTATAAGTACTGTATTTTAAACAGTTTAATTTTATAATTTATTTTATAATTTTATTTTATAATTGTATTTATAATGCATGAAATACCTTTTGGTAGCTGATGGTGTTTCCTCACTGAAGTTTGGTACATCACCTTTGGAATGGTCACTCTTCACAGACACAACGCTGGATACATGCAAATAATTTGATAACAGGAGTTACTTTAGTCTCATTTTAATCGATTTAGTGTTTGCAAGTGGTAATTAAGTAGTTATATCCAACTATAAGGATTAATGCGCTAACCCTAACCCAATTCTATGATGAAAATGTTTGAGTTGGACACCTTTGCTATCTTTTGCCATGTTTGATATTTAATTTGGGAAAAAACAAAGTAACTTTATAATCTTGCTGCTTAAAGAGTTAGGGTTGCCATCAACTGGGTATTAACAGTGCTGCTGTATCATCTCTTGGGATGAGGCTTCAAGATAAGCTGATATCCTACCTCCACCTTAATCCTGAGTGTTTATATTTGCCTTCCCTATTCATTTCGAGCTGTTATTGTAGTGGATTACCTGTATTATAAGAGCTTTAGATGTCCGTGCTTCTCATAAGTGTCACTGCATGTTGATTTCAGACACACTGAAGAAGATGTGTGAAGTTCTAGTGTTTGTGTACGTATCAGTTTTTTAAAATGATCATATTGTACGGTTATTACCTTTTTAACTGCTCGAAACTGGCAAAGTATAAACTCTTGTTTTAGTGCAGCAGTTGATTGACAGGTAAGGGGTGGCGTGTCGCTGCTGCCAGAACGCATGCACGACGGATTAGTGTTTACACCACAAATGTGATGCAGTCATATGTGATTTTGACCACATTCGTATCTTGTTTTGGTGATCCAATCACAAAATATTTTTAGACCCATTTAGACCTGTCTTTAGAGCTGACAACATGTGATCGGATAACCAAAAATGCATCTTAATATCAGGTGGAAACTGGGTCTAAATGTTATATACATTGAAGCTACCAATAAGACCAACTTTGAGAAACACACATGAAATACCTTTTGGTAGCTGATGGTGTTTCCTCACTGAAGTTCGGTACATCACCTTTTGAACGATCACTCTTCATAGACACAATGCTGGATACAGGTGAGCCGGGTTTTTCACAAAGAGCAGAGAGAAAAAGCACTTTACAACAGTAAAATTTCTCATTTAAATTGGTGTAGTGTTTGCAATATAATATTAAGTAGTTTTATTTAACTATAAGGAGAAATTAGATAACACAATTCTATAATGTTAAAGCTTGCATTAGATAACTTTGTTATTTTTTGCAATGTTTGAGGTTTCATTTGTTGAAAACCGAAGTAACTTCATAATCTTGATGTTTATAGAGTCTCAATTGGATGGGGACAAACTTCTAGTATTAAAATTTCTTAAACAATTAAACAATATCACCCCAAACTGTAACTCGATCCATCCGTCTTCATACATTAACCTCCCCATTGCAGTCCCTCTATTAAAGAAATAATGTAATTGTCTTTGTATTTCAGAGAGAAGCTGGAATCCACTACAGGCTAAACTACGGTTTAAAAAATCGGTTAAAAATAACGATTCACAGATTCACTTCTGAGCCCCTGTGCAGAAGTCTGCGTCTTTTTTTATGTAAAATAATTGCTTGTAGTTTTTGGTTAATAAGCGACTGTGCATTATTATTCTTCTCACAACCAGATGGAGAAATGAGCTAATACAATGCTATAATGTTAATGTTTGCACTACAGACCTTCAAATCAAATGATTAATTAGATTTGTTAAATAACAATGTATTTTCAGAATCTCGTTGCATGAAAGAGTCTCGTTTAGATGGGCATGGGGCATTGTTTTGGATTGCTGTCATCGTATAAGTACTGTATTTTAAACAGTTTCAGAGTTTTTGTAATTTGCCTTTTCATTCAAATTCTTCAACTTTAAATCTTAGGACCAAATCAGAACATTAGTTTGATACTGGAACCCAGAATGTGTTTTATTTTATAATTGTATTTATAATGCATGAAATACCTTTTGGTAGTTGACGGTGTTTCCTCACTGAAGTTTGGTACATCACCTTTGGAATGGTCACTCTTCATAGACACAACACTGGATACATGCAAATAATTTGATAACAGGAGTTACTGTAGTCTCATTTTAATCGATTTAGTGTTTGCAAGTGGTAATTAAGTAGTTATATCCAACTATAAGGATAAATAAGCTAATTCTAACCCAATTCTGTGATGAAAATATTTGCGTTTGACCCCTTTGCTATCTTTTGCCATGTTTATTATTTGATTTGGTAAAAACAAAGTAACTTTATAATCTTGCTGCTTTAGATTTAGGGTTGCCATCAATGGGTATTAACAGTGCTGCTGTATTATCACTTGGGCAAAGATTCAAGACAATCTCCACCTTAATCCTGAGTGTTTATATTCGCCTTCCCTACACTCTTCTAAACAGTCACTATGACCCCATTCACTCCATGTAAAAACTGCTTCACTTACATAATTCCACCTTGTAAATAAACACCACCAATGGAAACCTAATGCAACAGAGATGAGGCATGCTGCCATGGAGGAGTCCTGTGCCATCAACTGGTATTAACAGACTGCTGTATCATCTCTTGGGCTGAGGCTTCTAGATAAGCTGAATTCCTAACTCCACTTTACTCATGAGTGTTTATGTTTGCCTTCCCTAAACTCTTCTAAACTGACACTAAATGTTATCTACTGACTCAGTCTCGACTGAAAGATTTTCCCTCCTTCTTGCACACATCATATTGAGCTTCATCTCTTTGCTGGTTGTCTTGGCTTTACATGTTTTATTTTAAATAAATAGAAATGAATTGAATCCTCTGATAAATATTACACAACACCTTTGCAGCTCAATGACCAACTTTAAGAAACACACATGAAATACCTTTTGGTAGCTGACAGTGTTTCCTCACTGAAGTTTGGTACATCACCTTTCGAATGGTCACTCTTCACAGACACAGAACTGAATACAGGTGAGCCTGGTTTTTCACTAATTTGAGAGATAAAGAGCAGAAAGCACAAAGCCTCGTTTGATGGGACATGACTTGAGAAGTCGGCATGTTGTTCTGGTACCCCAGGATTGCATTATTCTGACATTTTTGCTTTGGCTCCACTGTGTTCACCTTCCCCTGTGGCACGGCCAGAAGTGTGTTGTGTATGCAGCGTGGGAGACCCAAGTTTGTATCCCGCATTGAAGTCAGGAAGTAATTGCGTTTGCATAATCAGTGACAAGTGTGCTTCTAAGGTTGCATTTCTCTCTCTAACGTGATATTTTTACTCCACAGATGTTTAGGTTTAGGTTTGGGATTTGGTGTACAGTTAATAAAATATGCATTCATCTTCACTGTATTACAGCCAACTAAAAACAACTTGCTTCACAACTCGCTTTTGGCGCCCCTCGGTGGACATTACACCTGGAAAATGGAGCTCACATGTGACCATACATCCAATAACTCTTACTGCTTTGGCCACTGCGGGCCGTGTTTGGAATTTCGGTAAGCACAGACCAATTTTAGCTACAGAAATGTCAAAGTAAAAGTAATCCATTACAGTTTAACTAAAGAAATCCGAACAAATGACTAAAAGCTACTTCTTCTAGTCCTAAATGTTTTTTTTTACATTACTGTCACCTGTAGTTTTAAATTGTTTCAATGTGTAATTTGTCTTTTCCAGGAAATTATTCAACTTTTAATCTTTAACATCTCCACACTGGCCTGGGAACGCCTCGGGGTCCCCCAGTCAGAGCTGGTTAATGTGGCTTGGGATAGGGAAGTTTGGGGCCCCCTGCTGGAGCTGCTGCCCCCGCGACCCAACTTCGGATAAGCGGTTGAAGATGGATGGATGGAAATGCATAACATCACCACAATGATATGAACATACACCTGCATTGTAATATCTAGATTGATTAATCAATGAATTCTCAGTTTTGACATCACGTCCATATTCATCATATTGAACTGTTAAAATCTACATTTTGTCTAGAATGTTGAAATATTGTTATTCCTTTAGCTACCAACCTGTCTTTTTTCTAATTTTGAAGAAATGCATGAAATACCTTTTGGTAGCTGATGGTGTTCCCTCACTGAAGTTCGGTACATCACCTTTCGAACGATCACTCTTCATAGAAACAGAACTGAATACAGGTGAGTCTGGTCTTTCACTAATAACACAAAGAACAGAGACAAAAAGCATTTTCTACTTGTGTTGCATTTAAATGGATTTAGTCTTTGCAAATGGTAAGTAAGTACAGTTATATCAAATTGCTGTATATACATTATTGTTCTTGTCACGACTGTAAGGAGAAATTAGCTAACACAAAGCTATAATGCTAATGTTTGCATTGGACACCTTTGTTATCTTTTGCTTTGTATGATACTTAATTTGATGAAAACCAAAGTATCTTCATATTCTTACTGTTAAAGGGATAGTGCACCCAAAAATTTAAATTGCCTCATTATTTATTCATCCTCATGCCATCCCAGATGTGTTTGACTTTCTTTATTCTGCAGAACACAAATGAAGATTTTTAGAAGAATATTTCAGCTCTGTAGGTCCATACAGTGCAAGTGAATGAGGATCAGAACTCCAAAAAGGAGTTAAAGTCACAATTAAAGTAATTAATACGACTCCAGTGATTTAATCAATGTCATCTGAAGAGATCTTGTTGGTTTTGGGTGAGAACAAACTTAAATAAAATTCATTTTTCAAAGTCCATCTTGCCATATAGTCTCTAGGCACAATCACGATTTCAAGCTCGATTACACTTCCTAGTGCTTGACACATGTGTAGAGCACTAGATGGCGCTATAGGAAGTGTAATCGAGCTTGAAATCATGATTGCCAAGGAGACTGCTGTCAAGATGTACAGTGAAAAAGGAGTTTGGTCTGTTCTCACCCAAAACAAACTGGATCACTTTTGAAGACATTGATTAAACCACTGGAGTCTATTGGATTACTTTTATGGTGACTTTATCTCATTCTTGGAGCTTTTGGAGTTCTGGTCACCATTAACTTACATTGTATGAACCTACAGAGAAGAAATATTCTTCTAAATATCTTTATTACTGTTCTTCAGAAGAAAGAATCATACACATCTGGGATGGCATGAGGTTGAGTAAATGATGCGATAATGTTCATTTTTAGGTGAACTATTCCTTTAAAGAGTCTCAATTGGATGGGGGGCAAACTTCACCAAACTGTCCTAGAGTCTTCATTTATTCCATCCCTCTTCAAACATTAACCTTTATTGAAGAGACAATGTCAGAGTCTTTTTTATTTCAGAGAGCAACTAAATCAAGAGTTTGGACTCTGCTCCACTCCATGTTAAACTGCTTCACTTACATAACTCCACCTTGTAAATAAACACCACCAATGGAAACCTAATGCAACAGAGATGAGGCATGCTGCCATGGAGGAGTCCCGTGCCATCAACTGGTATTAACAGACTGCTGTATCATCTCTTGGGCTGAGGCTTCTAGATAAGCTAAATTCCTAACTCCACTTTACTCATGAGTGTTTATATTCGCCTTCCCTAAACTCTTCTAAACTGGCACTAAATGTTATCTACTGACTCAGTCTCGACTGAAAGTTTTTCCCTCCTTTTTTCCCACATCATCTTGAGCTTCTTCTCTTTGCTGGTTGTCTTGGCTTTACATGTATATTTTTAACTATTTTAAATAAATAGAAATGAATTGAATCCTCTGATAAATATTACACAACACCTTTGCAGCTCATTGACCAACTTTAAGAAACACACATGAAATACCTTTTGGTAGCTGATATTATATTATAAGAGCTTTAGCTTTAGAACAGTGTTTCCTCACTGAAGTTTGGTACATCACCTTTCGAATGGTCACTCTTCACAGACACAGAACTGAATACAGGTGAGCCTGGTTTTTCACTAATTTGAGAGATAAAGAGCAGAAAGCACAAAGCCTCGTTTGATGGGACATGACTTGAGAAGTCGGCATGTTGTTCTGGTACTCCAGGATCGCATTATTCTGACATTTTTGCTTTGGCTCCACTGTGTTCACCTTCCCCTGTGGCACGGCCAGAAGTGTGTTGTGTATGCAGCGTGGGAGACCCAAGTTTGTATCCCGCATTGAAGTCAGGAAGTAATTGTGTTTGCATAATCAGTGACAAGTGTGCTTCTAAGGTTGCATTTCTCTCTCTAACGTGATATTTTTACTCCACAAATGTTTAGGTTTAGGTTTGGGGTTTGGTGTACAGTTAATAAAATGTGCATTCATCTTCACTGTATTACAGCCAACTAAAAACAACTTGCTTCACAACTCGCTTTTGGCGCCCCTCGGTGGACATTACACCTGGAAAATGGAGCTCACATGTGACCATACACCCAATAACTCTTACTGCTTTGGCCACTGCGGGCCGTGTTTGGAATTTCGGTAAGCACAGACCAATTTTAGCTACAGAAATGTCAAAGTAAAAGTAATCCATTACAGTTTAACTAAAGAAATCCGAACAAATGACTAAAAGCTACTTCTAGTCCTAAACTTTTTTTACATTACTGTCACCTATAGTTTTAAATTGTTTCAATGTGTAATTTGTCATTTCCAGGAAATTATTCAACTTTTAATCTGAGGACAGAATTCAGAACATTCAGAAAAAGTACATATTTATTTTTTGTTTTTATACCCTTATTACCACTGAGAGCAGGAATTGCTTTTTGTGACCACAGAACTGTTACATCTCAAGGGTTTCCTAACCTGGTCTTTGAACAACAATACATAATGACACAAGTGCAGTACTGGCACATTAACGGCTATATACACTTTATCTTAGCATTCTCCAGTACAGAAAAAGTGTTATTGAAAAATGCAGTTTTAGAATAACGACAACATTTTTGAATGAAATGCATAACTCCTTCACTTGGGGTCTTGTTGACGAGTGAGGGAACAATGGAGCGGGAGGTTGGCCGGAGAATCGGGGCAGCAGGGGCGGTATTGCACTCGCTCTATCGCACTGTTGTCACGAAAAGAGAGCTGAGCTGGAAGGCAAAGCTCTCGATCTACCGGTCAATATTAATTCCTACCCTCACCTATGGTCATGAAGACTGAGTCATGACCGAAAGAACTAGGTCACGAGTACAAGCGGCCGAAATGGGCTTCCTCAGAAAGTTGTCGGCCTTCTCCCTTAGAGATAGGGTGAGGAGCTCAGTCATCCGTGAGGAGCTCGGAGTGGAGCCGCTGTTCCTTTGCATCGAAAGGAGCCAATATAGGTGGTTTGGGTATCTGGTAAGGATGCCCCCTGGGCACCTCCCTAGGGAGATGTTTCAGGCACGTCCAGCTGGGAGGAGGCCTCAGGGAAGACCCAGGACTAGGTGGAGAGATAACATCTCCACACTGGCCTGGGAACACCTCGGGGTCCCCCAGTCAGAGCTGGTTAATGTGGCTCCGGATAGGGAAGTTTGGGGCCCCTTGCTGGAGCTGCTGCCCCCGCGACCCAACTTCGGATAAGTGGTTGAAGATGGATGGATGGAAATGCATAACATCACCACATTGATATGAACATAAACCTGCATTGTAATATCTAGATTTATTAATCAATGACTTCTCAGTTTTGACATCACGTCCATATTCAACATATTGAACTGTTAAAATCTACATTTTGTCTAGAATGTTGAAATATTGTTTTTCCTTTAGCTACCAACCTGTCTTTTTTCTAATTTTGAAGAAATGCATGAAATACCTTTTGGAAGCTGATGGTGTTCCCTCACTGAAGTTCGGTACATCACCTTTCGAACGATCACTCTTCATAGAAACAGAACTGAATACAGGTGAGTCTGGTCTTTCACTAGTGACACAAAGAACAGAGACAAAAAGCATTTTCTGTTTCATTTATATGGATTTAGACTTTGCAAATGGTAATTAAGTTAATTCATATACAATTACTGTATATACATTATTGTTCTTCTCACGACTGTAAGGAGAAATTAGCTAACACAAAGCTATAATGCTAATGTTTGCATTGGACACCTTTGTTATCTTTTTCTTTGTTTGATATTTAATTTGATGAAAAACAAAGTATCTTCATATTCTTACTGTTAAAGGGATAGTGCACCCTAAAATTAAAATTGCCTCATTATGTATTATATTGCATATGTATGATGTTCGGTACATCACCTTTGGAATGGTCACTCTTCACAGACACAACGCTGGATACATGCAAATAATTTGATAACAGGAGTTACTGTAGTCTCATTTTAATCGATTTAGTGTTTGCAAGTGGTAATTAAGTAGTTATATCCAACTATAAGGATAAATGAGCTAACTCTAACCCAATTCTATGATGAAAATATTTGCATTGGACACATTTGCTATGTTTCGCTAAGTTTATTTGATTTGGTAAAAACAAAGTAACTTTATAATCTTGCTGCTTTAGATTTAGGGTTGCCATCAATGGGTATTAACAGTGCTGCTGTATTATCACTTGGGCAAAGATTCAAGACAATCTCCACCTTAATCCTGAGTGTTTATATTCGCCTTCCCTACACTCTTCTAAACAGTCACTAAATGTTATCTACTGACTCAGTCTCGACTGAAAGATTTTCCCTCCTTTTTGCCCACATCATCTTGAGCTTCATCTCTTTGCTGGTTGTCTTGGCTTTACATGTTTTATTTTAAATAAATAGAAATGAATTGAATCCTCTGATAAATATTACACAACACCTTTGCAGCTCAATGACCAACTTTAAGAAACACACATGAAATACCTTTTGGTAGCTGATGGTGTTTCCTCACTGAAGTCCGGTACTCCACCTTTTGAACGATCACTCTTCATAGACACAGAACTGAATACAGGTGAGCCTGGTTTTTCACTAATGACACAAAGAGCAAAGAGAAAATTACACAACAGGAGGTACTTCAGTCTCATTTTGAAAAGATTTCTGGATAACACATTTGTTTGCATTGTTTGTTCTGCAACAAGTGTGGAGAATGGAGGGAATTTAAATCAGGACATACAAGAGAAGTATAGGATATAACTATCCAGTAACAGTATGGCAGACTGAAGGCCTATGCCCCAAATACCACCACAGACTCCAATGGGAAAACTACACCAGGGTTTTTTGGACGAATGTCTCCCTACATTTTTCCTTACCAAGTAAATTGTGCATTTTGGTGAAGCCAACAGTTTGTTCTGACTGTTCAAGTCAGTCAGTATAAGAAGGTGATTGAACTGCTGTTTATTGGCAAACATTAATGCAAACCCTGCATAGGTCATTCGTTTTTAAACATTGCATTCAAAAGTGCTATTTTTAGAGAGCTACTTGAAATGCAAACAATTAATTGAGGAAAATGTATAGAATTAGCATATTATAAGTCTAAAGGTACAGTTCACCCAAAACTGAATATACTCTCTTCATTTACTCATCATCATGCTATCCCAGATGTGTGAGACTTTCTTTCTTCTGCAGAACACAAATTAAGATTTTTAGAAGAATATTTCAGCTCTGTTGGTCCATACAATGCAAGTGAATGGTGACCAGTCTTTTGTAGCTCCAAAAATCACATCAAGGAAACATATAAGTAATCCATACAACTCCAGTGGTGAAATCCATATCTTCAGATGTGATATGATAGGGGTGAGTGAGAAACAGATCAAAATTGAAGTAATCTTTTACTCTAAATCTCCACTTTCACTTTTACATATGAAAGTAACATGTGGTGCCTGTTTAGTTTCACTTTCACATCTGAAAGTTAAAGTGGGGTAAAACAATTGTCTGGTAAAAAAATGTAATTTTGTCACTCACACCTGTCATACCTATCTCTTCTGAAGACTTGGATTAAACCATGGATTAGTTTTATGTTTCCTATATGTGATATTAGGTGCTGCAAAGGTCTGGTCACCATTCACTTGCATTTTATGGAACTACACGGCTGAAATATTTTTTTAAAAATCTTTGTGTTCTGCAGATGATAGAAAGTCAAACACATCTGGGATAGTATGAGGGTGAGTAAATGATGACAGAATTGTTATTTTTGGGTGAACTGTACCTTTAAATTTTGAAGTAAACACCGTCACCAGTGGCATCTTATCTTTCATCACTGTTTGTTCTACAATATAAACTCCCCTTGTATCATATTTGCCAGTAAATCAGTGACAAAACACAATCTAACACCTATTTCCTGCAATTCACTTTTGGACTCTGGACCTGACAAGCTTATTTCCCTCCTCCTCCTTATTCCTGAGAGTTTCTCTTTGCCTTAAAATCTAAGGACTCCAATAAACTGGAGTGCTGATGATCTTAGCTTGAAAACTTCTTACGATCACATAAATCACTTATAAAGAATCTCGTAACGCCTCTTGCTGATAAGACAAAATCAAACAAATTGTAAAGATTCATATTTGATTTGTTAAACATTTGTCAATGTTGACGGCAAGTTTGGAAAACTAAATTAATCAATAATGATAAATACTTATAGTGCGGAAATAGTGTGAAAACTAGTCCTTGATAGTGAGGTTTGGTTTTTTTTTTAAACAGAAGTACTGTTTATCTCATAAAGAGGAACCGTCTTACCTCTGTTCCTCCGAGAGACTCATCTCAGAGGCAGATTTCTGTCTTTGCTTCTCTGACATCACTTCAACAACACGTCCATGGCATAAGGCTCAGCACTGGCATCTTTGGGTTGGTGAAACCACTTTGAATGACCTAAAGATGACCATATTTAAACCAAGTTCAATAACATGGCAGATAGATACATAGATAGAAAAATATAGTAATACAACAACTTTATTGCCATGAGGGGCTCCCATCTCCTCTTATCATTATATAATGATACATTAAACATTATCTCAGCACTGTACTTAATTTCGATATAAGTTGTATGCCTTTATAAATACACAATGAGCAAAAGAGCTCCAGTATTTCTAAACTTGATTGTGCACTTGCAAGTATAATGTGACTGGCCAAATGTAAAAAAAGGGGTAAAACTTGAGATTTTAGGTGACTCATATTCAACATATTTTTATTTATTTCAGTGTTGTAGTTTTTATGTATCCTTTACACTCATATATCTAACATCATAAAATTTCAACATAATTAAATATTTGAGTAAATATAACATGGAAAATATGCTATGAAATGCCATATGAACTAATATATTCTGTCTTGATATAAACCAACATCCTGTATGAACATTCAGTCGCATGTGTTGGAAGGGACTGTGAAGTGCGGACAAAATACTTTCGATTTCGCAAAATCACAGAGAATTTTAAAAATATCTGCAATAACTCGTTTTAAATAAAGCTCCTGCATATTAAATCACGCTTACATATAGAAATATTAAATCCATTCATTAACTCACCCTACAACCCCAAAAAGTAATTAATAATATACTTACTTTCTGTAACTGGCGGTCTTGTGCACCTAGAAAGGATGTGGAGAAACGGGTCTTCTGTGACGCCTCCTCAAGCCAGAGATTATTTAACGGAGTCGGGCCACTTCTATTAAAATGAATGCGAGAAATTGGAGCGCCCAACAATCAACAGATGTAGAAAGGAAGTCCCGCCTTACTTGTAAAAGAGCCAATCACCTTTTAGATACAGATCAATCAACGCGCTGACGCGCATGCGTATTAGCGTAACAAACAAGGCAAATTAAGTTTTTAGCGTAATCTGTAGTAATGAATCAAAATGTATGATAGCAGAGTTGTCATGTTTTATCGCTGATTTGTTCTATGTTATCTTATTGTAATCTTGCCCAACCATTTTTGAGATTCTGGTCTTTATTCATTTAAGAATATAGGAGCTGTACTGTCATGACTGGAAAATCGTCTCGAGAGCGTCTCAAACACGCCTGATAGTGGACTGACTCAATAGACACACTTTGCTGAAGCCCCGCCAGGAAACTGCAGATCCCTCGGAGATACATGCCGTTTATACACTAGTAACTTCACTAATCATCTTTATTTACCTAACTTCAGCAACATGAAAAAAACTATCTTTATATTTATTTTATCATTACCTTTCAGCGACGAGTGTTTATGCATTTAGATGTACACTTTCGGTTTCAATTTCAAGAACCCGCTAGAAATAAATCATGTGCTTTTATTCTCTTCAGGCACACCAACTGTGATCACACACACACACACAAACACACACTCACGCGCGCGCACACACACACACGCACGCACGCACACACACACACACACACACACACACACACACACACACACACATGCAAACATGAAACATGCAAATTAAATCAATCTTAAACGACAGACAATATCAGTTATTTACAATCTGTCGTTTAATGTTGAATAATTTTGCATTTTAAATTTGCATGTTTGCATGTGTGTGTTGCATATTCACAACAACTATTTCAGATCAAGTCATTTTTATTTTTAAAGCAAATCAGTATCAAGAAACCTACAAAGAGTGTTGATGTTTGGGACATTAATAGGAAACATTGTACATTAAATGCATGAGTTTTTGTGGTTATAATAATACATTAACCCTCCATATCTGATATATATATATATGATATTTGTATTATTTTGACCTTGTAATGGTGAGTAAAAAACCACAGGAGCATCTCAAATAGAAAGTTAATCGTTGGTGAAACTGTGCATGTCACATTTAAATAAACACTCACTAACTCTAGTTTTGTCTTTCTCTCTTTATTCATTCTGTTGATCTGAAGCTAAAATACCCCCAACACTAGTGTCAGAAATGAACTTTTATTGCCCCTGAAACATTTTATACTTTTATGAGGGCATATATAACATGTGATCTCCTTTCCTTTCATATTCTTTACTTTAATAAATCCTTTTACAGAGTTCTCCATCTGATTAATGTTACTGAGAATATTTGACTTTTTACTTTATATTTTATCCATTTAAAAAAATAATAAAAGATCAACTAGAGAATAAAATATTAAGAACTACATCATGTTACAAATAAAAAACAGAGTAATTCATTGTGTTTATAATTTGGGGGAAATTTGTCACTTTTGGTGGCATTTTACACTGAGCACCCCTTAAAGGGATGAATTTCACAGTTTCAGGTAGAGTACACATTTCTGTCCCAGCACTAATCAGTGTGTGGAGCATTGTAGGGTTCATTCATTAGGATGTGCATTTATTGACTGTTTAAAATGCACTTCTTTCATCACAAGCGTGTGAGTGAAGGCCCCTTTAATGAGCAAGACAATAAAATACCTCAGATATTGTATTTAGGGCCCAAGCCTGAAAAGGCGAAGGCCCTATTGTTTTCCTTAGGATTATTATTATTATTATTATTATTATTATTATTATTATTATTATTATTATTATTATTATTTTATCGACTATTCGGGCACTTTTGGGGGCCTTAACATGCTCTAAAACTCTTGAAACTTTGCACACGGGTCAGAACCTGCGGCCATCAGGGCTGGGCTGAAGATGGTACCCGGGCGTGGCAGGGGGGCTCAGCAGCGCCCCCTGGAACTTGGTCCGAAACCTTGGTCCATAAATCAAACACACTTGCATGTAATAATATGAAAGTCGGTACACATATAGATCTCATCGTTTCATATATACTTCATGCTCTTACTTTTTACCTCAGCCCAACAGGAAGTCGGCTATTTAGGGTTGTTTGGAAAACGTATACAATGGAATTTGAAATACTCCTCCTAGAGAAATCATTTAATCGCCACGAATCTCAGTCAGCATGAAGTCAAGACATTGAGGATGAAAAATTGCCAGCGGATTTTTGATATCTCGAACGGTTTGGCCGTGGCGAGGAAACAAATTTATGGCGAGAAAAGTGAGACAGGAAGTGTGTTATAACTTCTGCATAAATTAACAGATCTTGATGAAACTTCAGCAGTGTGTTCGTTGTAAGACGCCGATCACATGGATGTGACTATTGTGAGTCAAAGTTATAGCGCCACCAACTGGCAGCAGGAAGTGTGTCACTTTCAAAATGCTTTGAAATCACCCTCTTGTTTTTACCCGATTTGCTTCAAACTTTACGTGTATAATGTAAACACACGGCAGATTTAGACCTGTGAAAGGATTATTGATATCTTAGATACTGTTGCCGTGGCAACACTTCAAACTTTACTTTTCTTTATTGATGCTTTTGAGACTCTTAACCTACTTGAAATTGCATGAAACTCGACAGAGACGTCACATTTATTAGCCAGTAGACATGTGCAAAGTTTCAGAAATGGGTGTGGTGAGGGGCTCAGTAGCGCCACCTTTTGACAAAAAAGTGGGGGGTTAGTTTCATCTACAGGTACAAAAATTGGTATTGATATAGTTCTCCTCAAGCCGGACAACTTTCTAATTTACAGTCATTAGCTCCGACCAACAGAAAGTCAGATATTTTGGTTTGAATGTGGAGAAAATGTCAGAATTTTGCAAGTCACTCTGTGAGCCTCTGTGTGTGAGGAGTAGGAAGGGAGGGGGTCTTGTGATGTAATACATTGGGCTATACTGCCCTCTTGTGTTCAACATGTATGCAGAGTTGACAGAAAAATGTTACGCACGCCGTAGCAGGTGAATACAACAAAGAAATGTGTCCCAACTCACTATATACATCAACTGAGTGGCGGATGCAATTTTTAACAACCTTTAACCATTTACAGCCAGAGCGTTCAAATTTGGGAACAATTATTCCCATGGTTCCTGTCTCAGTGTCTTCGTCGTCCAATCACCGATTTTATTTCTGAAATCTGCCCAGATACTCATGACAATAGAAGCTAAAGGCACATGTGATTGGTTAAGGGGTTCCTGGGCAAGAATAATAACTTATCGTCATCACCGTCTTCCTTCATTTCAATGGGAAGGTGATATCACGAGAGATTTACTCCAGTGTTGGATTTACTGCTTCAAATTAAATACTGAGGCGATTTTTGCAAGGTAAGAACATGTGTTGTCTATATTTTCTAATGAAAGTCAAAACGTTTTAGTTACGAAGCATTTATTTGTAGGAGTATTGCTAGTTATTTCTGGAAAAAAAAATGACGAAACAACTCAAATAAATATTTGTGTGAAACAGCGAGCAGCGTCACTTCTATCTCACGAGCCCCGATGAGAGATCGCATTCGCTTCTTCTTGCGTTTGAACGGACAATTTCATAACAACAAAATGTCAAAATACATGATATATTGTCTGTTTTGTCTCAAGTGAACATAAACAGTTGATGAAGAAATCGCGAATCTAAATCTAGTATCAACACTTCCGAGAATGATTATCAGCGTTGTGTCTGACAGCGCGAGGCGTCTCATTTTTACTCGCATCTTCATGGAGGTTTGTCGGTTGTATGTAGTTTCACAATCTCAATCAATTAATCTCTGAAATGAATACAGATGTAACAGCACGAAAATAATGAGACTTAACAGTTCTCAAAAGATTAAACTCACTAAAACAAGCCGCACAGACTGTACCTTGAATGAAATGCGTTTAAAATCCTCTTAAAGAGACAGTAACAATTTTCCAAGTAAATAAAAAGTAGCCTACAAATGGTTTTCACCCCAAAAATAAATTTCTCTCATCGTATACTCACCCTCATTCCATCCCAGATGTGTATTATTTTCTTTCTTCTGGTGAATACAAATTAAGATTTTTAGAAGATTATCTCAACCCTGTTGGACCTTTCAATGACTTGAATGGTGATCAGAACTCAGAAGATACAAAAATCACATAAATGCAGCATAAAAGTAATCCATACCACTCCATTGGTTTAATCCATGCCTTCAGAAGTGATATTATAGGTGTGGGTTAGAAACAGACCTATATATATATATATACTTAAAGATGACATCACTCTGAAGTACTGCGTAAAGAATATCCCACATTCGCCCTTAGGGGGCGCTACAGGCCATGCCCAAAATTCCCATTTTCTGGGCAAAAATGTTCTAATTTTGTAGATTGATACTACAGGCCAACAGGAATCCACAAACCAAGAATGGCCCACATTCGCCCTTAGGGGGCGCTACAGGCCACGCCCTAAATTCCCATTTGCTGGTCAAAAATGTTCTAATTTGGTACATTGATACTACAGGCCAACAGGAACCCAGAAACAAAGAATTGCCCATATTCGCCATTAGGGGGCGCTACAGGCTATGCCCAAAATTCCCATTTTATGGTCAAAAATGTTCTAATTTGGTATATTGACACTACAGGCCAACAGAAATCCACAAACCAAGAATGTCTCACATTCGCCCTTAGGGGGCGCTAAAGGCCATTCCCAAATTGCACATTTTTTTGTCAAATACTTTCTAATTTGGTACATTAATACTACAGGCCAACAGTAACCCACAAACAAAGAATTGCCCATATTCGCCATTAGGGGGCGCTACAGGCTATGCCCAAAATACCCATTTTATGGTCAAAAATGTTCTAATTTGGTATATTGACACTACAGGCCAACAGAAATCCACAAACCAAGAATGGCTCACATTCGCCCTTAGGGGGCGCTACAGGCCTTGCCCAAATGTCATTTTTTCAAAGTGGTTGTATTTCCACCCCATTTATTTAGTTTTTCTGAAACCTGGTGAACATACCTCATTTCTCATTGTAAACAAAAAACCCTCCAGGATCCATAAGGTCCGGCATGATGGATTTTCCTGTACACTGAAAATGTTTAGTTTAGGATTCAGACAGAAAGACATGTTTTTCGGATTTTTTCATTGGGAGGGTTTAACCCCAACCCTCTATTGATCAATTTTAAATGATTTGCCATTTTGAGGAGGAATCGCATTGCTGCTTGCAGCTATATTTTTGAGTTGTTGCTGTGTCCATCATCCTTTGTTTTCCGAAAGCCACCAAGTGGAAATGAGCCCGGTAACTAAAGGCACCAGGGTTGCGGTGCCACCGGCTTGGGCCCGTCATCGCTGCTTGCAGCTTTAATTTTATTTATTTTTTGTATGATTTCTACTTTTCAACACATTTGATGTTTTACTTCCAAATATTCCACTGATCACTCTATTTACTCGACCCCATTTCTATACATTATCATCAGATATTGCTCACATCTATTCAAGCACTCTGATTGGCTCAACGAATAACGGTACATGCTCCCAGAGCGCCAATCAGATCGCTTTTCTCTCTTACAATTGGATGTTGCTGCACTGACCTGTGCACACACGAGACGAGAAGTGAGAAGATGAGGAGGTATTTCCGATACTGAAACTACTTCTGGATTCTTTTAAGTGCATAAATGAAAAAGTAAGTTTTAATACCTTCACAATTACAGTTATTTAACAGGTGAGGAATAAAGACAAGCAGCTCATATTTTCTATGTAGTTTGCATATGTAGACATGAGTGTGATTTTAATGTCGCAACGAGACAGTTATTTGCCTAAAGGCGTCATAAAAACATCCTGAAGTTACTTGAACAAACCATTTGAAGGGACAAACTGATTTGTTGAAAATTAAGTGGTTTTGAGGTTGCGTAAATATTTACGCAACCTCAAAAGCACTTAATTTTGCATTTTAAATTTGCATGTTTCCACTACACCGGAAAAAAAAATTATTTCGATTTCGATATATATATTCGCGAAATCGAAAGTATTTTGTCTCTGGAGGCCACGATGATGAAGAAAAAATTTCCTTATAAGGTTTTTTTTTTTTTGATGATGCGAAATCGAAAGATTTTTTTTTCCGGTGTAGTGCTGAAGTCGGTGACCTGTCGCTAGAGGTCGCTGTTCAGATTGTTTTCGTGTGAGAATGCGTCCGGTGCTCGTGCTCAGTGAGCGTCACCACGTGCTGACAAGTGACGCAAGTAACAGATGCGTTGATGGGGCGGGGCGGTTAATGAGAACTGATTTCTTAGAGAAACTGCAGGGTCACCAAATCTGACAGTACATTAGAGAAAGTGAAATCTGTTCTTTAATTGCAGCTAAATGTGTCTAATGTTCACCAAACTCATTCAGGTGATGTCTAACAAATATACTAGAAGTACCTTTGGATAAATGTTTCTGCTAAATATCTCCTTACTTCCTAATGAAAATGATGTATTCAGAGTATTATAAGTATTATATAAAATTATAAGAGTATTTCAGGGTGGAGAGTGTTCATGGAAGAGTGAAATTATTTTCCCCTCATACATGTTAGTTTTTACAAAGATGTCTGGCATGTATACCTAACATTAATTTGTTCAATCATTACCAAAAAAATATAATAATGTACATTGTGCTTGTTTTCAGTGGTTATTTTACTTGGAAAACAGTAATAGTTTAAAGAACTTTAAAGATTATTTGTTTAACTTTTCAGTTCAGTATTGCACAAAATTCAAAAACATTTTGCAGCAAAGTACTCGCACTGACGGAAGACGTTTAATTGCAGGTAGTGAATATAATGTGCATGATGGATAACTGTAAAATGTCTCAGATTCAGAATGACACAAGAAACGTTGTTAGACACAGACACGTGCTTGAAGAAACACTATAATATTTTTAAGAACAGATGACTGAAAATTTGTCATCACCAGCAGGTTGGTGTGTCTTTGAGACCAAGTCTATACAATCTAGAGGGGATCCAATAGAATCAATGTAAAATCTTGAATTGCATATGGCGCACCATTACATCTCTAGATGCAGACTTGCCGTCTTTTTAGATTCCTTGCCCACAATCCCTCCTCCAATACCAAGTTTAAATATTTCTCCTATAATCTCTTGAGAGAAGTTTAAACTCCATCCCCCAGACTCTGAATTAACAGGGAGTAAGTAATACACTGATGCCTCATGACCTCATGACCTCACATGGGGTGTGTGCTAATCACAAAAATAGTACAGAGCAGATGACACAGCTGTAAATACCTAAAGAACTGAGATCTGGGAATCCTAAAATGTTGAACCATATTTACAAAAGAAATATTATTTCCTTTACGAAATAATATTCTCTTAACTAAAGCACACAAATTTGCTTGGAATAAAATGCCCAAATACTTAATGCCATGATTAGGCCACTGGAAGGCAGACGGCTGAAAAGCTGTTAATGGGCAGTACATTGTCCAATTGACTCTGTATCCCGAGAACATAGAAAAGGAATTAATAATTCTGTGGAGGCAAGGCATAGACCTAATGGGGTCAGAGAAAAATAATAAAATATCATCTGCGCAAAGCAGAAGCTTATGCGCCATACCTCCCGTCATCACCCCTGGAAAATCATCTTCACTTCTTATCACGGCTGCTAATGGTTCCAGGGCAAGACAGAACAATAATGGGGAAGAGTGCAACCCTGCCGGATGCCCCTATCCAGAATAAAATAGTCCGTAATTAATCCATTTGTTTGTAATGGCACTACCAGGTGTCTATAATGCAACTTAATCCATCCAATAAACATACTCCCAAACTTTTTTTTCCAAAATCTTAAAAAGATAATCCCATTCTACCATGTCAAAAGCCTTTTCGGTGTCAAGTGAGATGGCAGCGACCGGAGTCTGATCATTCGCCACTGACCACATAATATTGATGAGATGCCTATTGTAATCAGAAGAGCTGCTGTCCCGAATAAAACCCACCTGATCTATATGTATAAGAGATGTCCTAACTTAATCGGTTTGCCAGAATTTAATGTTTTTAGATCTTAATTTGTGTTAGTAATTTTCCGCAGTTGTCACATACAGATAATTGCATGACGGTAAATGAAAGTTGGTTATGGGCCTGTTTTTTTTTTTTTTTTTTTGCCAATTTGTTATTTTAACTGCTTTTTCATTTTGTTTGAAATCATAATTTTTCTTTATTTTCTTCTTTAATTTTCAATGCAAAATCACTAAAGCAAGAAAATTCACCGATCCCACAGCCAGGGGGTTGACGATGTAATTAGATTCCTCCGGTAGGAGGAAATCTATAGTTATTGACGGTTTATTATTTTTATTAGATTCCTCCACCAAGAATGACCCAAAGTGATGGCATTTCAACCACATTTGTCCAGTTCTTCTGAAACTTGGTATACTTGCCTCATTTCTCATTGGGAACAAAAAAGCCTCAAGGACACGTAAGGTTCTGCATGATGGATTGTACTGTACAGTGAAAATTTGGAAAAAACCTACAAAACTCTTCTTCTCCTGAACCGTAGACCAATTGACTTGAAATTTGGTACACGTGTAGAATTGATGTCTTTCAATTTGTTACTTAGCAAAAATGAATACAATACAAAATGGCTGAAAGGGGTGTGTTTATGTAAATGACCACATTGCTTCAATATATATGTGTCAATTAATCAAATGTCATTTTAACTGATGGTTTTCAAACCTAACATTCTTCAAGATGACATCACTCTGAAGTACTGTGCAAAGAATGGCCCACATTCACCCTTAGGAGGCGCTACAGGCCATGCCCAAATGTCCTATTTTCAAAGTGATGGCATTTCCACCCCATTTATTCAAGTCTTCTGAAACTTAATGTACATACCTCATTTCTCATTTGGAACAAAAAAGCCTCAATGATCCATAAGGTCTGGCATGATGGATTTTCCTGTACACTGAACATTTTTTTGTTTAGGATTCTGACAGAAAGACATGTTTTTTGGATTCCTCCATTTGGAGGGTTTAACCCCAACCCTCTACTGAGCAATTTTAAAAGATTTGCCATTTTGAGGAGGAATCACATTCCTATATTTGGATATTGTGATTTTATATATATATATATATATATATATATATATATATATATATATATATATATATATATATATATATATATATATAGATAGATAGATAGATAGATAGATAGATAGATAGATAGATAGATAGATAGATATATATATACACACACACACAGTATATACACTACCTGTCAAAAGTTTTGAAACACTCATTCTTTATTATAATATTTTTTTTTTTCACATTTTCGAATAATAGTTAAGTCATCAAAACTATGGAATAATAGAAATGGAACTATGGGAATTATGTTGTAACTAAACAAAATCCAAAATAAATCAAAACTGTGTTATATTTGATCATCCTCAAAGTAGTCCCCCTTTGTCTAGAATTTGCAGACATGAACTCAAAACAACAAAACAAATGTTTCAAAGTCATTACACTTCCGAAGCAGCTAAACTGGGTCCTGGATATGAAAGGTAATAAAACACCAACATTAAACCCACAACAACCCACATTAAGTGATATATTTGCCCAGACAACAAAATACCTGACCGGTCACTCATGATGGAGAGAATGCACGGATGAAGTAGGTTCGTTGGTTGCCCTTCACAACTGTTGAAAAGCCATCTCTCAACAAGTTGAACAACACAATTTTAATTGCACTTAATCTTTTCAGTTTCTTTTGAATTTTTAGCTAAAATAAACAAAAAATAAAGTTAAAAATTTTAAATCAAGCTGCCTTGCTATTGCTTAACGGAAATTATCCCATAGTACCACCTAGCATCAAACTAACGGTAGTACCGGTGTTGTTGGTTTGAACGTGAACACCCCACCGGTGTGAAAATTATGATACTGTGGCAAGTCTAGTGTGTAAGTTTATCTTACACCTATCACCCTATTATTTTTCAGGTGATGTAACGATAGTTGAATCAAACTTAGTTAAAGCAGCTCGTTTGAAATGAAACCAAATTAAGCCTCCCAAGGGAATGTCAACAATATAAGCTTATTTGATTGATTACAAATTCTTAGCTGGAATAAATAAAGGTACAATATAAATGTCAAATTAAAATCAGCTTAGAAATTTCAGCAGTATTGTAGATGCCGTAAGTGCCCCTCAATATGGTAAAAAGTGCTCTTGCTTAATGCCATTGGCAATGAGGCAGCATCTGAAGAGTTGTGCACTTTTCTGACCTGTTTTATATTACTCAAGCTCATTAATGTTGTTCCTCGTCGATGTCAGCTGTAACATAATGAGGGCTGTCAACGTCAGTTTCCTGATGACCCTCAGACTAAACATGTTCATATACCACAGGAACAAATCTTTATAGGACAACACTGAAGAGATTAGACATCACCTGAATGAGTTTGGTGAGTATTAGTGACACATTAAGTTGAAATTAAAGAGGGGTAACAGATTTCATAAATATCTATTGTACTGTCAGATTTGGTGACTCTACTGTTTCTTTAAGAAATGTGTTCGCATTAACCCTCCCCGCCCCCTCAACACGCTGTTGCTCGCATCGTTGTCAGTATGTGGTGACTCTCACTGAGCACGAGCAACAGACGTGTTCTCACATGAAAACTTACTGAACAGCGACCTCTAGTCACAGATTTAGATATGTCACCGGTTAAACAGGTAAATTAGCTTTTAACCATTTTCTCAGCCACATTAGGTTTTCAGTGTGCAAGTTGAGATTGCTTGAGCTTTTTGCACTCGTACAATGAAATAAACGTACAATTAATTTAAAAGAAACTATGACAAAATTAAGCACTGTGTAGACAATCTTTATTTCCTGTATTGATTTGTGAAGTGAGGAGAATTTTATTTCACCTACTGTAATGATCCATACTCAGTTTGGTTACACTACGTGGCACTGTAGTTGTTTTATTTTTGTCTTTCTTGCTTGTTGCTTAACTCGACAATCTTAAGAATGTATCACTCTGAACTATCATGTATTTAACTATGCAACATATTATCTTCTCCAGATCAAACCTAAAGAGACCAGTGATGAACACTGCAGAGGAACAGAGGTGAGACCAGGACTGTTTTTAGGGTACAATGATGTCATGATACCAAAGTGTATGAAGACAACTTGTATGAGATCAAAGCAAAATGTGTAATTGATGTTTCAGACATCAAACCTGATACATAAACTTGACTGCATTGCAACTGCAGGTGTGTACAGACCTTAAAGGGACAGTTCACACAAAAATGAAAATTCTCTCATCATTTACTCACATTCATGCCATCCCAGATGTGTGTGACTTTTAGAAGAATATTTCAGCTCTCATGGTCCATTCAATGCATGTTTTTGAATCTCCAAAAAGCACATAAAGGCAGCATAAATCATAAGTCTTATCCATACGACTCCAGTGTTTAAATCCAAATCTTCAGAAGCGATATGATTGGTGTGGGTGAGAAACAGATCAATATTTAGGTACTTTTTTAATACTACATTTGTTTTTTGTCGATTCACATTCTTCGTGTATTTCAGCACCTAGTGGGCAGGGAGGAGAATTTATTGGAAAAAATGACTTAAATATTGATCTGTTTTTCACCTAAACATATCATATAATTACAGAAGACATGGATTAAACCACTGGAGTCTTATGGATAACTTTTATGCTGCCTTTATGTTCTTTTTGGAGCTTTAACATTTTGGTCACAATTCACTTGTATTGTATGGACTTACAGAGCTGAAATATTGCAGAATATTGCAGAAGAAAGAAAGTCATACATATCTGGCATGGCATGAGGGTGAGTAAATGATGAGAGAATTTTCATTTTTGGGTGAACTATCCCTTTAATTAGCAGTAAATGATGGCAGAATTTTTGGGTGAATTATTCCTCGAAGGTTCCAGTTGTTAACATCATCAGAGTTCCCATGTGTCCTGAAAAACCTGGAATTTGGAATGCAGTTTTCCAGTCAAAAATTAGAAACATTTGACCAGAAAAAATATTTGTCCTGGAAAAATTTTAATATAAAAGAATTATTTGACTGTGTTGCTAACTAGGTTTTTGCTACATGTACAAATACATGATAAAGACTGAGATTAGGAATAAGAGTCAAATACACATTTTGTCACTGTCAGTGGCTGCATATTTTGTGAAATGTTTTGCGTTGAAAAGAGTGGAAACTCTGATCATGAAATACATTATTTAACATTTAAGTAGAAATTTTTGGGGATTTTTAGATAATTTGTCATATTTTGATAAGCTCTTTTGGGCAATAGCACCCCCAGACACAACTTAATAAATGCTTTATATGCAAAATATGATTTTTTCAACACTAAGTTTTTCTCTCTGACTGTGTTGCGAATTCAGTGGAAAGATCTGAAAATCAGGTTGAAACCATCCTGCAGTTTCATTTCATTCATTAATTAAAACAGGTCAAACTTCCACACCAAACACTGAAAAGCATATATATATATATATATATATATATATATATATATATACACACAGTATATATTACAGATGTAAAAGACGAAAACTTTTAGTTTGTTGCACTTTGGCATTTTTTGCAACCTCTTGATACAAATTGTGAACGATTGTTTCTATGGACATTGTGTAACAGTTTTTGCTTTCCTTGTATTCAATAATGAAAGGAAACACAGAAGTTGTCAATATATGCATAATGTTTGGTACACTGTTTGTGTAACTGATGGAGTTGGCCCAAAAACACTGACAGGTGAGGGGAAATACCCATTTTGTGAGGAACATCTGGATTGCACTCAAACAGAAGTGAATAACTCTGAAAACGTTTAACAGATTAATCCAAAATGAATCTATTCATTACAATTTATTTTGATTTATCACCAAGAGAATTTACTGAAATCATTTAAAATTGTAAAAAGCTTAGATCTCAAAAAAACAAACTCAATCAGATGATGAGAATGAGGGAAACACCTTGATCACTTTTCTAGGCTCCAAAGTTCAATAGAGGGATGCAGGAAATAGTTTGTTTAACTTGTCACTGTTTAACTTGCAGAGATGATAAAAGACAGTTTATATTGATGCAAAGAAACTGTGATTGGGGACATGATTTATGCAAGTGCCACTGCTGGTGGGGTTTATTTACAAAAGTAAAAAGCAGAACTGATCAGAGGGCGTCCCGCCGGGAGAAGTCATTTGTTTTTGGAGAGTGATAGAGGGGTGTCTTATGGTTAAGAGGAGATCTTGAAGGCGAGGAAACAGCACTCCACTTAGTATTTGTGGTCATTCATTGTAACAGGGCACTCAGATATTAAAGGAATAGATCACCCAAAAATGTAAATTCAGTAATAATTCACCCACATTCACATGTTTCAAACCTGTATGAGTTTCTTGTGTGGAACATGAAATATGTTAAACAACACTCTACAATGTGAGTGAATCACTTGCATATGAGACCAAATATGATGCTATGTCACTAAAATATGTCTGTTATTAGCTAGTAAATGTTCAGAACGCACTCTTCAGTGATTGAGTTGTGAAGTGGCAAAGATCTTCAGCACCGAGACCATTTCACTCTCTAATGGAAATGTATCGTACTGGCTGCAGTGGATCTGGAGTTGTCACAGATGTCACTATCCGTTTCATGATTTACATTGCATGTGATGAGGTCAACTCAATATTCTCTGTTCAATCAGATTCTGAATGGCTCTGCAGACCCGTTTATTGTGTCTGTTGGATTATAATACACATTATGAGAGTAAAACTTTGGTTTGTGTGTTTAAGTAGTGTTCAAAGATGAGATCCATGCAATCTGTTTAATTGAGTCATCGTCTCTTTTTATTGTCCTTTCTGTTCTTTTCAGTCATGTGTTAATCAAAAAGTAAAAAGAAGCATTAAGTATAATCTCACATAGCACCGTTCTTTGTGTCATTAGTGAAAGAGCAGGTTCACCTGTATCCACCTGTATTTGATCATTCAAAAGGTGAAGTACTGAAATTCAGTGAGGAAACACCATCAGCTACCAAAACACATCTCCGACAAACTAATATAATTAGGTCTAAAAGTTCCATGCCAAATGCAATTAGTTCACTTCAGTGATTATGCTAATGCCTGAAGATGTGGGTAATTGTTTGATTACAAGTGAATTTGTGCCACTCGTGCACATTGTATTTTTGCCATCAGAGCTTGTCATAGTTCAGATATGTCAATGCATGTCAGTTGCACTCATTGTCAGTGTTTAGTTTCAGTTTTGTCAGCAATCTGCATTTAATAAATTACAAAAAAAGTTCTGTCTCCCCTACAACGTTCATCTGTTTTTTAATTTCATATTATGTATTGTGCCCTGCGATGGACTGGCGACCTGTCCAGGGTGTACCCCGCCTTTCGCCCAATGTTAGCTGGGATAGGCTCCAGCCCCCCGCGACCCTGTACAGGATAAGCGGTTGACGATGGATGGATGGATGGATGGATTATGTATTGTATGATGCAAGCCCAATGCAAATACTCTGTAGCAGCTTTAATGTTTTATATTTTCCCTATGCTGAGTGCTGATGTTTGGTTGATGTTTGGGAAGTAAAGTTTGCATATGTGGCTTGAACTGTCAGATGCATTTTTACTTGACAGAGTTTAGAATGGAATGCGTCTCAAACCACCTCTTGTGTATGAAGATGCTAATTACTTTGAGATCTCAGGCCTGGATGAAGTTAAACTACCTTCAGCTAAACCTTGCCAAGACAGAAATCCTTGTGATCCCAGTCTGTTGATCACAACCTCCACTCACCTTGGTTCAACTACATTAACACTAGTCCAAGCCTCAGATGACATGCCAACAGTCCATGTTCTACATTTGATGCACATGGCACACATAACTTGATGATGCTTTCTCGATCAACTTAACGCAAATCTGATTGGCTGGTTTGATGGAACTTCTGAGAACAGTCCATCTGGAAGCCGATTAGTGTTCACATATTTCTGCGTTGATACAATGAGTGCTTTTGAGGACAAAATAATCACATAATTTGCCCAAGTTTGCCATTTTAGTGACATCAAATCTTTAAAAGATATTCAGAGTTTTGGTTGAGGTTTGGCAAAAGTACAGCGGATATCCACATGCAGAGCTGCATTTTCTGCTTTGTTTACTTAGTAATGTCTTGGAAATAATCTATAATGAGGTTTCTGTGCTGTACTTGGATTTTCTGCATTTGTTTTCTGTGCAATCGCTCGCAGATACTTGTGCACCATTATATAAATTATTTCTTCCCCATATGTCTTTTATGATGGTATGTTAAATCTCTGATAACCCCACCCAAAAACAACTGATTGGTTGCTTAACATAAGCCACTACAGATGATCCAGAATCCAGCAACATGTCTGGTCTTCAATCAACCAAAGAGGGCTCACGTCACCCCCTTTTGATTTCACTCCACTTGCCTGTAGCTACCCACATCAAATCCAAGGCTTTGACTCTGATCTTTAGGACAGCAAATAAATGGCAAAGAAAGAAACATCATCACTTTCAACTATCACTTTCAACTTTCAAATATGTGTAAATATTTGTATGAACATAAAAAGATTCAAAAACTGAGACATAAACTGAACAAGTTTCACAGACATGTGACTAACAGAAATTGAATAATCTGGTGTGACACCAGCTTCATTAAGTACTTCAGTGCATCTCCTCCTCATGGACTGCACCAGATTTGCCAGTTCTTGCTGTGAGATGTTACCCCACTCTTCCATCTAGGCACTTGCACATTCCCGGACATTTCTGGGGGAATGGCCCTAGCCCTCACCCTCCGATCCCAACAGGTCCCAGACGTCCTTAATGTGATTGAGGTGGGATCTTGCTTGGGCTCTTTGGCAGAACATATTCCTGTCTTGCAGGAAATCATGCACAGAACGAGCAGTATGACTGGTGGCATTGTCATGCTGGAGGGTCATATCAGGATGAGTCTGCAGGAAGGGTACCAGATGAGGGAGGGGGATGTCTTCCCTGTAACGCACCATGTTGAGATTGCCTGCAATGACAACAAGCTCTGATGATGCTGTGACACCGCCCCAGACCATGATGGACCCTCCACCTCCAAATCGATCCCACTCCAGAGTACAGGCCTCGTTGTAACACTCCTTCGACAATAAACGTGAGTCCAACCATCACCCCTGTTGAGATAAAACCGCGACTTGATGGTGAAGAGGACTTTTTGCCAGTCCTGTCTGGTCCAGTGAAGGTGGGTTTGTGCCCATAGGCGACGTTGTTGCCGGTGATGTCTGGTAATTGTATTTTGGAAGGTTGGCAACTTCTGGGAAGGTTCTCTACTGTGCTAAGTTTTCTCCATTTGGAGATAATGGCTCTCACTGTGGTTCTTTTGAGTCCTAGAGCCTTTGAAATAGGATTGTAACTCTTCCCAGACTGAGGTATTTCAATAAACTTTTTCCTAATTTTTTGAATTTTGTTCGAGGCATAGTGTGCTACTGGGTAAGACCTTTTAGACAACTTCATGCTGTTGAAAAAGTTTTATTTATGTGTTGATTTGATTGAACAGGGCTGGAAGTATTCTGGTCTTGGTGGGTCTAGTCCAGCTGAACCCCATTATGAATGCAGTTTCATAGATTTGGGGATTTAGTAACTTAGGGGCAAATACTTTTTCACACATGACCAGTTAGTATTGGATAACTTTTATTTTTTAATCAATAAATAATATTATCATTTAAAAACTAGTTTGTGTTTACTCAGATTGCTTTTGTCTTATGTTAGATTTTGTTTGAATTTTTTAAACAATTTAGTATGAGATATACTGTACACAAAAACAGAAGAAATTAGGAAGGGGGCAAATATTTTTTCAAAGTGTTAGAAAGTATTGGAATGCATAAACCTTAACTAACCTAACTAGTTTGTTTTGATGGTTTGGCCAAAGTGCTGATGTGACCGGTGTAGTCTGCGCTGTTTTTTTTTCTCTGTGGAAATAATTGGACACCAGGCAGCAATTGGAGAATCAGCTCAAAATTTACTTTCTGATGAGAGAAAGAAATACAAAAAAGTCTGTGAAACGTGTGCTCACCCTCCACAATCTCTACCATGCAGGCACATGTCAAAAGGGAAGAGGAGGAGCCAGAAAAAAGGAAATTAAAATGACTGGTACATAGCAGACAGAAAATTAAAGGGGATGATGCACACACATACAACCAGACACATCAGGCGGACAAATTAATATTTTGTGTAATTCTATACATGAAACATATATAAAACACAGAATAGATCAGCTCTAAATTTAGTAGTTTCTATGTGATTTGGTTCTTTGTTCTGTGTTTTTTAGTAATCAGCGGCAGAAAGAGACCGTAAATATCGGTTCAGAATTTAAACGCTGGAAAACTCTAAAAGCACAGAAGGGACTGAAGAGTGATGAAGAAGTGGCATCTTATCTTCTGAACAGGTGAGTACACAAAATTTAAGATATCAGCGTTTACCCTGCTCAGTATAAATTATAATGTAAATAATGTACTATCCCAAAATGTATAATCTTATGTTGTGTTTTAACTTTTTCAAGAGATTGATTTAGTTATAACATGTAGCTTGACTACATTGTTCCTTTTGAAGCAAATTTGACTGCATGCAGTGACTCTACAAAATTAAAATATGAACCATAACCAGTTTGTTAAAAGGATAATTTAGCTCCAAGAAAAGCCCAAAGCATACTTCAGTTTTGTGTGAACGTGTGTGTACGTACAGGATACACGACTTAGATTTTATGAGCAGTGCGTGTGCTGCCCTGTTTTTCTGACGATTTGCATAGTCTGTGCATGTGCCAGGAATTATTCACACTAATCGGTGGCAACACTCACAGTTGGTCTGTTGCTTTCTGGAAAAGTGCAAGAAGATGATGTAAGCAATAGGATAATAAGCTGGAAACAACAACAGTGGATATGTACGTCAAAGTCACGTGTGTGTTTGTGTGTGTGTGTGAGAGTTCAGGAGATTCCCATTTGTATAACTCAAGTCTGAAGGAATATAAAGACATCTTTATTGGTCTAAACTCCTGAATATTAATAGTCAGTATCTCATAGCAGTCTTGGTGTTTATGCGTTAACTGCCTGTGTTTGTGTGTACAGTTAAATGGAGGATACTTTGAAAGGCAAAGCATTCAACTGTGTGCAAGGAAGCATTTGTGTCAAAGTTGAAGTATACTTTGGGCTTAAAAGTAGTTTACATGTAACATGAAATCTGGGAAATGGACAAAATCAAGGTGTGGCGATCCTTTTTTTTTTTTTTTTTTACCATCCCCTGATAAAAGAACACCATTTAGGGGGTTTACATGTCTGCATACATTAGCTATGTTTACATGCACTAATTTACGTCAGTCCGATTACAGATTCTTAATGTACTGTTTATATGACCCCTAAACTTTGCAATCCAACACAAATATTCATTTACATGTATTCCGAACAAAACTTCTGCGCAATATAACCACAGACATCTCTGCTCTGGATGTGAGTATGAGGTAAAGACAGGTGGGTGTTGTCCCTTTTTGTCCTTCAAGGAGTTTACAGATGTGGAATAGAAACAAAATAATATGGACTTTAAGCAACAGCTGCAGACGGAATGCTACAACAAAATCACTAAGCCAAAATTACGGCGAAACGGAGCATTTCATAATTTATTGAAAACAGTAAGAGAACGATGCTTGCAGTGTTCAATAACTGTCAGAAGAAAAGTTTTACTCTTGTACAATATAAATTTCCAATATGTCTAAAACCTAGATAGTATTATTAATAGGCTATCAATATATTTGACCTATAACAGACTGCGGAATCAATTTAACATGAGTTTTGAGGAGGATGTTTAGGCTATTTACTGGATTCCCTTTGCATCATATCTTGTAAAACATATTCTAACATTTAATCTCCTAATCTGTTACGTACGATCAACTGTCGCTATGGCAAAGAAGAAAAGCTTTAGAAACAGTGTTTTGACATCTGGAAGTGAGTTAAGTCGCTAACAGCTGTAACAGTATGGCAAGCTGTTTTGACATTTATTCCTTAAAGTTGTCTAGTATCTATTTTGATGTTACTAGTACTTATTTCTTAGTGACTAGTAACTATTCCAATATAGAATAGTACTTATTCATTAGACATTTACATTACATTTATGCATTTGGCAGATGCTTTTATCCAAAGCGACTTACAGTGCACTTATTACAGGGACAGTCCCCCAGAGATAAGTGCCTTGCTCAAGGACACAATGGTGGTGACTGTGGGGATTGAACCAGCAACCATCTGATTAACAGTTATGTGTTATGTACCACCACACCACTAGTAACTATTCCAAGTACTTATTCAAAGAGTACTAGTACTTATTCATTTGGCAGTAGTACTTATTCAATAGATACTAGTAACTATTCCATTCGATACTAGTAACTATTCCATTCGATACTAGCAACTATTCCATTCGATACTAGTAACTATTCCATTAGAAACTAGTAACTATTCCATTCAATACTAGCAACTATTCCATTCGATACCAGCAACTATTCCATTCGATACCAGCAACTATTCCATTCGATACTAGCAACTATTCCATTCAATACTAGTAACTATTCCATTCGATACCAGCAACTATTCCATTCGATACCAGCAACTATTCCATTCGATACCAGCAACTATTCCATTCGATACCAGCAACTATTCCATTCGATACTAGCAACTATTCCATTCAATACTAGTAACTATTCCATTCGATACTAGTAACTATTCCATTCGATACCAGCAACTATTCCATTCGATACTAGCAACTATTCCATTCGATACTAGTAACTATTCCATTCGATACTAGCAACTATTCCATTCGATACTAGCAACTATTCCATTCAATACTAGTAACTAGTACGTATTCATTAGATACTAGCAACTATTCCATTCGATACAAGTAACTACTCCATTCAATACTAGTAACTATTCCATTCGATACTAGTAACTACTCCATTCGATACTAGTACGTATTCATTAGATTCTAGTAACTATTCTATTCGATACTAGTACGTATTCATTAGATACTAGTACGTATTCATTAGATACTAGTAACTATTCCATTCGATACTAGTAACTATTCCATTCAATACTAGTACGTATTCATTAGAAACTAGTAACTATTCCATTAGAATCTAGTAACTATTCCATTCAATACTAGTACGTATTCATTAGAAACTAGTAACTATTCCATTAGAATCTAGTAACTATTCCATTCAATACTAGTACGTATTCATTAGAAACTAGTAACTATTCCATTAGAATCTAGTAACTATTCCATTCAATACTAGTACGTATTCATTAGATACTAGTAACTATTCCATTCGATACTAGTATCTATTCCATTAGAAACTAGTAACTATTCCATTCGATACTAGTACGTATTAATTAGATACTAGTAACTATTCCCTTCGAAACTAGTAACTATTCCATTCAATACTAGTACGTATTCATTAGATACTAGTAACTATTCCCTTCGAAACTAGTAACTATTCCATTCAATACTAGTACGTATTCATTAGAAACTAGTAACTATTCCATTAGAATCTAGTAACTATTCTATTCAATACTAGTACGTATTCATTAGATACTAGTAACTATTCCATTCGATACTAGTATCTATTCCATTAGAAACTAGTAACTATTCCATTCGATACTAGTACGTATTAATTAGATACTAGTAACTATTCCATTCAATACTAGTACGTATTCATTAGATACTAGCAACTATTCCATTCGATACTAGCAACTATTCCATTCGATACTAGTAACTATTCCATTCGATACTAGTACGTATTCATTAGATACTAGTAACTATTCCATTCAATACTAGTAACTATTCCATTCGAGACTAGTAACTATTCCATTCGAGACTAGTAACTAGTAACTATTCCATTCAATACTAGTAACTATTCCATTCGAGACTAGTACTTATTCATTAGATACTAGTAACTATTCCATATAAAATACAACCATTAAAGGTCTAAAACAAATCTTTCTTAATTGTTTTTTTTTTTTTTACATAAAATGTGCTATTTAATTTTACATTTTTATTTTTTAAAGAAATCATATTGCATATTTTCATGGTAAAGGTAGCATTAATTGTCAAGTGATTTGTGGGATTTCTGATTATGTACTAAATAGAAATTGTGCTGCAGATAAGCCCTCCCTGCATTTCAAATCACATTTGTAAAAGTAAAAAATAATTCAGGTTCATATAGCATTGAATGAAACGACAAAATGCCAGACCAAAATGTAACAGTGTGGGTACATACCAAATTGTTGACTAACCACTGTTGCTATAAATATATTAATACTAATTATTATTATTATTATTATTATTATTATTATTATTATTATTATTATTATTATTTCTATTGGAGAATCTATTTACACTAGGTGTAAATTGCAGCTGCCACACAGGGGTGCTATTTACACTCAGATAGTCTTGCAGAAACTCAGAAATTGAAGACAAAGTGCTCCCCCAAGTGTCTTCTTAATGGCATCTTAAAGTGTGTGCAAAGACTGAAGTTTTTTTTAAGCAGATTATTAAAGAATACAAAACAAAGGACAAGGGAATACATTATCATTATGCACTAACAGCCTTATACCACAAATTTTACATGTCTGCATCACTTATCAATCAAATACAAGACAGATATACTGTAAATCTTAAATCTTCAATACAAGTATTTTTTATCAACGAATTAAATCAACAAATTAAAAAAAAAAAAGATTCAAATCAATGTTTTATGAAGCAGAGGTCCTGGGTTGAACTCCCTACTCTTTCCCTTCCTGTTTCTACTTTTAAATTTCCTTTAATACTACTTATAATAATAATTTTAAAAATGACATAATGTTGATTGACTTGCAGTGATTTAGTCACTGTGAAGGTCGGGAGAGTTGAGAGGAAGGTATGATTCAGGTCAAATGAACCATGATTTTCTAATAATATATGGTAGTAACCATGTTTTTTTTTTTGGTGGAACCCGTAGTTTTCATGCAATTAACCATGGTGTTTCTACAATAATGTTATTGTAATCATGTTTAATTGTGTGGTTACTTTGCTACAAAATACCATGGTTATATATGATTACTGCAGTAAAACCATGGTTAATGTTTGTATGGTTAAGGTTAGGTTTTGTGGTAGGGGATGGTGTTGGCCTGTAAATAAACACAATATACATGCTGTAAAGATGCCCCTATACTGCATGTTAGTATTTAATTGGGAGTGCAAATAATATCTAACACTATTCACACTTAGTGCAAAGAAGATGCTTTTTGTTGCTATTTATTGTAAATAGCTTCTATCCTATACGTATTTGCACTTAGCTGCATTTGTATAATTATTATTACTTCTTAAAGAATCACATTACTTTAGTCTTTTTTTCTTTATTATTTATTGGAGCATGGCAAGAATAGAAAAACTAGAGCATGACATGACAATTAAATATAGTAAAACATTGAAGTAAAAGAAACATATACAGCAAATTAAAAAGTATGTGTAGCACCCTGCTAAATTTATATATTGTTTATTTTGTGTTCTGTTAACAGAAATACAATATATCCTGAAATATTGTCCCTGGTGTATAATACAATTTTGAATTAATACGTGATAATGCAGTTATAAAGTGGAGGTGTTGAAATATACTCTGTTGTGAGTAACCTTTGAACTCTCTGTCATTTTATTTTGTATTGGGTGGCCAGGTGTCAGTTTTGTGTGTTGTCAAATCAGTGCCATCCAGAGAGCAGTTGGGCAACCTATCGGGCAGTTTAGGGGGTGGGACTAAAAGAAAAAAAAAACAGAGTGACGAGGAAAAAGAACCGGAGAGATAGTTACGAGAAAAAAGATAGTTCTAAGTTCTGTATGATTGATATAGTACTGGTCATCGAAGTTAAGAGCTAGGGGAATTTTATTTATTTGTTTGTCAAGTGTGTAACCCTGTTAAAACGAGTGTGCTATGTTTGGAGCTGGTTAAATCGTCCACGGAGATTCTACTGAAGTGAAGCTAACGGCATATCCACGTGCGAACTGCTACTATATAGCCAGAAACCTACTTTGCCACCGAGTTTCTGAGTGAGTATGGACATTGTGAACTAGAATGGAATTGACATTTAGTTTTGACAATGGCTCATTAGAGTTTGTGAATTGTTGGCTAGTGTGCGTCAGATGCTGCCACCCATGATGCTGCAATAGATGTACTCAGGACTCGCACTGCAGGCCGGAGGTGTCGCGTTTTGCACATGGATGGATGGACGGAGTTTCAGGACGGGTTTCCTCATTGCGTATCTCACCATTGGACGGAACGGTTTGGATAGACGTCACTATAATTTTTCGGTTACCGAGGAATTCTGAGTACAGACAATATTATTTGGAAAGGTTTAAACTGAGCTCCAACAAGTGCGCCAACGTTGTGGTACCACAAAACTGAGACATAAGAAAAAAAACCCCAGGGTATTGTTCATTGTCATTTCATTTGTAACAAGAGGACATTTTAAAAGGTTAACTCACCTAGTTCTAAAAAAAATACATAAATACATTTCAAGTATAACATTCAACTGTTGTGGTCTGATATTTAAGTGTGTGTGATTGAATGTGATTGGTAATTTTAGTTTCATTGTTGCACATAAGGGTTACTGGGGCTAAGTATAAGTGCATGGGAGTTTTATGCTCACAGAGGAAAAAAATAAATAAAAAGAATAAACAAACACAATATAGCTATATTTAAGCTAACCAGGCCTCTCTACATTCTAGCCAGAGTCGCATGCCTGAAGTTTTAGTTGCTGTGAATACATCCCGATTTTAAAGTCTAGTAACCCCTCACCAATTCATTCCCCATGCACTTGATAAATTCTTAGTAAAAGTGGAATTGTGTAGGAGGGTTACATATGGTAATAAGGATAAAAATGGACAAACAGGAGGAGTAGTTCATTATAAATTGCAGGGCCAGGATCAAGTAAACACTGAAAGAGAAATATTTAATCAATGTTAATGTTTCTTAATGGACAATAATGGTCTAATTACAAGTTGAAGGACCTAAAGTCATCGTAACCCAATAATTCCCCAAATCTGCTTTAACTTTGTGGCCAGGGTCGGCACCAGGACATATGGAAGGAGGGGGCCTCGATGTGTCACATTTTAATAAAAATAATAATAATACACCCAATTTTAATTAAAAAAAAACAACCATCATGCCACCATATAACCGACACGACGACACAGAGCAACGCTGCCTACAGCATTCTCATAAATAATAAGGACCAGCACTGGCTATATAATCGATCATATTAGTAACAAAGACAAACAAGCAAAAACACATCCTACCTTTAGAAAAGCTGCAGTTGACGAGAGGAAGTGTTAAACATTCTCAGAACGAGGTCTTTCCATTAGTTGCGTATTTTCTTTGTAAGGTCCCGCTCAAATGCAAGTTGCACGAGCTGAGCCTTACGGGTGCGGTTCATTGCTCGTCTGTTGTCCGTGAAAATGTTCTTGAGCACAGAAAATTAGTTTAAGTGCGGACAAAACACTAGGCAGAGCTTCAAGTACTTTGTGATATTCAGAGAAAAGTCTCCTAGTAGTCATCATCTGCTGGCTTTCCTCCGTTTTGATTCGGGGAGATATATTGCTTTGCAGCAATGCACTCCGTTTCCACAATGATAGAATTAGTTAAATCCATGATGGGCTTTATGGACATTACATCCAAAAAGGACTAATTTTCTGGGTCTGCAAGTCTTCAAGTGCTGCGGCAAACTTTGAATTACGTTCACTGAAATGCACTTCACCAAGAATATGATCCAAAGCACTGAAGTGCAGCCTGTGTAGCTCCACTCAGCTGAAGATACTAGTTTCATCTCAGTTAAAAGGTCTGTATCCTCTTCTTGCAGAATGATGTTGGCAAGATTGAGCAACAAAAGAACCTAGGGTAGGGCGACGAGTTAATTAGAGGTTGCGTTAACTGAAATTAAATGTTTCCGTCATTTCCGAAAATTTAAGGATATCTCAAAATGAATGCTGTTTGTCATTTTGACATTTAAAAAAATAATAATAGGCCTAAATAAAACATGCTATTCAAACCCATGTCTATACAAAGCACGCCACTCCAGCCGCCCCCTGCGTCGCTCCTTCTTCCCACGGGATTGAGGACGATGCGGCTGGCGATGGAGGCGATTTGGGGATGGCAGTGGGTGCAGCTCCGCCGGGTACGCCCCCTCGGGCCACCCACCCCCCGACACGCTCGTTGACCTCTGTCCAGCCTCGAGGCAATGGCGACTCGCCTCCGGGCCGGTCTGCCTATCCTAAGTGGATGAGCTTGCCGCTCCATCAGAGAGCGCGGTGTCTGACGCTGACACCTCCCCTGGGCTGCCGCCTTCGGGCCAGCACGCCCAGGCTGAGGCCGTCACGCAGATGTCCGACATGCTTGCCTGGGCCTATGTCAGTGTGGGGTTGGACTGGAACTCTCCGTCCTCCCCACACCCGTCACGGTTGGATGACTGGTTCCTGGGGTCTGGGCGCCACTCACAGCCATAAGGGGGTCCCATTTTTCCTGGAGGTGCATGATGAGCTGACATCGTCATGGAGAGCCCTGCTCCCTCCATCAAGAGGGTCGGGGACCAGCAAGCGTTCTCTACTAACGACACTTGCCTGGAGTTTGGTCCGGCAGACACTTATGTGATCCTAAGACCTCGACTGGGCTATGTGCCGAAGGTTCCTACCACACCCTTCAGAGATCAGGTAGTGAACCTGCAAGCGCTGCCCCGGGAGGAGGCAGACCCAGCCCCCTCACTGCTGTGTCCGGTACGTGCCTTGTGTGCCTACATGGAACACACCCAGAGCTTCAGGCGCTCTGAGCAGCTCTTTGTCTGCTTTGGAGGACAGCAGAAAGGGAACGCTGTCTCCAGACAGAGGTTGTCCCACTAGGTGGTGGATGCCATTCTGTTGGCCTATCACACCCAGGCCATGCCACCCCCTCTGCGGGTTCGAGCCCACTCTACAAGGAGCGTGGCATCCTCATGGGCACTGGCTAGGGGCACCTCCCTAGCAGACATTTGTAGAGCTGCGGGCTGGGCAACACCTAACACCTTTGCAAGATTTTATAATCTCAGGGTTGAGTCAGTCTCGTCCCGTGACTTCGGTAGAACTCTGTACACATCAACGGTCTGACCAGGTGAATCAATTGCATCCAGCGCCCTTTCCCTCTGCCGAGGTAAAACAGTGCACCTTCTTTCCCAGGAGACCCCCTTAGGTCCCTGGTTGATTCCTCCCTAGCCCTCTTGGGTCCGCAGTTCAGTGGAGGAACTTGCCGGCCCAGTTCACTACGGGTACCCCAGGCTACACCTACTGGAATAGGTGCTCCACAGGTCTATAAATAACCACAATACATATAAAATTGTGGGGAATGTTAATAAAGCAGCAACACTGAAAAAGAGAAAACATTCACTGATCTTGTCTGGATAACTTAATTAACCCTTTAAAACTGAACACAAAATTATGATGAGAAATTGCTAATTTTAATTTGCAGACCCAAAGTCTGAAACCTATTAATACATCAAATCTACAGTATAATCATTCAGTGGAGACAACTGAAAAACAATTATGAATTTCACTTTTACCTACCATATTTTTCCTGTGTTTGTGATTGTGTTTTTCTCTGTCGGTTTCCTGTTTTATCACCTGTAGTGGCATGTTTGATGACTTGTTAAAAGTAAATAAATGTAATTTAGAACTGAAATGGTTCCAGTATGCTGGAGCAGACCCAGTGACTGTTCTGCATGCCAGCATATGAGTCTTGAATTTGATCTGTGCATCAACAGGCTGCCAGTGGAGAGAGACAAAGAGGGGGTCTGAGCCCTCTGAGGTCTGAGGGTGTTTTGGGCCCTGGAGATGTTTTGACATGCCTTGACATTTGTGCTTTTTTCAGTTGCTTAACACCCATTAATGGCTAAAGTCTGATAACACTGTATTCAGCACAAACTGGGCTACAATAATATGTGAGCAACATGTGTGTACATGTTTGTATTTTTGAGAAAATAACATTTATGCATGTTTTTTGAAAAAAACTAAATTCATTGAAATAATATGAACACATATCCCTTGGGCCCACCACCCATTGGAGAAACCGCAGGAGTCAGGTGCGCTGCCATATGGGTGCCAGTGAAGGCCGTGGGTCTCGACGGACCAGACCCAGGCAGCAAAGGCTAGTTCTAGGGACGTGGAACATCACCTAACTGGGGGGGAAGGAGCCGGAACTGGTGAGGGAGGTGGAGCGTTACCAATTGGATCTGGTGGGGCTTACTTCGACACACAGTTTTGGCTCTGGATCCGTACTCCTGGATAGGGGATGGACTATTCTTTTCTGGAGTTTCCCAGGGTGTGAGGCGACGGGCGGGTGTGGGGATACTCACAAGTCCCCGCCTGAGTGGCGCTATGTTGGAGTTCACCCCGGTGGACGAGAGGGTTGCCTCCCTTTGCCTACGGGTTGTGGGGGGGAAAACTCTGACTGTTGTCTGTGCATATGCACCAAACAGCAGTTCAGTCTATTCAGCCTTCTTGGAGACCCCGAATGGAGTCCTGAATAGGGCCCAGTATGGGACTCCATAGTGATGCTGGGTGACTTTAACGTGCACGTGTGAGAAAACAGGGACACCTGGAAAGGCATGATTGGGAGGAACGGCCTCCCCGATCTGAACACGAGTGGATGTTTGTTATTGGACTTCTGTGCTAGTCATGGATTATCTATAACAAACACCATGTTCGAACATAAGGATGCTCATAAGCATACGTGGTACCAGAGCACCCTAGGCCGAAGATCGATGATCGATTTTGTAATCGTGTCATCAGATCTGAGGCCATATGTTTTGGACACTCAGGTGAAGAGAGGGGCAGAGCTGTCAACCGATCACCATCTGGTGGTGAGTTGGATCAGGGGGTGGGGAAAGACTCTGGACAGCCCTGGGAAGCCCAAGCGAGTAGTGCGGCTGAACTGGGAACATTTGGAGGAGGTCCCTGTCCGCGAGATCTTCAACTCACAGTTTTTCAGGCATCCCTGCGGAGGTTGGGGACATTGAACCGGAATGGGCAATTTTCAAACCTTCCATTGCCGAAGCCACGGTGGAGAGCTGCGGCCTCAAGGTTTTAGGTGCCTCAAGGGATGGTAACCCTCGAACACCGTGGTGGACACTGGTGGTCAGGGAAGCTGTCCGACTGAAGAAAGAGGCCTTCCGGGATTTGTTGTCCCAGAGGTCTCCGGAGGCAGTTGCAAGGTACCGACTGGCCCAAAGGGCTGCGGCCTCAGCCGTGAGAGAGGCAAAGCAGTGGGTGTGGGAAAAGTCTGGAGAAGCCATGGAGAAGGACTTTCGGTCCGCACCAAAGTGCTTCTGGAAAACCGTCCGCCACCTTAGGAGGGGGAAACGGGGAACCATCCAAGCTGTATACAGCAAAGATGGGATGCTGTTGACCTCAACCCAGGAGGTTATTGGGCGGTGGAAGAACTCCTTGAAGAACTCCTAAATCCAAACACGCCCTCTATGCTAGAGGCAGAGCCGGAAGATGATGGGGGATCAGATTCTATTTCCCTGGGGGAGGTCACTGAGGTAGTCAAACAACTCCGCAGTGGCAAAGCCCCGGGGATTGATGAGATCTGACCAGAAATGCTGAAAGCTTTGGATGTGGAGGGGGTGTCATGGATTACATGCCTCTTCAACATTGCGTGGAAATCTGGGACAGTGCCTAAGGAGTGGCAGAACGGGGTGGTGGTTCCCCTCTTCAAAAAGGGGGACCAGAGAGTTTGTGCCAATTACAGGGGTATCACACTTCTCAGCCTCCCTGAAAAAGTTTACTCCAAGGTGCTGGAGAGGAGGGTGCGGCCGATTGTCGAACATCAGATTGAAGAGGAACAATGCGGGATCCGTCCTGGCCGTGGAACGACGGACCAGATCTTTACTCTCGCAAGGATCCTGGAGGGGGTCTGGGAGTATGCCCATCCAGTCTAAATGTGTTTTGTCGATCTGGAGAAGGCGTATGACCGGGTCCTCTGGGAGAGACTGTGGGAGGTGCTTCGGGAGTATGGGGTGGGGGGGGTCCCTTCTTAGGGCGATCCAATCCCTGTACGTCCGAAGCAAGAGCTGTGTCCGGGTCCTCGGCACAAAGTCGAGTTCGTTCCATGTGGGGGTTGGTCTCCGCCAAGGCTGCGCTTTGTCACCAATCCTGTTTGTGATATTCATGGACAGGATATCGAGACGTAGTCGGGGTGGGGAAGGTGTGCGGTTCGGTGAGCTGGGGATCTCATCTCTGCTTTTTGCAGATGATGTGGTCTTCATGTCATCATTCAGCTCTCACTGGACCGCTTGGCAGTCGAGTGTGAAGCGGCTGGGATGAGGATTAGCACCTCTAAATCTGAGGCCATGGTTCTCAGCAGGAAACCGATGGAGTGCGTACTCCGGGTAGGGAAGGAGGTATTGCCCCAAGTTAAGGAGTTCAAATACCTCGGGGTCTTGTTCATGAGTGAGGGGACAATGGAGCGGGAGGTTGGCTGTAGAATCGGGGCAGCGGGGGCGGTATTGCACTCGCTCTATCGCACCCTTGTCATGAAGAGAGCGCTGAGCCGGAAGGCAAAGCTCTCGATCTACCGGTCAATTTTTGTTCCTACCCTCACCTATGGTCATGAAGGTTGGGTCATACTAGCGGCCGAAATGGGTTTCCTCAGAAGGGTGGCGGGCTTCTCCCTTAGAGATGGGGTGAGGAGCTCAGTCATCCAAGAGGAGCTCGGAGTACAGCCGCTGCTCCTTTGCGTCGAAAGGAGTCAGTTGAGGTGGTTTGTGCATCTGGTAAGGATGCCCCCTGGGCGCCTCCCTAGGGAGGTGTTTCAGGCACGTCCAGCTGGGAGGAGGCCTCGGGGAAGACCCAGGACTAGGTGGAGAGATTACATCTCCACACTGGCCTGGGAATGCCTCGGGGTCACCCAGTCAGAGCTGGTTAATGTGGCTAAGGATAGGGAAGTTTGGGGCCACCTGCTGGAGCTGCTGCCCCCGCGACCTGACTTCGGATAAGCAGTTGAAGATGGATGGATGGATGGAATATGAACACATACTAAACATTTGTCCACAAGCCTTTTGAGAGCTGGATCTTGTAGCCTAGAGTTTTTGCTACAAAATTATGTGAAAACCATCCTGATCACTCATTCATACAAAACAATATAGTCATTGAACTTTTGTAAGACACTTTTAGTGTTAGAAAGGTCATATGCGAAGAGGCGTGAATGATCATGAATATTGATTATAATTCACACCTGAGGAGACAAAAGACCCCTCCCCTGGGCCTATCAATGAGGAATGTGACAGAAAGAGAATGAATGTGAGGAGACTTTAAAAAGAACATTTTTCTATTTGAATATATTGTAAAATGCAATTTGTGATCAAAGCTGAATTTCCAGCATCATTACTAGAGATGCACCGATTGCAATTTTCTTGGCCGATTCCGATTTCCGATTTTTCTCCAAGTGTGACCTGCCGATCAATTTTTTGCAATCTGGCAACCATGCACGTCTCGCTTTCTCCTTTGAACAAATTTAGCGATCTGTCGTGCAATATTCTGCTCAATGAAAAGTGTTATATGGCTAATTTTGCAGGTAAACCTTCTCAGTGATTAAATTAAATATAAAAGTAGATCTCTGCATTGACATGCGAGCAAAAGCAAGCCAGAGACAAATATGTATATGTATTTTTTTTTGTGCAATTTACAAATGTTGAAGTCCCTTCGTGCCTGTTGCAGTAATCATTTATTGTAGTCATGCAGTCTGTGTTATTCAGTTGTGTGCTGAAAGTCAAACATTGACATCAACAAAAAATTATGTCACTTGATACATGTCATTGTACTGGAAAACCATGAACAAAACTATGCAACATAAAAGGAAATGCATCCCAGGATACATTAAATACAGGTTATGTTTAATCTATGGCAGGTCGACACTTGATGTCCAGTGTAAAATCTTATCATAGGACATTACTTCAAAAGCTCACACAGCTGATGTTATTTTTCATTTAATAGTTAATTTAACATATAAACTAACATGCTTTAGTTATATAACATGTTATAGTTACATGCTATTTTTGATCATGTTTATAATTCGGTTTATTATAATTCAGTTAGCTTTCTTATATTTCTATTTATTTTACTTTCAAAAGGGAGAATATTTGTACTCATACTTCAATAAAATAAATGGTTTCAAGTTTCAATTATAATAAAGTGTTTGCTCAAAAATAAATAAATAAAATAACCCTTCTGTTTTCACTAATAATAGTAATTGTGTAATAACGTATACCGTGATACCATGAAACCATGATATTTTCTGAGACAGTTATCATACCGTGAAAATCTCATACCGTTGCAACCCTAGTTGCAAGTGGTGTTCCTTCATCCAGGCTGAGATGTCTGCCAGGCAGGCAGAGATTCGAGCAGTCACTGTGGTGTTGTTGGGCTGGAAAGACGAGTAGAGCTGTGTGCCATCAGCATAACAGTGGTAAGAGAAACCATGTGCCTGAATGATGGGTTCCAGTGATGTTATGTTGAGAAGAGAAGTGGCCCAAGCACTGATCCCTGAGGTACCCCAGTAAGTAGCTGATGTGGCTGGAGATACCAGGCTACCTTGAAGGACCTACCTGAGAGATAGGACTTAAACCAGTCAAGCACAGTTCCGGTGATGCCCAGTTTAGAGAGGATGGAGAGAAGGATCTGATGGTTGACTGTGTCAAAGGCTGCAGAAAGGTCCAGCAGAATCAGGATGGAAGATCTGGATTCAGCTTTCGCCTGTCTCAGCAACTCAGCAGGGCAGTCTCAGTGGAGTGTCCACTTTTAAAGCCTGACTGATTGTCATCCAGCAGCTTGTTCTGTGAAAGATAGGCAGAGATCAGATTGAAAACTGCCCTTTCAAGAGTTTTTGCCGTGAATGGAATGAGAGAGGCTGGTCTGCAGTTTTCTATCTGTGGGGTAAAGTGCAGGTTTCTTCAGCAGCAGGGTTTCTCAAGCCTGCTTAAATGTAGTGGCAAATGTGCCTGTTATCAGAGATGTGTTGATTATGTGTGTGAGTGCAGAAAGGATGGATGGACAGATGGCCTGGCGAAGGTGAGAAGGAATGGGGTCATGGGGTGGGGTGGTTGGAGAGGAGGAGTTTAGAGACCTCAGTGTCAGCCAGTGGAGAGATCATAGAGACAGAAGAGTTGCATACAGGAGATTGGTGTTTGATGGGGTGTGGTGCTGAGAATGTATTGCTGATGGTTGTAACCTTATTAGTAAAAAATTTGGTGAAGACATCTGCTGTCAGTGATGTGTCAGGTGGTGGCAGGGGAGGGCAAAGAAGTGTGTGGAATGTTCTAAACAAGCTGCGAGTGTCTGTGGTGGTGTTGATCCTGTTTTGGTAATAGGATGTTTTTGCAGATTTAATGTTATCATATAAAGTTGAAAGCAGAGAGTGATACTTACCTAGATCTGCTGGATCTTTAGATTTCCACCATCTTCTCTCAGCTGCCCTGAGATCAGTCCGATGTTCATGAAGGATGTCAGACAGTCAAGGGCTGTGTGGTGTAGTATGTGCTGGCCTAGAGGAGAGAGGTCATATTTTGTCTAGACAGGTTGTTAATGTAGAGCTTAGTGTGTCTTGTGTGCAGTGTTTACATAAAGCATGGAAAATAAATTTTGTGTGGGAAGGGAGGTAGAGACAGCAGTTGAAAGGCAAGAGGGTGAGAGAGAACAGGGCTTAAGACAAAAGGAAACCAAAGATGGAGTCTGTTTTAATGTAGATGGGAGAGTCATGTTGAATTTAAAAAGTAGTGATCAGATACAGGAAAGGAGTAACAAGAATATTTGAGTTGATACAGTTACTTGTAAAAATGTGGTCCAGCTGGTTGCTGAGTTTCTGTGGTGTATAGTCTTTGCAAGTCAAATGAGGCCAGAAGAGCATGAAGTTTAGTGGCCTGGGGCTTGTCTTGGTGTATGTTGAAATCACCAAGAACCACAAGTGGCCTGCCATCCTCTGGTAAAGAGGACAGTTGGACATCCAAGTCCTCAAAAAGTTTGTCAGCTGACCTGGAGGGCGATAGATTACAACATGTATTTTTGTGGGTTGTATTGATGTGACAGCATGGAATTCAAAAGAAGTGTTGTTACATAGAGAAGAGTGTTTTGAAAAATTCCAGTTGTTATTAATAAGCAAACCTGTTCCCCCACCCCTACCGGTGTGTCGAGGGGTGCGAGAGAAGGAGAAGTTGTTGGAGAGAGCAGCAGGTGTTGCTGTATCCTCTGGATGTATTCATGTTTCTGTCAGTGCCATGATGCTGAGGGTGGACAGTGTGGCAAAGGCTGGAATGTAGTCAGCTTTGTTCACAGCTGACTGGCAGTTCTGAGTCCAACTGAGAAGGAGAGCAGAGCAGGTGCTGAAGTGCAAAGCAGCCGTAGGTTGTGAGGGTTGCGTTTGGTCTTGTATCTATATCATGTAGATTGTCTGTAACAGATAAGAAGGATGTGCTTGAAGGCATTTGTTATTCGTGAAGTAGACATGTTAGTATGTAGACATAAATAAAATAATAAAGATATAGAAATAAAAGATTCTTAAAGGGTTACTTCAGGATTTAGCATTAAGCTTTGTATCAGTAGAAAACCAGTAGTATTTTCTAATTACCGAGCTCCCCCCCCTCATATCCCCCTGAGACAAGAGATTTATTTATTTTTAGTCTGGAAAAAATCCTCCCATGACGCAAAAATCGTCATTTTGCGTCATCTGAGAATTTTTGGTCCAGAGGCTTAAAACTACAGCGAGTATTCCGCATGTTTTCACCACGCCCATATGGGGCGGGATCTCACTCACAGAATGTGAAGACAGTGTCAGCCATCTTTCTGTAGAAGCTAAGAAAACAGGCTCTTGCTCTGTGTAGAAAGTTTGTATACTAGTAGGTTAATCACGATGGCTGAAGGTAGTTTTGAAGTTGAAATGGCAGAAGGGGATTTCGAAGATCTGTTGCGAGAATCTGATGCTCGCGCTACCCGTACGAGCCGCAATACAGCGATGAACAGAGGCTGGAGCAGCTGCTGTAGCAGGGGGGCAAAACCTGCTTGGCAGGCAGGAGGAAGAGGGTGTTAAATTATATTCAGACTCGAGTTGGGGCGGACTGGTGGTGTTAGTGCACTCGCTGTACATCTATGAAACAGCGATGCTTGAAAAATGCGCTGTCGCGAATTTCAGCGATGCCGTTTTCTTCTGGACGAGATAACATGAGCATGTACACAGACAGGGGAGTCCCGGAAACTTCAAACGGACGGCTTCGTGTAAAGTGAGTATTTTGTTTGTTTTTCTTTTTTTACTAAGACGTCATGTACAGAGTTTGGACAACCGGAATTATCATAATGTTCTTCCAGTCAGTCAATTTATCAACTAACTCACGATTTATAGAGTCACGATGTATCAATACAAGCCTGGTTGTCAGTGAAATAAAATATAGTTATTTTCCAACTATTTTATTTTCCAAATAATTGTACAGCCAATTTGAACAAGCGGTATAATACGCTCACATTAACTGGAGGAAGTCTGAATAACTTTTTTTTTCCGAAGTGCAAAAGATATGCAGAAAAAAAGTGCACAAAAAAGAAAAGATTCAAATTCGATCTCTAAGTCGCTGTCATCACCGGATGCCACATCCACTTGTGCTGTGCTGTGCTGTGCTGTGCTGTGTGTGTGTGTGTGTGTGTGTGTGTATATACGTGCTTGCGTGCAGGCAGGCGAGCCTGTGAAATGATTCGGGGTCTGAGAGAGAAGCGGTAGGATGTGTGTTTGGACGAACGACTGAAAACTTTGAAATTATCATACATTATGGGATTTTTTTCATTATTGATCGTACATCGTACAGAGGTCAAAATTATCGTACAAATACGATAATTATCGTACATCTGGCAACACTGCGCCTGTAACCGGTAGGCGTGATTTGGGAGTGGCCTCGTAAGGGCAGCAAAGCAAGTGCATTCTGGGAGTTGTTGTCTTTCAGCCACATGAGTAAAAAATACATTTTCTGCCTTTTCTCTGTCTAGAATGCTTCAAATTCAAAAATAATTTCACATTTATACTATATAAATGTCCAATTTTAAATACACATTCATCTTCCCAGAGGTGAAGTATCCCTTTAAGTGCTATGGTGAGTGACGCCTTGCTCAGTGGACCCGCACAGGTAGACTCGCTGGTCTTTACACAAGTAGGTCTTCACATGAGGAGGGCTCTAAAAGAGGGCTACCACTTCCGATGCCACTTCCACGTCAGCATTCAAGTCAAAATATATACGTGTGTTGAATGTGTTGAGCTTAACTAAAGTGATTTGTAGCTTTTCCTTTTGTTACTTATATGCAATTGAAAATGTATTGTTTAGAACATCCATCACAACCACAAAGGACTTTTCTATAGGGCTGTAGACAAAGAATTGAAAATGTATTGTTTAGAACATCCATCACAACCACAAAGGACTTTGCTATAGGGCTGTAGACAAAGAAAAGTACTGTAGACTGTGTGAGGTGGATTGGATGGCCTAACCTCATTTTGATTACTTTTTTCTTTTCTTTTTTTTTCTTTACTTTGATTATTCATCATACCACACCAATTGGACATTCATAAGACAACTCCTCATCAACTTAATTGCTTTCTCTTAACCCAAAGTATAGAAATTCTGTTGCTTGTTTGTTTTTCCCTGAAATTGTTGTGCCTTTTCCAGTGCGTTGAGCTAAAGTGACTGCGGTGTTACTGAATTACTGCTTTCACGTTGTTGGTTTATTTTTACTGTTCATGCTAGTCAATTTGCTCATTAGTGTTAATGAAATGCACAACTACTGTTTACTTATTTCAGCTGTCATGTACAAATTTGATTGGTTTTGTTATATAATGCAATTTTATTCTTATAATACACAGTTTTCTGGTTTTCATGCTCGTTTCAAAGACTCTTTTGCATGATTTATGACTTAATCTATTGCTAGAGGAACCCCCCTTAATTTAATAGAGCTGGGTTTAAGAAGAAATGCTTAAGACAGTTATAACGCAATGGTACACCAAATGCCGTATACCTGATTATTTATGTGATATCATGAAAGAACATGTGTGCTCTGCAGAATATTCAGCATGATCCTGCATACCCTTCATAATGCATTTTGTCAATGCTTTGTTTATATTTGTTTCCTGCAAAGAATATCATGTATAAACATACATACGCACCACATCTCTATGCATGAGCACAAGGTATTTTAGAATATGATTGAGAAAGCTGTCAGATTCAAATGTTTACATGGCTAATATTTTTCTTTTAATCAGATTATTTTAGGTCTACACCACTCTTTTCAGTCTGATGGAAATGTATTTCAGATTCAGCTCAGTTGGATCATTTTTGCGATTTGAGCTGTCAGTCAGATTATAAACTGATTATTTGATTGCATGTAAACATGAACAATATTTACTAAACTGCTGTTTTTTCTTGGGGTTTTTTCTGTGTTAAAAGTCAAATATTATGTATGGAAATGTTGTATTAAATTTTTATTTAATGATAACTGTAGCATAATATATTTTGCTAACAGGGTTCAGTGTGATACATCAGACTCATGCTTGAAGATTCACAGACGGCGCAAGGAATTCAAAGGAAATATCCTCTGGATCTTCAAGGTATTATTTTCATTTCACATTTTGCAGCGGATATAAAAATAGACTTAAAAATTCTGTTTATAAAAAGATATCTCATATTTAAAGGTTCGTTGTAAGTGTCAAAATGTTATGGTCGACATAAGTGAGTGTCACTGGACTCAAGTGACTCAAGAAACATGCACGTCGAGGGGTCGGGCTGTTTAATGTGAACACATTTCTTAAAGACGTATGCTACGACAAGTGATCCATATACCATTGTGTGTTTTACTTTTAATATTGGTTTTCTTTATTATTCGTTGTATTCTGTTTTTTTAATTGTTTATTTGTATTTGTATTATTTGTATTATTTTCTTTAGTCTTTGTATTAAATCTAATCACAACACTTACTTTGGTGATTTATCCGCATTGGTCTATGAAAAACAGGTACACCAATGCTGACAGTGGAATATTAAATTATATTGATATTAGAGGATGCCAAAATCTGTTACCCCTCTTTAATTTCAACTAAGTAAAGTCTTTATGTAAAGAAGACGTATAGTCAGATTACTTATTTTAACTTAATACTTGATTTTGATCATTAAGTCTCCTCACATTCATTCTCTTTCTGTCATATTCCTCATTGATAGGCTCAGGGGAGTGGGTATTTTGTCTCAGGTGTTTATTACAATCAATATTCATGATCATTCACGCCTCCTCGCATATTACCTTTCTAACATTAAAAGTGTACAAAAGTTCAATGACTATATTGTTTTGCATGAATGAGTGATCAGGATGGTTTTCACATAATTTTGTAGCAAAAACTCTAGGCTACAAGATCCAGCTCTCAAAAGGCTTGTGGACAAAGTATGTGTTATGTGGCCTTATTTCAATGACTTCAAATTTATTTTTTTCAAAAACCATGCATAAACATTATTTTTCAAAAATACAAACATGTACACACATGTTGCTCACATATTATTGTAGCCCTGTTTGTGCTGAATACAGTGTTATCAGACTTTAGCCACTAATGTTTTTAAGTAACTGAAAAAAGCACAAATATCAAGGCATGTCAAAACTTCTCCAGGGCCCAAAATACCCTCAGACCCCAGAGGGTTAAACAGCCCCGTCTCCTCGATGCGCATGTTTCTCGCATCACTTGTCAGTGCCCGGTGACGCTCATTGAGCACAAGCACCAAATGCTTTCTCATGCAAACTTACTGAATGAACTCTCTAGCCTCTAGTCACAGATTTCAATATGTCTCCGATTTCGGCACAACACTGGCAAAGAATATTACAGCGACTCTCTCATCTATGGCTTCTCATTTCTAAAACTGTCCCTTTCCTTCGCATCCTGTCAGCTGTCTCTTTGGATATGAGGAGAAAATGGAAGTGAAGGAAACTGTGACAGAGGAATTCAATAGAAATGTATTTGTAAATTAAATATCCCAGTTATTTAATTATCAGAACATTGCCTTTGCACAGCTGCATTGCCTCAGAGCGCTTGCCGTTGTGTTTAGATTTAATTACTTGATATATTAAGAATAAATCCTATTAATTCAATATGCACTGTCGAAGTATGTGACAATTAATTACAGTTGTTAAAGCAGTTGTTAAACATTTTTACTATTTAACTATTGTGCCAGATGTGAAGGGATTTTTACAATCATGTAAAAAAATAAAAATAATAATATAAAAATAATATATATAAATATATATTGATAGCCCTCTATGGTTAATTGGTTTTTATTATATACCAAATTGAATCATTTGATAAACACATGTCAAAATTGGCATCCTTCATGGGACAAATTATTAAAACTTTTGTATGGCTGAATTGTAACAATATCTTTGTATTTAAAGGACACAATCTAGTGCAATTCAGATATATTTCAACAAATCGCTTACATTTAGATTTATATGTATGTATTGTGTATAAAAATGATGTTCTAAAGCAAAGAAGAGAAAGTGAAAGCAGAGAAAAGATGTACACCACATTTTAGATCATATTCAGCAAATTATAAAGTACATTGGCCATAAGTTATTGACTCTCTAGTGTGCGTGGTTCTCTCACTCAGGCCTCCTCATAAAGCTTCTTCTGTCCTTGTTTTAAAAAAAAATCTTTTTTTCTTATAAACATGCATGAGATGAATGTCTTTTTGCCACATTTTGCTGTGTTTTTAGATAGCATAAAATAAATTCAACTGTTAAAAACGCATCAAGGCACCTGCGTTCTGCCTTGTTCATTGCGCTGTATCTTGCTTTTAGTTCAAGAGTGCTTTTGCTCAGAACCAGGGTCAGAAATTAACAAGGGCTCAGGGCAAAAATATCACAAAAGATGACAAAAATGACCCCAAAATTATAAATGTGGGGGCAAAAAAAAAAACTTCAACAAGCCATACCACCCGCCGCTCTGCCACATTTTTCAACTGTACTGAATTTGCATGCATGTATAAAAGTATTTCTCTGTTTGTTTGAGCCCAACACAACCTCACTGACTTTGGGGCAGAACTTGTTTGATCAATGGAAGACGGAATTCCATATGGTGGCAGAAATTACGCAATTCAGCTTTAAATTAAACCAACACTTTCTTATGTGTATAGAAGATTTATTTACATTTTGTTGTTCTTTTTTCTCCTTGCTTTAATTTTAGGATCTTGAGAATAAAATAATCACATTTCTGAAGAATGAGCTGGAAAGGATGAAGAAAATAATAAAAAAGGAAAACACAAATTACTTTGTGAAGGACTTAAAGGAGGACAGATACAATGTCAAAGAAGCAGCTCTTGATATCACACTCTACTTCCTGAGAAGTATGAAACAATATGAACTGGCTGATATTCTAGAAGGTAAGTAACTCATGACATTACAATGTGCCATATTGTTGCTTGTAAAATGTAGGAGATTAAAGTACTATCAATATATCTGTTTACACTGTGTTGTTGATCTTGTGTTTGTGTGTTTAGACGAGCTGGTTTTCACTTATCAACCACTACTAAAATCAAACCTGAAGAAGAAGTATCAATGTGTGCTTGAAGGAATTGCAAAGCATGGTGACTCCACACTTTTAAACAAAATCTACACAGATCTCTATATCACTCTGGGTAGTAGTGAACAGGTCAATACTGAACATGAGGTAAGACAGATGGAGAAAGCTTCCAGGCATTCTGAATCACCAGAGAAGCCGATTAAGTGCACAAATCTGTTTAAACATCCTGGACAAGACAAGGAAATAAGAACTGTACTAACAAAAGGAGTTGCTGGTATCGGAAAATCCGTCTCTGTGCAAAAGTTTGTTTTGGACTGGGCTGAAGGAAATGAAAATCAGGATATCAGCTTCATATTTCCTCTTCCTTTCCGAGAGATGAACTTGAAGGAGAAAGAAAGACAAAGTTTGATGGACCTTATCAGTCAGTTTTTCCCAGAGACAAAAGGTCTGAACCTCACAAGAAATGATAAATTCAAAGTCCTTTTTGTCCTTGACGGATTGGATGAATGTCAACTTCCTCTGAAGTTTGAGTGTAATGAGACATGGCGTGATGTCACATCTCCAGCCCCTCTGGATGTTCTTCTAACTAATCTCATCAAGGGAAATCTGCTTCCTTCTGCTCATATCTGGATAACCACCAGACCAGCAGCAGCCAGTAAGATTCCTCCTGAGTATATTGACCGGGTGACAGAGGTACGAGGGTTTGGTGACCCACAAAAGGAGGAGTATTTCAAGAAAAGGTTCACAGACGTGAATCTGGCTAACACAATCATTGATAACGTAAAAAAATCAAAGAGCCTCTTTAACATGTGCCACATACCAGTCTTCTGCTGGATTTCAGCCTCTGTGCTTCAGAACATTTTGGAGAAGGATCAGGCTGATGACACCCCCAAAACACTTCAGGAATCTGGTGCTGATGATGGAACCCCTAAGACTCTGACTCAATTGTACACACACTTTTTCCGCTTTCAGATCCAGCAGAGCAGTCGAAAATATGATGGAAAATACTCCCCAGATATTTACTGGGATAAAGAGGCAATCAGTTCACTGGGAAAACTGGCATTTAATCAGCTGGAAAGAAACAACCTGATTTTCTATGGTTCAGACCTGGAAAACTGTGGTATTGACCTCTCCAAGGCATCCATGTACTCTGGGATGTGCACTCAGATGTTTAAGGAGGAAACAGGGATTGTTCTTGGTACCACATACTGCTTTGTTCACATGAGCATTCAAGAGTTTATTGCAGCTCTTTATGCTCATCTGATTCTGGACACCAACAAGAAAAATGTATTTTCCCAAAACAGCACAGAACAAGAACACAAAAATGAAACAATGATTGATTTGCTCAAGACTGCAGTGGACAAAGCACTCGCGAGTGACAATGGACACCTGGACCTTTTCCTTCGCTTCCTTCTCGGTCTGTCACTGGAGTCCAATCGGTCACTCTTACGAGGTCTGTTGACACAACAAGACAGCAATGAGCAGAGCAAAAAGGAAATAGTTGAGTACATCAAGAAGAAATTTGAAGATAATGCATCTCCAGAGAGATCCAGCAATCTGTTCTACTGTCTGAATGAACTGAATGACCAAACTCTGGTGAAGGAGATTCAAAATCACCTGAGAGAAGGAAGTCTCTCATCTGCTGACCTCTCACCTGCTCAGTGGTCAGCTCTGGCCTTTGTGCTTCTGACATCAGAGGAGGAGTTTGATCTTCAGAAATTCAAGAAATCAGACGAGTGTCTCTGTAGATTAGTGCAAGTTGTCAAAACCTCCAAAAGAGCTTTGTAAGTAATTTAATATTGAAGTCATATTTTTACAATCATGTAAAAAAATAAAAATAATAATATAAAAATAATATATATAAATATATATTGATAGCCCTCTATGGTTAATTGGTTTTTATTATATACCAAATTGAATCATTTGATAAACACATGTCAAAATTGGCATCCTTCATGGGACGAATTATTAAAACTTTTGTATGGCTGAATTGTAACAATATCTTTGTATTTAAAGGACACAATCTAGTGCAATTCAGATATATTTCAACAAATCGCTTACATTTAGATTTATATGTATGTATTGTGTATAAAAATGATGTTCTAAAGCAAAGAAGAGAAAGTGAAAGCAGAGAAAAGATGTACACCACATTTTAGATCATATTCAGCAAATTATAAAGTACATTGGCCATAAGTTATTGACTCTCTAGTGTGCGGTTTTCTTTAAAGTGTGCTAAAAAAATTACACGTACTGTTTTAACCCAACTGTAACACAGATCAAATTCATGGGCAAGGAAGAGGCGAGAAACCGGCTTGTCAACATAAATAATAATTTAATGAAGAACTTAAAACAAACATTTAGGACAGCAGACGTCTGCTGATTAAGCTCTCTCTCTCGATCGCCGTCTGCGAGTGGCCTTTTAACCCTCTTGCCGGCTCAATCAGCCCGATACGGGACCGGGCGTGCGCAATTACGCGCCGGTCCCGCCCTCCACCGTGCCACACTCCTCCCCCGTTCTCTCAGGCTGGGGACCCCCGGCCTGACGTACATCCCCTGGGGGGGGGGGCGCCTCCCGCGCGGTCTGCCGGCGGGTCATCCCCATCAACCTGGACGAGGGAGGGGCAAGGGGAGGGAAACAACCATTAAAAATAAGGGGGGGGGGAGGGTTCCTGCACTGGGCAGTACCTCCCCTCCCATAAACACCACAATTTAAAAAAACAAGAGGGAAAAGGCCACCGCAGAGCGGTATCAAGAGAGAGAGGAGAGAGAGATTAAAAGGAAAGAAATAAAAGAAACGTACTCACCGGTTCTCTGATACGCCGTAGCTCGTTCCTCAGCCACTTCTCCACCCTCTTCAGGACAGCAGCCGCGCCTCTCCGGGCAGATCGGAGGCAGACCTCAGCCCCTGGCGGACGGAACGCCCCGCCGCGTTCCCGGGGTATCGAAGGGGCCTCCCCACACCCCTGGCAGCGGTTCTCCCGCTCCAGGCGGTCGGCGGCGAGCCCCTCCCCGCACGCCGTCGGCAGTCTCCAACTCCGCCGCGTTCCAGCGGCTGCTAAGGGACCCCCCCGCCCCTGGCAGCAGCCCTAACCGCTCCAGGCGGTCGGCCAGGAGCCCCTCCTCCCCTCGCGGTCGGCCCGTTCCTCCGCGTCCAGGCGGCTGGGCTCCTCCGTCCCCCGGCAGATGGCCGCGGCTGCTCCATTGAGAAGTGGCGAGAACTCCGCTACGGCGTATCCCTCTTCCTTCCCGGGCTTTCGGCACCAATGTAACACAGATCAAATTCATGGGCAAGGAAGAGGCGAGAAACCGGCTTGTCAACATAAATAATAATTTAATGAAGAACTTAAAACAAACATTTAGGACAGCAGACGTCTGCTGATTAAGCTCTCTCTCTCGATCGCCGTCTGCGAGTGGCCTTTTAACCCTCTTGCCGGCTCAATCAGCCCGATACGGGACCGGGCGTGCGCAATTACGCGCCAGTCCCGCCCTCCACCGTGCCACACCAACTTAAATGTTTGAATCATTAACCCTCAGGATCTTTACCTCAAGATACTTTTGCAAACTTCAGTCTAGCTAAAATCCACCTTTAATTGGAGAGACAAACAACTCTTCAGTTATTTAACTCATTGTCAATCTTATTTCTTTATCTATTAAATGTGTTAATGAATCAGTAAATACTGATATATGGGTTTTTAAGAGCTGTTGCAATGTCAGTTTATCCCAATTTCCTCAAAGTTTACTTTCTGTTTGTGTAAAATAATAGTAAATATATTTTCTACTTCTATTTAGCAAAATATTGTATATATTCAATGTAATAAAGTCTTTTGACTTTCCCTTATAGGCTAAATGATTGTGAGCTAACAGACAAAAGCTGTTTGGCACTGTCTACAGTTCTCGGATCAGATACTAATCTGAAAGAGTTGAACATGAACAATAATAATCTGCAGGATTCAGGAGTGAAGCTGCTTTGTACTGGACTGGAGAGTAAAAAATGTAAATTGGAGAAACTGAGGTAAGTTGTGTAACAAAAGACAAAAATATTGTAAATGTAAACAACTAAACATATCAACCTAAACTGTAGGTGTATTTGTGAAATTTGTAAATTAGCACTGCAACGGTATATGTATCCGTGACTAAACTAACATATACAAGTATTTGGTTTGTACTCACAATGACAAAAATGGTTGTATACACATATTTGGCATTTGTGCCATAAAAATATTTTGAAGCAACACAACGTGGGATTGCATGGAACCTATATTAAGACTGATTATTGACGTGTTTACAAATGAGTGGAAAATGGGAAACAGGAAATCTTTCACTGCCAATTGCTTAGTCTGTGGAGTCAGAATTCACAACCCTCTTTTAACTCAGAGATCTAAATCTGCCAAAAAAACTCCCCTCTTTATGTTCTTCTTGGCATGACTCTTTTACGTGGCTGTCCCTGTGTTTGAGGGACATGAAGATTTAGATGTGCTAAATGAAAGTCCCAGATGAGTGACATCTAAAATATCATCTGCTGAAATCTAGAATCTTTCCTCTTGACTGTAACCTTTCTTGGGCACCAAGTACATCAGATCTGCTGTTGAGGATTCTGTTCCTGAACTCAATTAGCTGAATTTCCAGCTGGGATGTGTGTGATACTGCATTTGCCTTCAGCAACATGGCGATGCAGGTTTTGGGAGGGATTCATGAAAAGAGAGAGAGATCGTCTCGGTTACGTATGTAATCTCCGTTCCCTGATGGAGGGAACGAGACGGTGTGTCTAAGAAGCGACACTAGGGGTCTCTCTTGAGCGCCGAAAGATGCCTCTTATCTATGAAAAAAGGTCAATGAGAGTTGGCGAACAGTATTTGCATACCCCGCCTCCGGATACGGATATAAAGGAGAGGGAAATACGCTCGTTCATTCAGGATTTTTCTGAGGAGCCGGGAGTGTTCCTTGGCTCAGCGACGTGGCCGGGAAAACACAACGTCTCGTTCCCTCCATCAGGGAACGGAGGTTACATACATAACCGAGACATTCCCCGTCTGTCGCGACACTAGGGGTCCACTTCAAAACTCGCCATGCGCTGAGCCGTGTACGTGTACTGCTCACACAGAAGCGGGCAGGTATTTTTTACACCAACTGTGTTCAGGCTGCACATACTCTTCCCCAATGCCCCAAAAAAGTCGTCAGAATCCTTTTGGTTACCCTAGGGGGGAACAAGGTGACGCTCCCAATTAAGGTCCGGGCCATGCCTGGCTGGGCCTCTTTTCTCTCTATGTTTTCTCAGCATAGAGCAAGAGCAGCCGGGGCCCTTACCTGCATCGAGGGAAGGGTGTCTTACCCGAATTCCTATTCTTTTAGGGGGAAAAGACCCTGCGGAGGCCACACCCACCTGAAAGGGGAGGTAGAGGTGGCAAAATACATCACATGGCCTCTTGGGTCACATGTGGAAAGAATGGCGCGGTGGTAGATCCAACCTTGAGGAGGGGGGAGTTGCTACAACACGGCAACAGGAAGGCAGCAAAGGACTGCCTAAGGTGACCGTACCACGGAAGTAACACACAGGAGGAGTCCGCATAGGAGGCCTAGTCTGTGGAGCACCTATTCCAGTAGGGGTAGCCTGGGGTACCCGTAGTGGACTGGGCCGGCAAGTTCCTCCGTTGAACTGCTGCGGGCCCAAAAGGGCTAGGGAGGAATCAACCAGGGACCTAAGGGAGGTCTTCTGGGAAAGAAAGCGCACTGTTTTGCCTCGGCAGAGGGAAACGGCGCTGGAAACAAGCGATTCACCCGGTCAGACCGTCAACGTGTACCGAGTTCTACGGGCTCGGACCTGAGAGAACACAGGACAAGACTGACTCAACCCTGATATTGTAATATCTCATGAAGGTGTTAGGTGCTGCCCAGCCCGCAGCTCTGAAAATGTCTGCTAGGGAGGTGCCCCTAGCCAGTCCCCATGAGGATGCCACGCTCCTAGTAGAGTGGGCTCGAACCCGCAGAGGGGGTGGCACGGCCTGGGTGTGATAGGCCAGCAGAATGGCATCCACCACCCAGTGGGACAACCTTTGTTTGGAGACAGCGTTCCCTTTCTGCTGTCCTCCAAAGCAGACAAAGAGCTGCTCAGAGCGCATGAAGCTCTGGGTGCATTCCAGGTAGGCACGCAAGGCACGTACCAGACACAGCAGTGAGAGGGCTGGGTCTGCCTCCTCCTGGGGCAGCGCTTGTAGGTTCACTACCTGATCTCTGAAGGGCGTGGTAGGAACCTTCGGCACATAGCCCGGTCGAGGTCTTAGGATCACATGAGTGTCTGCCGGACCGAACTCCAGGCAAGTGTCGTTATTAGAGAACGCTTGCAGGTCCCCGACCCTCTTGATGGAGGCGAGCATGATCAGCAGGGCCGTCTTTAGAGAGAGGGCCCTGAGTCCAGCTGATTCTAGTGGCTCGAAAGGGGATCTCTGAAGACCGGCAAGGACCACCAAGAGATGCCAGGAGGGGAACAGGTTTAGCCGGGAGGGGTTTAACCTCCAGGCACCTCTTAGGAACCTGACGATTAAGTCGTGCTTACCCAGAGTCTTGCCGTCTACTGGGTCGTGATGAGCTGCAATAGCGGCAACATACACCTTCAAGGTGGAAGGGGACAGCCTCCCCTCCAACCTCTCCTGTAGGAACAGGAGCACCGACCTAACTGCGCACCTCTGTTGGTCTTCTGCCCGGGAAGAACACCAATTTATGAACAGACGCCATTTCAGGGCGTAGAGTTTCCTGGTTGAAGGGGCTCTGGCTTGGTTGATCGTGGCTACGACCGTGGTTGGTAGACCAGCTTGATCTTCCACGTCCCATCCAGGAGCCAGACGTGGAGGTTCCAAAGGTCTGGGTGCGGATTCCAGAGCGTGCCCTGTCCCTGAGAAAGAAGGTCCTTCCTCAGGGGAATTCGCCAGGGAGGGGCTGTCGAAAGGAGTACGAGGTCCGAGAACCAGGCCCGGGTGGCCTCCTCGTCCTCCCTGACCTTGCACAGCACCTGTGCAAGAAGGCTCACTGGGGGAAATGCATACTTGCGCAGCCCCACCGGCCAGCTGTGTGCCATTGCATCTGCCCCGAGGGGAGCCTCTGAGTGGGCGTACCAGAGCGGGCAGTGGGAGGTCTCTTGGGAGGCAAACAGGTCTACCTGGGCCTTGCCGAACCGTTCCCAAATCAGCTGAACCGAGTGGGGGTGAAGACTCCACTCTCCGCCAGGCAAGCGTTGTTGTGACAGCGCGTCCGCTATCACATTGAGGTTGCTGGGGATGTGAGTGGCACGCAGCGACTTGAGTCGGTGCTGGCTCCAAAGGAGGAGACGACGGGCGAGTTGTGACATGTGGTGGGAGCGCCGCCTTGGCAATTTATGTACGCGACCGCAGTGGTGCTGTCCGACCTGACTAGGATATGTTTGTCCCGAATTAATGGGAGAAACTTCCGCAGGGCCAAAAGGACGGTCACCAACTCGAGACAGTTGATGTGCCAACGCAGCTGGGCCCCTTTCCAATGGCCTGCGGCTGCGTGCCCATGCAAACAGTGCCCCAACCCGATCTGGAGGCGTCGGTCGTGACCAAGACGCGTCTGGACACCTCCTGTAGGGCTTCTCCTGCCCGTAAGAAACAGAGGTCTGTCCAGGAGTTGAATGTTTGGCGGCAGGCGGGGGTGATTGTCACCCGAAGCGTGCCGTGGCGCCATGCTGGTCTCGGGACTCGGGTCTGAAGCCAGAGTTGGAGTGGTCTCATATGCATCAACCCCAGTGGCACGACCGCCGCAGAGGACTCCATATTCCCCAGGAGCCTCTGGAAAAGTTTTAAGGGGACCGCTCTGCCTGGCCTGAAGGTGGCGTGGCACTTCAACACTGACTGGGCACGCTCGTTGGTGAGGCGTGCCGACATTGAGACCGAGTCTAACTTCATACCGATAAAAGAGATGCTTTGGACTGGAGTAAGCTTGCTCTTTTCCCAGTTGACCTGAAGCCCCAAATGGCTGAGGTGCCTGAGCACCTGGTCTCTGTGGGCGCATAGTAACTCTCGCTAGTGGGCCAGAATAAGCCAGTCGTCGAGATAATTGAATATGCGGAGGCCGGCTTCTCGGAGCGGGGCAAGAGCTGCCTCTGCGACTTTTGTGAAGACGCGAGGGGACAGACAGGCCGAAGGGGAGGACTTTGTACTGATACGCCTGGCCATCGAACGCAAACCGCAGGAAGGGGCGGTGTCGAGGCAGGATGGAGACGTGGAAGTACGTGTCCTTCAGGTCTACCACTGCGAACCAATCTAGATGCCGGACGCAGGTTAAGATGTATTTCTGCGTGAGCATTTTGAACGGGAGTTTTTGCAACGCTTGGTTGAGAACTCGCAGGTCCAAGATTGGTCGTAAGCCGCCGCCTTTCATGGGACAATGAAGTAAGGGCTGTAGAAACCCTCCATCTCGGTTGGAGGGACAGGCTCTATCGCGTCTTTGGCCAGAAGAGTCGTGATTTCCGCGCGCAGGGACTGGGCATGTTCGCCGTGTACTGCGGAAGCGGACACCCATGAAGGGGGGGTGGGGCCTTGCAAACTGAATTGCGTAACAGAGTCGGATGGTCCGGGCCAGCCAGCGAGACGGGTTGGGAAGTGAAAGCCACATGTCCAACTTCTGCGCTAGGGGCACCAAAGGGATGATTAATTTGGACATACCCGGTGGGGCGGAGCAGCGGGGCGGAGCAGGTCGGGCAGCGTTGGGCGGCGACTGCGGTGTGCTCGACGCTGGGGCTGAGAGTTGGGCCCGGGTTGAGGCGGAGCAGATTTCTCGGCCGCAGGGGTACGCCCTCGGCAAGCAGACGGGGCAGTGGCCTTGGAGGCAGGATGTGAGATATGGCCTCCGCCTGCTTTTTCACCACAGAGAAGTCCTCGACGGTGTCTCCAAAGAGGCCAAGCTGGGAGACAGGGGCGTCGAGGAAGCGAACTTTGTCGGCCTCACGCATCTCGACCAGGTTGAGCTAAAGATGACATTCCTGGACCACAAGGGTGGCCATCGCCTGCCTGAGTGCCTGCACAGTGACCTTCGTGGCTCTGAGGGTGAGGTCGGTCGCTGAGCGCAGTTCCTGCAGCACATCGGGGTCAGGGCTACCCTCGTGCAGATCCCTGAGCGCCTTGGCCTGGTGGACTTGCAGGATGGCCATGGCGTGCAAGACAGAGGCGGCCTGTCCAATGGCACTGTAGGCTTTGTTGTTCAACGAGGATGAAGTCTTACAGGCCTTGGAAGGGGATACAGGGTGCCCGTGCCAGGTGGTAGAGTCACCGGGACAAAGATGGAGTGCAACTGTCCTATCCACCTGGGGGAATCGCTGTGTACCCGTGGGCCTCCCCGCAGTCAAGGGTAGCGAGAGCGGACAAGCAGGGCTTTTGATGAATGGAGAGCGGTGCTCTCCATGAAGACGTCAGCTCGTCATGCACCTCCGGGAAAAACGGGACCGGGGGGTTGTGGCTGTGAGCGGCGCCCAGACCCCAGGAACCAGTCATCCAGCCGTGACAGGTGTGGGGAGGTTTCCAGTCCAACCCCACCCCGATGGCGGCCCGGGCATGCATGTCGGCCATCTGCGTGTCCGCCTCAGCCTGGGCGTGCTGGCCCGAAGGCGGCAGCTCAGGGGAGGAGTCAGTGTCAGATGCCGCGCTCTCCGACGGAGCGGCGAGCTCATCCGCCTCAAGCTCCAGAGGATAGGCAGACCGTCCCGGAGGCGAGTCGCCGTTGCCTCTAGGCTGGATGGAGGTCAATGAGCGTGTCGGGTGGTCCAAGGGGGCGTACCCGACAGAACTGCACCCGCTGCCTTCCCCAAATCGCCTCCATCGCCAGCCGCATCGTCCTCAATCCCGTGGGAAGGAGGAGCGACACGGGCGGTGGCTGGAGTGGCGTGCTTTCTGTTGAAAGCGAGCCGCAACTGCAACGTTGCCATGGTCATGTTCTCGCAGTGAGAACATGCACCATCCACAAACGCTGCCTCGGTTTGATCGGCGCCCAGACACACGAGAAAGCGCCTGTGGCCATCAGAAGCGGAGAGCACTCTACCGCATCCAGGAACTACACAGGGATTGAATGGCATCTTTATAAAGACGTGCCCTGAAAAGGACGTTCAACACCACTGTGTATTGCTCTTTTAGAGAATTAAACTCTTTTATAGAGAAAATTACTCTTTTAAAATGGAACTCTTTTAACTCTGCGCTGTCAAAGTGCCCAGGGGCAAACTGCACGCTGTGCAGAGAAGAGAAAAAGCCGCTGAAGTGCGCCGTAGATCCAACAGCAGCAGATCGTCAGAGGATAGAAGCAGGATATCAGTTGTGTTCACGCAGCTGGCTGCATACACACGACCATCGGCTCCGAAGAAAATTACTGAATGAACGAGCGCATTTCCCTCGCCTTTATATACGTATCTGGAGGCGGGGTATGCAAATACTGTTCGCCAACTCTCATTGGCCTTTTTTCATAGATCAGAGGCATCTTTCGGCGCTCAAGAGAGACCCCTAGTTTTGCTTCTTCGACACGACGTCGAAGTGAGCGACACGTGGGGAACTGATCGTTCTCACGAAGTTCAAAATGATATGTGACAGGATTAATCTCTCATAGTACTTTGAATGGACCTACATAACTTGCACAGCTTTTGACTTTGCGGATGTTGTCACAGGGTGCTTGGTGGAAATCCAGAGCATGTTTCCAGGCTGGTAGAGAAATCTTCTTGAATGGCTGACTCATGAGAGTATGCTGAAGATATACAGTAAAAGAGCTTGTTTTTATGTATATGTTTCATGTAAGTTAAATGGTGTTAAACTGATTTTAATGTTAATTTTGACCAGGCTGTACTTACTCATGTCATAAACTCCAGAAATAAAAGTCAAGTAAACTATAAACATCAACAACAAAGCCTTTTATGGAGACTAACCTGCAAGCCTTTCATAATCAATCAGTTAATAGTAGGAAGTTGTTGAAGGTGTGATTAATGCCTCCTACACACTATACGACTTTCAAAGACGTCGGATTGTGGTACCGTTCGAATTACACAACTGTCTGTCTTGTCATGGATGTCGTAGCGTGTTCAAATTACACAAGGAATCGGTGACAGGGGTCAACACATTACAAGACATTTAACTTTTGACGAATCCCCGACGACTCTGCCTGGACTCCAAATTACATTTCACAATGTACACGTGAGAAGTGATACAAAAATAAATGGATGATATGTTCTGCTTTTCAGAATATGATGTGTGTCTTTAATCGTCTAAAGACATCATATATTTTATTGGTTACATATGAAAAAGTACCTCCTACTGAACAATCTATCTATTTGCTTACTTGACTGTCCAAGAGAATTGGCAATTTCTCTCCAACTCTTCTCATTCTGTTGTGGTACAGTTCAGATGAAACATCAAATCTGGTGCTCCTGCCAATGTTCACTAATTTTTCCTCCATTTCTTTGGTCCAATGAGACTTTCTTGATACCGCAGCCATGCTAGTTGATGTTCTGTTGCAGGTACATCAGGACTCCTCCCACTGAAATTCCCCGTGCCCCATTTATTGCTCTCTCATTGGCAGTAGGTCAATGCAACTGTTGAATTCAGTCAAAACATATTTCACATTGCACAATTTGGAATCGCAGACAGGTCCAGTTATTTAACATTGTAGATTTCTCTCTGACATCGGCAATCGGATGATCGTGTCGTTGATAGTTCATACATTGCATTCGTTGCTCACGGGAGGCTTTTGTCTGAGATGTCCACAAAACTCGGTGAGCGAAAATCAGGCTTAAAATCGTGTAGTGTAAACTCGGCATAAATTGATGGACAAATGACACCAAGGTAGCAGAAGTATGGGTAGAAAATCTGGTGTCTGACCTTTTCTACTGATAAATGGTACAGTATAAATAGAACTTATTTATGGAATTTATTAATGCAACTTTGTCCAGTACTTGAAACGGAGTCTAAAGAGTCAAGTCAGTTGTTGTTGAGCTGAGTTGTAAGTAATTTTTTTTTGTGACTTAAGTGCAACTCGAGTCTGAGTCGCAGACTCGAGTTTCCATCTCTGTAAAAAGGCCATGATGGACAGAGGCCAATGTGGAAATTTGACCAGAATTACAAGATTAAACCCCTTCCCTTTTTTGAGAAATACCCTGTGATTTTTAATGAACGCAGAAAGCTAGGACCTCTTACATCCATGAGCACCCCCTGCTGACCTCACTAACACCTCAGCAACTCGAGCAGCAACCTTGGTATCCAGGTACTGATTAGATTCAACCCTGTATTACAGCTGAAGGACCATATTGATGCATTCCTTCATGGCTTTACTTTTCAGAGATGAAGCATGGTTAGATCTTGCTATCAGGACAGGAGGTACAATACCTTGAGAAATCAGTCACTGCTAATTGCTTAGTGTACAAAAACAAGTGAGATGATGGCATGCCGGGCCTGTTTATACTTGGACACTTCATGCGTTTTCAGTGACTGGATAGCTATTCGATCATGAAGACCAGGTGTAAATGCTCTCTGTAATGCATTCGAGAAGGATTGCAATCCGATCACTCAGGACCACATCAGGAGGCAGTTTGAGACTGTCAGTCGAAACTGGTCAAGTGTAAATGCATCTGGCTGTTCAAGTCACACATGGAAACTTTGCTCAGCTCAAAGAGAAAATGTGGAAACATAAAAGCTGTTACCAAATATTTGCATAGGGCTTGCTTCATGCAGTATAAAAGAACAGAAATAAATGGATGCACATTGTTGGAAAAACAAAAAAATATTTTTTCCTCATTTATTTGATGCAGAAATTAACACTGATACATCTTTGCTACGAGAAGTCCAGAGGAGAAAATACGCACCACACCCTTTTACAGACACGTACATGCTGGGCAAAGTCACTTGGAATCAAATAATAAATTGGATCTATAAAATTCACTGGCAGGAATTATTATAATCATGGAAGAGAACTCTGTTTTATTTACATGTACCGCAGGAATTTAAGATCAGGTTTATATCCATTCGTCACCTTCTAGCGGAAGACTAACAGTTCTATATCATCGCACCATTAGTTAGGTAACTCCTAGCCAATCATGCATCAGCCATCGCTTTATAAATCTGCTTACAATTTGTCACATTGTTGTTTCTGTGTGCAACCGTCATCAGTTGAGGCTCATCCTGCACGGATGGGCTCCACGCCCCTGCCTCCTATCTCTGGCAGGATCTGACGGTTCTGAGTACAATCACTTTAGACCGCCAGATGGGGCTTACACCAAAGAGAGACATTACATTAATTTCATATTCATCAAATAAATGTGATTCTAACTTTACTCAGTTCTGCAAGTCTTTCTGATAGAACTGCATTTGTTGAGGAAAGTTTGTTAAAAAAGACTCAAAAGAAAATGAAAGCGAATCAGAGAAAGCTACCCTGCAGGCCCCAGCTAGTTATGTGTTAGCAATCACCGTTTATTTTGGTGTTTTTAAATAGAAAACAAGCCATAAGACTATGATAGAAAAAAAATTGCAGAATGGCAGCAATATCACTTGCCTATATCAACACCAGGCCACTATGCTGTCTCAGCACAGCTCAGTATTGAATCCCATATATCGTTAATTAGATAAACAAGATCCAATGTGGGGTCCAGTCTGCCTTGTTTAAATGGAATTATCAGTGAACATTTTTTTGAACCACCATCAAAACTTGTCTAATCAAGACCATTATTTGTTACATTAGGAGAGTTTATTGAACATTTGCAAAGCTCAGTCCAATAATTCAGTCGTTTAGAATCACATTTCTAACATCTCATTTTATTTTCAGGCTCAGTAAGTGTGAGTTAACAGAGGAAAGCTGTTCAGCTCTAGCTACAGTTCTCAGATCAGACTCCAGCAGTCTCAGAGAGCTTGACCTGAGCAATAATAATCTGCAGGATTCAGGAGTGAAGCTGCTCTCTGGTGGACTACAAAATAACTGTACACTGGAGATACTCAGGTGAGTGCCATTTGCCAGGACATATTACATTTTTCAGCAATGCAGATTCATTCAGTCGTAATTATAAGTACCATGTTCCCTGTATGTAGCTGTGCAAATTAATTTAATAAATGATGTGTAATGTATCTGAAGCCATTATTTGATTGCAGAGTCCCAATTGCATTAAATGCAGTAATTCATCAATTCAACTGTCCTACAGGACAACCCATAGTTTGTCTTTGGCTGACTTGTGTTGTATGTAGGGCTGCAACAACTAATCGATAAAATCATTCATTATTGATAATGGGTATCAGTGACAATGAATTTCATGAGCGATTAGTTGTATATTTGCCATCAGCACGGAGAAGCCCCATCAGTGACGTCACTTCACAGCCAAGTGAAAAATGTGTTGCATGATAACTCGTTTGAAAAACAGCGGAGATAAGTTGAAGCGGAAACAATTGTACCCAAGTTCTCCAGCGCACGAGAGCACTTTATAAACACTTCAAATGAGATCATAATAATCATACAGATTTATGTGAAGGGGCTGCTGCATCAGGTGCATTTACAGAGTGATTGTGCTGTTTATCACATCACTTACATTTTACTGCTATTCTCTATGTTTTATAATGTAAACATTTTATGAGTTCAAAATCAGCTATGTATTTGGCAAAACTGTTTGCTCGTGCAACATCATACCACAATTTCAATGTAATCACTTACACATGTGAAACTTACCATAGGTCGTTTGGCTCATCAGCTTGAACAGAGTGTGAAACAGGAGCCATCGAACATTGTATATCATATTTGATACACGCAGCGTTATAGAGTTAAAGCCACACATTGATTTTTATTTATGTACAAAGATTGAAAAAAAATTCTTTTTGCAGACTTTCCAACTGCAGTATTACTGAAGAAGGATATAAAGCTCTGTCATCAGCTCTGCTATCAAATCCTTCACACCTGATAGAGTTGGATCTCAGAGGAAATGACCCTGGAGAATCAGGAGTGAAACTACTCACTGATTTACTACAGGATACAAACTGTAAACTTACAACACTGAGGTGAGTCACACTGAAATAAAACAAAAATGGCATACAGAATTACTTAAAGAAATGGGCTTCTGTATTATTTCAGTTATACAATCTGTAGTTGCATATAAGTTGACAGTGAATTCAAGACAAAATCTTTGCCAAATATTGGTGTTTTTGTTAAGAAATATTTTTTTTTCTATTTTTCTGTGTTATAGGTTTAGTTGACCATTAAATTTAACAACCGCTGTTATGTCCCTTCCCTGCAGGTTTTTGAAAAGTCCTGAAGCAGAGGAAGCATATCAGATATCAGAGTGATTGTGCTGTTTAGCACATCACTTACATTTTACTGCTGTGTTCTATGTTTTATAATGTAAACATGTTATGAATTCAAAATCAGCTACGTATTTTGCAAAACTGTTTGCTCGTGCAACATCATACCACAATTTCAATGTAATCACTTGTGCAGTTTTCGTGGGTAAGGTGTGCCGGTTATCAAAGTGTTTTCTCCTGCTCATGTAAACACATGTAATACAGTGAGCACCGGGAGTCTTTTCAGCGTGAGAGTGAATTTGTGTTTACAGATGATTGTACTATATTAAACTTTATATTATGCTGAATATAATGTATAATAATGCTAAGGTTCCTGATATTGGAAAGTTCCCCTGATAATGCCACATGTAATATCTGATTTCACGAGTAAATTTATACTATGGCAAACATTATTTTACTGGATAAGCCATAAACATTTGTTTTAAAAGAATAGTTTAGAAACATACTATTTTAAAAACTATAATATTAAAATACTTAAATGTATGCAATCAGTGACAGTGTACAAGGATATGTATCTAACATAATTATTAATAACTCTGCCCAGCTGAAAAATATGTATTTCTATTCTCATGTCACTATTGCCCTCTGCTGGGCTGATTTTTTTTGTCCCAGTCCATGCCCTACGGATCATTTTATCTTTAATGAGCATTTTTTTGTTTTAATGTAAAGAACTGTTTCTAATAATAATAATTTTTACAAATCCTAACATAACTTTTATGATTCAGGCTTTGTTCCAAGTGTATTGAGTGTAGAGTCATGAATTCAGTCATGTAAATCAAACCAAATCCTTGAGCCCTTTATCATATCAGTTTTTTGAAAAAGCATTTTTTTTTTATTAAAATCTGGGAAATTACATTTCAGTTTTTATCTGATTAATCGATTCATTGTAAAAAATAATCGAGGATTCATCAGTTATCAAAATAATCATTAGTTGTAGCTTGGTATTTATTTTTTTATTTTACATTTTTGTCAGTCTACCAGTTATTTTCTATTACAGTTCTCTGGTCGTTATGATGCATGTAGAAGACATTTGTAGATTTATGCTTGTTTGTATTTTGGGTTGTCACATTCAAGTCAAGTCATTTATTTGTAAAGTGTTTTTCATAACAGACATTGTTTCAAAGCTGCTGTACAGGAAATAATGCTATAACAGAGTATAAAGCCAGTAATGTCTTAGTCATTATTATGCTATTTGATAAAAATATGATTGATTGATTGTGCCTTAATTAATATTTTGTATTTAGACCCACAGTGAGCAAGCCAAAGGCAACTTTAGCTCAGTTTCCATTCACTTTTTTCACTGTTCTGTTATCAACAAAGTGAAAATGCATAAAAAAAATTTAAAAAAGTTAATGAATATTGCTACCTTCTGCTTGTTTCCATTCAAATGGTATTTTATTGATAAAATTGTGTGCATCTTAAAAAGAACACTTTGTTGCATGAGTTTTGGTTCAGAGCAAAATAAATCTGCCCTTGAGCCGTTTCCATACAGAATTTTGTGTATATCGCAAATTGTAGCCAACCTTTCACGTCCCAAATGTCAACACATTTGTGTAAAATATGTAGAGACTATTGAGACAGTTTATTGAAATTGAAAGCTAACTGTTTAATTTCACATAATTGCAATAGTAGGAAATATCAGAAGAAAATGTGACATTATATTCATGATTTTAGTTAGAGGGGAACTGGCCCACAGTGAATCTGGTTTCTCCCAAGATTATTTTTCTCCATTAATCAACATCTTATGGTGTTTTGTGTTTCTTTGCCACAGTCTCCTTTGGCTTGCTCACTGGGTTATTAATACAATTATTATTTATATACATTTCTACACAATTGACAATCATATTTAATCAAACTACACAATGACGACTAAGACTTGATTGATTTTACAGGTTCATTTTCCGTTAATGCATAATTTCCTGTAAAGCTGTTTTGAAACGATGTTCACTTACGGTGTTGTGAAAAGCATTATACAAATAAAAATGATGACTTAACGTAGAAGTAGAGAAGTAGCATCTGGGATTATTAGAAGAAATGTATATTGAAATGCCTGGCAAATTACAACAGCTGGTGGCATTAGTGCACTTGTAACCTTTTATTACATTTGTAATATTAAATTTATTACTTTTATTACACTGAATTAAAATATGGACAATCTGTTCACATTATGTAATTTTTTTTGTCCCTGCAGAAAATATGTTGTAAAACGCAGGGCTGCAGTGTCTGAACAACACATAAAAATTAGCACTCTTACACACTCATACCAAAAATCACTTATGTTCTTTTATATTTTTGTACACAAAATGTTTTTTCTAATTTCTCTTTAGTTACATGTGTAAATAAACACTCAATAGCATGAGTTGCTTGAGAAACACTGCATTAGTCCATACAAACAGCCTGTGTAATCTGCAGACTAGACTAGAATGTGTGAATGAATTTCAGTGTCTTTATATAACTTTTGGTATAATATGACCCCATAGCTCTGTTATTTATGACTTTATCTATATCCATACACGTATTATGATTTATTTTTCTTCATAAAAGTTAATTACTCCCTTTTCTCCTATGTATATTTTTATCTGTATATTTGCCAAATTATTTTGGCAATTTTGTTTAATCACCTTTGCGCTGAATTTTCTTTTTGTTTTTCTGTTCTGAAAACCCATGTCTGTTATTAATACTATAAAAAGAAGCGCGTCTTCTCGTTGGCCGAGATCCACCTCAGGCACTCCGAGAACTAAACACTAGATGCGCCGAGACACTGTAATCTACAAATAGCTCGATTAAGGGGTCACATGACCACCTATACTTCAGACAGGGACACTGCTACTGACACATAATGATCGCTAGACGGCGCCTCTTGTGCGTAGCCAATGGATTGGTCTTAAAAATGTCAATGCAGCAGTAAACCGTCTTAGAATCAAACCTTAAGAAATTGGATGTATTACAAGCTCAGGCCTTAAGAATTTGCAGTGGATCATTCAGAACATCTCCGGTATCAGCAATGCAGGTAGAAATGGGAGAAATGCCGTTAAGGATCAGGCGAGTAAAGTTAATGCTGGCATACTGGGTTAATCTCCAGGGGCAATGTGATTCTCATCCTGCCAAGAGTCTTTTATTAGATTGCGGGGAACACAATGAGACAAATTTCACAAGTTTTGGGTGGAATGGTGATGCAAAGGCAGAAGTCATAGTATTACGACAACTAGATTACAGCCCTACAGTGCCACAGTCTTCCATTCCTCCCTGGTTATTCCCAACACCAAGTGTAGACCTAAACCTACTGCAGGAATTGAAGGATACTTCAAAGCAACTTCCACAATGCAGCATAGTACAGAATTATTTTGATTTGCATTATTCAGACTCTGTGTTTATATTCACAGATGGCTCCAAAGATCCTGATACAGGGCATGCAGGTGCAGCAGTTTATATCCCAGCAAGTGAGTCTTATATTAAGAAAGGAATATCAGATCATGTGTCAGTGTATACCATAGAATTGACTGCAATATTACTGGCCCTGCAGTGGATAGAAGAGAGGGAAACAAATAATAATGTCATTGCATCTGATAGCTTGTCTGCACTTATGAGTATTAAATCTTTTTAGTATTAAAACTAAATTGTTTTTGTTTGTTTTCTTTTTCTTCTATTTATTTATTTTATTTTATTTTTGTTTATTTTATTTATTTCCTGCTTAATCTCTCGTTCCACACTCCAGTCCAGTTGGTGGCGGTAATGCACCATTAAACTGGTTTGCCAACCGCCATTAAACACTAAAGAAGAAGAAGAAAGCCATCTTCCCATCTCCTGGGAGAAAAGAGAATCCCTCTGGATGTTAGGAGGTTACAATTAAAAATGTCATATTGGAGTACACTAAAGGGACACGATGAGAATCACCCAGTGAAAAAGATCCTAGAAAAATGCTGGGAGTATGAAAAAGGATAAATAAATAGTTTTGGGTGGAATGTAGGAAAAGAAGCCCAGAACATAGAAATAAATGATAGAAATATTGTCCCACAGTGGTAATACCGTCAATACCTCCATGGCTTTTCCCTAAACCTGATGTAGATCTAACATTGCAAGACAAGATGCAAACAAAGGAAATTAAGCCAACACATTCTCACACCCCAACTCGTCACATATGGACGCTTTGCCAGGACCCCTTGGCGTCACTTTTTAACGCACTGGGTATACCTTTGGCGTCACTTTTCAACGTGCAGGGTAGTCCGATAGACTTCTATAGAACTCTGAACCGGAGCCTGTAGCGTTGAAATTTGACGTCTTGGGTAAGCTCACCGCAACCCGTTGTCTGGTGTGAATGGCTCGAGACTACAATAAATAAAAATAAAAAGGAATTGGCTACAATAAATGATCTATGCCAGGGCTAGTATAATGGTGGCACCCAGATCATCTTTATCTGGCCCTCCAACTGTTTTTTTTTTTTTTATATGTTTAAAAACCCTCGCAATCTGATATCAAACTGCCCTCTGCGCAAAGTTTTAGCGCGTCCATAGGCAACCGCATTCTGCGGTGAGTTTAACAACGCATCTGGTGTGCAACCGCATTCAGCGGTGAGTTTAACAACGCTCAACTGCAGGTAAAGGAGCATTCAGAGGTGAGTTTAACCAAAAAAACGCTAAACTGCAGGTAAAACGGCATTCAAAGGTGAGTTTAACAACGCTCCACGGCGTGTGCAAGTAAGCAGTTTAAGCGTTTTCTTGTCATAGGTACTGGTATACATAAGTAGGCCTACACTGCTTTAACTAGAGCATGCTGGATAACGTATTTTTATCGGAGGTTTGTTGATGTTAAGAAATATATATATAATATGCTACGATTGTGTTCAATTAATCACAGTTTTTTAATCCTCTAAATTAATAACGCTGACGTCACCAACGGTCACTTGGGGCGATCCCAAGGTCCATTGCGATTTTCCACTCGGTAAGTAGAAGAGTTAATTAATAGAGATGGAAACTATTCTTAAATGTACACATCAAAAACTCTTGAATCAGGACAAGAAGTTGTGTTTAGAACCTTTAGATGTGTAAGGTGGCAATTTCTTATGACAGTAAATGATAGAAGACATTATAAAGATATAGCTTGCTGCAGCAAATGTGCAGGCTAGCAAAGTTAGCTCATTGAATTCAAGTTTTTGTTCAATTTTCTCGCATATAATCATGTAAGGTACAATAATAAGGGAGATTTTAAGATTTTCAGTATTACATTAGCACACAACTATTATCCAACATTATGTTAATGTTCAGATGAAGAATGGTGTTGCCAGATTGGTTTGTTTTACTGCCTAGTTGTTTAAAATCCACGCAAAATTATATAATAAACACCCAAATAAATCTATAATAAATAATACAAATTAATTCATAACTACTACATTATTGTGGCTCATCACAATATGAAACCATAAATAATTTGTGTTCTTTCAGAGACTATTTAGGAGGCTAGAGTGAACAGTGCAACTGTACAATTATTTTCCATTTCTGCTGCCTTAAAATAATAAAATTCCACTTGCCCAAGCCTTTTTTTATCACACATAGTGCAACCCAAAACCAACCAAATGACTGGAAAACTATCCAATCTGGCAACATGAAGAATACTGCTGTAAAATATAAGGTGTTCAATTCTGAATTGCTTTTTTCTCTCTCATCAGGTCCTTCAATTTTGCCTGCTCTTTATTCTAACCCCCACCACACATACACACACAGAAACACACACAATAAAGGCACTTTTAAGAGCCACGTCTGTCTTGTTTGTGTGATAACTGCTTTTGTTCATTTCAGGTGAGTAAACTTGAAGCTGTAGGATACAAGCCAATTTGATTTATTGCTTCAAATAAATGGGTTGCGGATATAATTACCCATCTGCGCCCCACTCCTGTCACTAAAACTCTTTTGGAGAAGATGCGGAGGGCCTATGAATTTATCTTGACAAAATGTAAGTTATGTTTTGGTTTAGAAATTATGAATATTTAAGATACATTTATATTTTTCCTTGTTAATATGTACAGATTTTAAGTGAAAGTAAACTTTATTTGTATTATAGCAACCTCCTCAGCACAGCAACCGGAGAGTCAAATGCTGCACCAGGCGGAGAGTCAAGTGGCGGCAGAGAGTCAAGCGGCGGCAAAGAAAGCGGCTGAGAGTCAAGCGGCGGCAGAGAGTCAAGCGGAGGAGAGTCAAACCAAGAAGTCTGAGACTGTATTTGTTCTTAACCTTGTTCCTCTGTCTTCCCCACTCTCTCCAACCTCTCTCTCTCCTACTTCCTCTTCTACTTGTACAACTATTCTTCCTTCACTTTCTTCCCCACTTCCACTGCCATGCTCTAAGTCTTTGCCACAAATTAAACGGACAAACACCTCTACCTCTTCACAGTATTCTCCTTCTGTCTCTCCTCCATCTCCGTCTGCCTCTTCCATCTCCACGTCTTTGAGTCAGGAAGGGCCACGTGTGAAGAACAGAAGAACAGGTAACTTTTTGCATGGTACATCTTACTCCACACTGTTAATAAATTTGCTCCCAGTCAAAGTTGACTTCATGTAAATTGGATTAATTCAGCTAACCGAGTCATTGGTAGCCAGTTCGCAGTATTTTGTTATTTAGTTATTTAGCTGTGGCCAATGTCAATCCCTGACTTAAGGTCCTTGCACACTGATTCCGAAATTTTCATATGCGTTTTTCCGTGTTCGTCATTCGGTGGCCATGAATTGTCAAAACACCATTCAAAATTCTTGCTACTGATCCAAAAACACATTTTTTTATGACGGACGAAAGTTTCGTAGGCAGTGTGTAAACGTGATTGACTAAACATTTATTTGTCGTATTTATTTTGTAACGTGCGAAAATTTCGTACGCGAATTTCAGAGTCAGTGTGCAAGAACCTTTAAGAGGGCTTTGGGAAAACCATTCCTGTACATTTTGCTTGATTGACAAAAACAGGGACAAATTTACTTGACATGAATGGAAAGGACTGCATATCACCTCACATGTGAAATTATACATTTGGACTGATGCAGGTACAACGCATGGCATCATGGCTTAATTCACTTTCCTTGTCTTTTCATCATTTCAGGTTGCCGAAAATGTAGTAGGCAGGTTTTCCAGTTTGATCGAATAACTGGGGAACGGATAAATGAGGTAAAATATGTTCTGTTAGGCTGCTTACTTGTCTAAATGACTGATTCTGACCTTTCAAAGATAAGAAAACAATATGTTATTCCCTATTTAGTGATTGCTTAAACAGTTAAAATAATTATTATTTGTGTTTATGTGTAGGGGAAAGCTGAACTGAAAGTCCACTGGTTGCCATGCACTGTGTGGTAAGTCATGTTTTATTAATTATTCAATTCCATTGCAATGTTGCAATGCAATTTAGTCTATTCCATGATTAATGTGATGTAGGCAAAGTTCAACTGGTGTCTTGCAAGCAGCGTGGAAGTTCATGTCAGTGTTTTCTGTGACAAGAGAAAACTCCCTGGTCCTGTAGTTGTTCCCATCAGTAACTCATTCTCTGAGGTAGCCTTTAGAAAAACTGGAGTGAGGTCGATTGTCAGTACTCAGAAGCAAATAGCGATGAGGTGGAGGCATTTGGAAGCGCTAGATCCGGCAGGTAGGCCCTTGTAACCTTTAGGACATGCATTCCCATGATGAAACGTTATGGAAAAGTCTTCCGAGCATTCCAAATTCAGACACAGTCTCTCAGTCCAGACTAAAGACTAATATCTGTGATATAATATCTTTTAAAGACAAATCTGGACTGAGAGACTGTGTCTGAATTTGGAATCTATTCCATAATTTTAAAGACAAATGGGAGAATAATCTACCTCCTTGTTTTATTAAGAATATTCTATTTTTTACATCCTGGAATTGTGTGATTAACACAATGGATTGTAGGTAATGAGGAGCTGAACCATTCAGTACTTTCTGAGTAATTAATATCATTCTAAAATTAGCTGACAGACAGCCAATGTATGGACAATAAAATGGTCCTGTGTGATCATGTAAGTGCTATATAAATGTAACAAATGATTATTATTATCATGTTTTCTGTTTCTAGTAAGTACTCTAGTGGCTAGCTCTAGCTCTGAACTAGCTTATTTATTGAGCCTGCAGGACATCCACTCGGTAATGCATTAACATTATATGTTAAAGTAACAGTGTTTCATGCACACATAAATTAATCTTTCAGCATCTGAAACACTTATGTGTCATAATTTAGTATTTCTAAAATGGATAATCCTGTCGTACATGTGCTGGAAATGTGATTTTTCCTCATCCCACTAATGACAACTTAATCCCTCAGTTTATCAGACACATATTGAAATCAGTACATTTTAAGATACATGGCTTTCAGTGTACAGAAACTGTATGGGACATTGTGTAACTAGAGCTGCCAGACAATTGTAGTTTAGTAAAAAGTACAATATTTTCCTGTGAGATGCAATGTTGTATAAAAATGTGTAAAATGAAAATACACCAATTAAGTCCAAGTACCTCAAATGTGTTATTAAGTAAATTGAGTAATGTATTCAGTTACATTCCACCACTGGGCTTAACCAGGGTTAATGCTACTTTAACAAACATAAATACATTTTGATGAATATCTAAATTTAACCCAACAGTGATTTAGATTTTTTTTTTCTCTGTTCTAATGCATTTTTTTGCACTTATGATATTTTACAGTGGCAAAACCTGGGATGATACATGGGAGCCTGCCAGTGAATTCCTACATGTTATGCCTAATTCCCCACAGCCCAACCAGCTTTCAGCATGACAGCCTTGTCACCTGGACTCATCAAGCAGATTTTTTTTCTTTTTTTTTTCTTTTCTTTTTTTCTTACTTTTGTTCAATAACGTTTTTTGCACAATACACAGTCTCTTTTTGTGTTTATTTTCTTAATAGTGTTTAAAAAAAAAAAAAAAAAAACTTTTTTATGAACTGCACAACAGCCATGAAGTGTACCATGGAGAGATCATAAGGGAGAAAATTTGTGCTGTTTGTCACAATGGCATTATTATACATACATGATCATGTAAATGAAGCGTTGTATTTCATTCAATGAAAAATAACAACAACAAAATAAATAAATATCCTAGATTTGCGTACATCAAAAGTCGGACGAGCCTGTAAATACTATATATGGACAAGTGTGACGTAGCTTTGACGTTTCCATGGCGCCAGCAGGACAAGCTGTGGTTGGACTAACGTTTTGGTCAGAATAAAAAGCGCTCCATATCGCAAACTCTGTTTTGCTGTCGTTATGACGTCAGTAATACTATCAGTTAACAATGAGGTGTTGCTATATTGAAAGAAATTACACGTTTACCGAGATCCTAACCCTATAGTGTAACTACACACTTCAATGAACTACAATTTACAGCGCCCGTCCCATCGACACAATGATAGAGGCTTATGGGTAATGTAGTTTAAAAACGTTTTGTAATGGAATTAAATAAATACAATCTTTAATGAACAAAGGGACATCTAAATATGTTCATTATACAAATCTCTTTGACATATTTGAGAGCCAGACTGAAATTTGGTATTTTAATGTGAGCACTTTTTAAAATGCTTTTATAACACCTTTCCATGTATGCCAGACATCTCTGTTCAACATTATGTATTAAACATAGCACAAATAATTGTCCTACCAATTTTCACTTCGATACGCTTATCAGACTTTGCATTTGAGACTTTGCAGGATGTGCATTTGTTTTGCTCTTCCAGGGGTGCTACGGGACCCCTGAGGGAGGAAGGGCAGTAAAACCTACACAGATGTACTCTCTTCATCATGGACAACAAACTGTATTGAGTCACATTTATATCTGAACATGCTTTCTTTCCCACCTTTTCTATATTTACATCATGCTTGTGTTAGGTGTTGATTATATTGCAAGACTCTGAACTTGGAATACAAAAATACAGTAATATTTTACAAATGTTTTAGAATACACTTTTTCTGAATTGCTAAAACACTAAACCCCCCAAATTCTCAATAGCCTAATCTTTTTTGTCGAATAAATCACTCTTTCTGTAAAACATGAAACACGTTCAGGTAGTTAAAACACTGTTTGCAAATCTCATGCAATCTTTTTGCAAAACTCTAAACACATTCTCACTCATTAAAACACATTTTGCACTGTGATGTATTTATGTTTCAAAACACTAAACACAGGCAGGCAAAAGTTAAACACAACTACAACACAGTTGTCATCATTTACACACAACAACTCAAAATTGTTCACTTATTTCTAATTGATGAGACCAAACCAACTGTACATAATACAAGTCAGTTCAGAGTCCCAAAATTGACTCAAAATGTTGCACTGAATGTTGATACCAACAATAGATGGAAACAATATAAGAGGGAGAGTATGTGAAATAGGTGGTGAACAAAGAGGAAGAGGAGGAGGATGAGAAAGAGCAAGGTGTGGAGAATGTTGTAAAGGCTGGATCTGCTTTAGCGATTTTCCCTTTGCCTGAGATGACATTGTCTGTGATGTGGACAAGGTCCTCCGGCCGGACCAACATGAAGACGTGATGCTGAAGCAGAATCAATCTCTCTCACTGACCTTGATTTTGCAGATGCACAACTCTTCCGAGTGTACAGTAACATGCTTTTCATTTAGACTTTTTTACTGTAACCTTTTTGTCTTTTGCAGTTGGGTCACTGTATTTTCACAGTATGCAAGTGCTGAATATACAGACATTCATTACTATACAATATTCAGTACAATACTATACTTGCAGTGCATACAGTATACAATTTATTCACCTTACTACTGTAAGTTGTCATTACTATACTTTTCTATGTAATTGCAAAATTTACTTAGTTACGATAAAAAGAAATTCGGAAACTGCGTGTTTTGGATTCTGGTCTTAATTTTTTTTATGTAGTGTCTATCGAATTATCTGTAGTGATCATGATAATGATTATTCCTCCTCATCATTATGGTTTTCTTCCTCATAATCTGCTTCTTCCATGTCTCTAAACAGGTTTCAATTGTTATACAGCACCCTCCAGTTCAACTAATGAAAGTTACTGTACCACACAGTACAGTAATTAATGCAATTACTTTCCACCACTGACTGATTGTAGAGGCACGCATGCACACATTTCTATGTATGTGAAAGAAGAGGTAACACTTTGGTTATATTTATATGGTGATAAAAAGCAGATTTTATTACATCCTTTATATTCATAGTTAAGGTAATATGAAAGGTGTTACAGTCTTGTAGATTACAGTCCATCATCAGAAATGTCATAGTCACTGTCGTACTCATCAGCTGAAGCATTGTGCAAGAAGTTGATGTTCTCTGCTCCAGACAAAACTTGCAGGTAACAGTCTCTTGCTTGCACCTTCATTTCTCTGATTTGATGGCGCTTTTTGAGGATGATGCTCTGCAGACCTTTCAAACCCTCTTCACTTAGGCCACATTGCCAATCTTAAAAGAGGAACACAAGAATATAAGACCAGCCTTAGAAACTTTATAAACAGTCATCATTGTGGTGTATGTTTATTAGGGCTGCCCCCTAATAGCAATCTTTTGTCGGTGCAACCCTATGTTTATGTCATTTATTACAAATACATAATTTTCATTGTCTCACTTGAAAACAAGCAGGACAGCTCTCTGAGGGTATCGGAACGAGTTGAGAGAGATTTCCAATGGTGGTCCATCTCTGCAACAAGAATCTTCTGCTCCTCCTCAAGTCTCCTTACTGACATGATGATGTCAAAAGCCCTTCTCTTTGTCCTTAGATCGACAGAGTCTGGAATGCATTTATGATAAATAAATAAATCATTAGTATTAAACATCAACCTTCAAAGAATCTCTAAAATAGTATGGGGTTGCAGAATGACATTTGAAGCATTGTGGGTTGTGTCATCATTATGTATCAGATTTGTCAGAAGCAGACAACAGACTAGTGTACATACCACTGTGTGGGAGCTGCCATGGCCAAGCTGTCTCACCAGACAGAATGGTTTCCAGGCAAAGAGTTTCTGTGATTGGAACCATTCTGTTGTATTTCTCTACCACAGATGTCAGGATTCCCTTCTCCTCCCTGATCTTGCGGCGGATTCTGGCACGACCTTTGTTTCCATCGGTATCTTTATAGAGACGCTGGGAACGTCTCTTGATACTGGCTACCAGCACCTCAATTCTGCTGGCCAAGGCATCAGCATCATTTGTAGATGTTGTTGCTGTTGTTGCTGCTGAGAAGAAATAGGTGTGGTTTGCACTTTACAATACCAGTAATAATTACAATTATTTGTGACTAAATGTATTACAAGTAATCATTTCCTTACCGTCAGCCCAATCCTTTACATCATTCACCCAGTCTTCCAATTGGCTCTGTCACTGTCAATTGGGCTTTCATGGTCTCTAGGTTTTGTAACTGGCTTTGCAGAGCTTTTGTGGTCTACAATAACAAACAGTAGTAAGAGAAAAGAACCAAATGTTCAATGGACAGCTTCAAACACTGCTAACATGCGATACTGAACATCTAAAATTAATTCTACTGATGTCATTACCTTTTGATATCGGCGGGTCAGTGAGATAGCCAAATTGTTGAACTTTTGCTGATTCCAGCGCATGGCCATGAGAGTCAGCATGTCTGTGCGTCCTGCAAACACAGAAAATATGATGTTACCATATGCCTCCTACTTATTATGTAAGGATGTAACTAGTGCAGTATGTGGTCATCTTACCTGCTTTTGACATATGCTTTGTGGTTACTGCAATCCTAGAGAGGAAGGCATTGCACTGTTCCACCTCCTCCCCCAGTGTTAAACCAGCCCCATCCTGATATGCCCCACTCCATTTCACCTGGTTAAGAATTTAAAAAAAACAATAAAAAAAACAGATGTTTGCAGATGTTCAGTTTAGATAATGCGATTCTATCACATAGTAACATTTTCTTACCTCGCATTTAAAATCATGGGCTTTGGGATGAAATACCGAAAGGAATGGCTTCATGTTAAGAAGGTGCTGGAGCTCTGGACAGCTTTTTGCAACTCTTTGGAGGTAGGGCCAATATTTGCAGGTCACATCCATACAAAAAAAAGTTATGTGCCTACTGGCCAGCTTTTCTTGCAGGTACAGGGGATAGGCAAAAATTTCCCCACTATACATATTTAAGGCACAGAGCAGGACTCCGTGCCGACACACCGCAAGCTCCAATCCCTCCTCGTCTACCTTGCTGGCAGATCTTTGTGAGGTCTCTCTGGCTGCTGACCACTCCCCTCCACAAACACCTTCCTACACCACTGACCTACAATATGGAAAATGGTTGATGAAAATAAGACTCTCCTAAACAAACTCTTCAGAAAGAGGTTATAATAGTGCTGTAGTCTAATTATCATCTAGAATTTTACATGTTTGGTTGTGTTGTGAATGTGGTCCACAAATCTTTTCACGTCTTCGTCCTTGGCTATGAAGACGCCTTCAAAGATGGCCTGTTCCTCAGATCTAAAAAACCAAAAAACAACAATTGGTGATGGACAACAATTTATGATAACTTATAATCTGAGATTTCTTGGTTCACACATTAAAGAGTTATGTTTTCCTATTAATACAAACACTGTGATACACAGTTTGGAGTACCTAGCAGCATTCTTGAAACTTCAACTGAAACTGCAAGCATATCTGGGGTGCACGCAGGACAGTTGAAGAGCTCTTCCTTGCATATATTGTCCACCTCAAATCGCACAGCCTCCCACTCAAAAAAACTTATCAGAAAACTGTCTGCTGAGATTCTTGCCAGTCTATTAAAAATAAGGAAACCAACAGCTAATAATGTACAACAAATACATTAGCATCAAACAGCTTATCAAACCACAACTCAAAAGATATCAACAACACTGCAGGATAGATAAATTAAATACTCACACGACCAAAGCGGACAGTTCGCTGATTCAGCATTCTTAAAAATGCTTGGCAGGACAGTCCTGGTGCCGCCATCTTCATTTCTTCAAATGAAAAAAAGACATCTGTGGCATAAACTGTGGCAAATTGAAGGGTTGCAGGCCAGTAGTCACTTCTGTTTAGGTCAGCGACTCCAGCAGTCCAAGTGGCTTGGCATGCCTCACAAATTAACTCGGGCATGCTTAGATCATGTCATCCTGGAAATATCAAAAACACATCCACTGTAATGTAAACCAGGATTTCGGTTCTTTGTACAATTTATACATTACTTTGTATACTTCATATATTTTATTATATAAGTTTTATATCTATGTCAAACTTGTAGGGAGTCGCGTATGGATATATATTTATTTTTAAGATGCTTCTCAAACAGGACAAAATAAAGTTCTTCACATTCTTACCATTCATTGTGACCACAGCAACAATCTTTCCTGGACTAACCCTCAATGACTCTGGTGAACAACCACAGATTTTGTCAGGCATCTCCACAGGTACAAGCCAGACTGAAAAAGATCATACAGAACACTTGACTTATGATAAATTTGTATTGACTGAGATTGTAATAGATCAATGGCAATGAAGCACATTGCTGAAAAAGTACTCAAGTTATGCTCAAAAAGCTGACTGACACAGAGTATCCACATACATTCAAGATAAAACAATAAGAGACAAAAAGGCATCATTTAAATAATAAAGCTTATGAGCTTAACTATTCTGAGAATGAGATATATGTTGCACACACAAACCAGAACTTACCACAATGGGAAAGAGCCTTATCCACCACGAAAGTTGTTGGAGGCAATGGCTGGAAGAATCCAGCAGTCAGGGCATCTCTGTTGTGAAGTACATGTCTGGTGTGCATGCTGACATCACATTCAGCACAGATGAAGGGACGTGGTCCACAGTCACAACACCAGACAGCTGCTGGATTTCTCCCACACTGTTGGCAGATGTGTGTTTCCACATTTTCTTTATATTATTATTTATAGACAGACACACAGATACACAGACAGATAAACAGACAGACAGAGAGGCAGACAGACACGCATATAGATAGATAGACAGACAGACAATCAGATAGACTGATAGACAAACACACAGACAGAAAGACAAACAGATAGACAGATGGAAAGACACACAGACAGATAAACAGACAGAGAGGCAGACAGACACACACATACACAGCAAAAATATGTTGAGAGATTTGACACCATGGGTGTTAAAATTATCACTTTCCGGGTGAACATACAGGTCCATCTTTGCTAGTGTTAAAACAACACTGATGAAAGTGTTTATTATTCAAACACTGTGTTAGTGTTTGATTTTAATCACTCAAGGTGTTGAGAAATTATTACTCGTAAGTATATAGATGTAACACTTTATGGTGATTAATCACACAACCCCAGTGTATTTTTTTTATGTTGATTTAATGTAAATAATGTAAATACTTATTTTAAAATTGTAATGCAGATGAAATTTAAAAAATAAACCTGTAGGTATTTTTCCAAAAACCAAGTGACTATGAATTTATTAGAACATTTATTAAAAAAATTATATATCAAACATACAATTGAATAAAACAGCTCATCTCCAATGCAATAGCATCTTAACACTGGTATGAAAATACACATTATGACAAATATTTCTTAAATGTAAATTTCTACTAAATTTCAAACAAATTCATTTTTTTTGTAAAAAAAAATGGAAAAATGACTCAGCACCATAGGACATCTGTACATGTTGATATACTTTGTCACATGCCCCTTTCAGCAACAAGTTCAGGAAATACATCCACTTCTGTAGAGGTGTCATCCGTAACCTTAACAGGTGTCTGTTCTCGAATGGCAAATGCTTTTTTTGCTGTAAAACAATAACTTCATTACTACGCAAAAATATTTATTAATCTATAAGACATTAAAGTACTTCGTAAATTAAGCTATATTATACAGTAAATGCACACTTACCTTCCGTGACAAACTCCAAAAAACATGGCTGTTTGAGTTTCACATATTTTCTAGTGTCCATGTATTGTGTTCTTGCCTTTACTGTCCAACCTGTAAAAGGTAAGCAAACTTGAATGACATTTTATACAAACAAATATGACACATACAAAATAAAAATACATAAGATACAAATTCAAACCAATTTTGTTTGCCATGGGTGCTTATCCTCATAGGAAAAAGCAAACTAACAGACTCAATATAATCAGGTCACTTTGTGTTTTGCTACAGATTCTGTTTAATTCTCACAGTGCCCACACACATATTACAGCAAGAACTACCACTTGCCTAAGCCAATTGTCAAAACAATTAAAACTTTATTCACACATAAGCACTAAATACTGTTACAGATTTACAACTATAAATCTAGAACTAAGTTGTACAGAATAATCTCTCACTTCCCTAATGCACTCCTGCTCAATTAAGTTAATACTAATACAAAATAAGACAAAAAAATGCCTCGGCGGGAGAAACACAACCCTTTTTACCCTCTTGAGTTGCTATCTGTCGGCTGATGCAGCGCTTCACTCTCGTACTTATTGCTCGAGCACGTTTTTGCGTGTCTTCCAAAGAGACGTTTTAGCACTGTACATACGCGTAGCTCTGTTATCAAAGTACCACGAGAACGATGCTAGAACACACAGAGCGTTCCGCTATCGAGATGTCATAGGCCTCACGGTAACGTTAGGCCTATATGCGCAGAGCCGCCATTTAGGTCGGTGCTTGGCCAAATCCGTTAACTTAGTGCTCAAGCCCCCGCGCCACACAAGAAAATATTATTTCAAGAGCAATCAATTCGATTAACGTCTGCTTTCTCGTTTGCATGACTGAATTAAAGATATAAACGGTCTTATAAAGGTTGGGAACCCAATTAAAGATACTACGCCAAATGACAAAAAATAAACAAGTTTAACTATCCAAATCCTGTCAGTTCCAAAATAACGCATAATGTCGGTATCAGACAGAAAATGCTAAAATTGCACCATTATTTAACAAAACGATTAAAATTTGCACAAATAAAATGAAGTCACTTACGTCTATCTCCATCGTCCTCCATTAATGAATTGAGTAGTCTCACCGCTTCACTTTCAGCATGGTTCTGAGGGGAGGGGTAAAATGACAGCATCTTATCATTTACTATACGTTAAAACATACTTTAAAATAGAGCTACAATTTTTTACATCTTAGCTTAGGCCTAACGTTACCCGTGAAATGGTAACGTTAAACTCAAGATGAAGGGCGGATCAAAAAGTGCGCGAAATTAAACTGAGGCAAAAAATGCTGACAGAGTTAAGTCAACCACATACGTTAATAATTATCAATATTATGATATTTCAATACTTATCTTAATACTTAATTAAAGAAGATTACGCAGTGTTGACTTTGTGTATTAATCTTGTGATAAATTAGAAATAGGCCTTAATCATAGGCCTAACGTTACTTTGACAGTGTCAATGTTAGGGTAAAATGAGTTATTTTTCACACAAACAGTATAATATAAAATTAATTCAGTTTGCTTTACTGATGATCCAAGTTCATAAATAAACCACAAGTTGATAAGTTAATAATACTATAACGTTACCTTGCTTGGAACCGCTGTTTGCTGGCAAATCCTTAAAGACGATGGAGTCATGGAGACCGAAGAGCATGATGGGCGGGCGATTGAAAATGCACTGCACATGCGCAGATGTTGATTATGCGTGAACACCCAAAGGAAACACTGTGCATTCTCACTAAACAAGTGATAAAGCATATATTATTTGTAAATTAACACCAGATTTTATCACTAGCTGCCCAACACTAGGTTTTTTATTACTTAGAAATTTGCTGTGTAGACAGAGAGGCAGACAGACAGACAAACAGTTAGACAGAGAGGCAGACAGACAGACAATGTCGTAAAAATCTCAAACTCATCTTGCAAACAACATATAATAAGTCTTCCAGAGACTAAAATGTTCGCACATCAAAAAGACGTCAGGGTGATGTACTAATCTAGTCCTGAAATAAGATTTTTAATAGTGGAAGTTTCAGATATACAAGTAGAATAAGGCCTGTGGTTAAATCATTTATTTATAGAACATAAATTACACACAGTCAGAGCTCAAACTTTAATTCTGAAGCTACTGTCTTTTAAAAACCCCATGTTAATTTCACAATGCTAATTAAAGGGACAGTTCACCCAAAAAAATTATATCTCCACCTGTAACAAGTAGAATTAGGTACTGCGCCTTTAAGATGGAACGTACTCTGTTCCTCCCGCTCAGAGTGAGCAGTTGATATGGGAAGAGCGAGCTGTGAACATCGCATGTATGCGTGCAAGCCCGTTTTGTATTTCTGTTGCTCTTATTCTGTTCTTATTTCTGTTCAGTAACGCAGTTGTTGTTAGCTGTGTGTTTTGCAAACTGCCCATGTGTATGTGGGACCGACGACAGCTGATAATAAATCACCACGGTGGAATATCAGTTACGTCTTGTGTGTCTTTGCTTACACCTGACTACAACCATTTAGGCAAGCTATCCGGCCCCTTTTGATCAAGAGCGTTATACAGAGAAATTATAGTAAAAAAAAGGAAATTAACTTAAATCCTTATATTCAGGATGAAAGGCAAAAACCCTCTCTCTCTATGACAGTTAAGAGAGAGTACACATTTCTGTCCCAGCACTAATCAGTGTGTGGAGCATTGTAGGGTTCATTCATTTGGATGTGCATTTATTAACTGTTTAACGTGTACTTCTTTCATCCCATACTTGTGAGTGAAGGCCCCTTTAATGAGCAAGAAAATAAAATACACGTATAGGTAAATGGGATTTCTTCCAAATATTGCTTATTTCACTGATTACTCTGATCTACTCGACTCCATTTCTATAAATTTTCGTCAGATATTGCTGACATCTATCCAAGCACTCTGATTGGCTGTACGTCCGCCCAGAGAGCCAATCAGAACGCTTATCCACTGACGTGTACTGTACACACACGAGGGGAAGAGTGAGAAGATGAGGAGCCATTTCCAATATTGAAACTACTTCTGGAATCTTTTAAGCGCATAAATCAAAAAGTAAGCTTTAATAACTTCACAATTACAATTATTTGACGGGGTGGGAGTGGAATAAAGACAAGCAGCTCATATGTTCTGTAGTTTGTAAATGTAGAAATGAGTGTGATTTTAATGTCGCAACGCGTCATAAAATCATCCTGAAGATAATTGAGCAAACCAACTGAAGGGAAACATGTTTGTTGTTGAAAATTAAGTGCGTTTGAGAGTGTGTGTATATATATTAATATTAATATTCAATTTTGTGTGTTTTCTGAAAAACGCGAAATCGAAAGTAATTTGTCTCCTTTGTCGGTGATGAAGAAACAACAACGTCATTACTAATAAACCACTGCCAATACTTTCTGTTCTTTTAACGTACGATTTTGGTTTATATCAATCAAAAATGTATTGATTTAAAAAAATGTCGTTAATTTTTGGCGGTTGTTTTTTGATGATGAGAAATCGAAAGTTTAAAAAAAAAAATAATATCAAGATTTACAAACAAACATGGCGGCATAACATTCGTTTCTTAGAATAGGATACAGAGAAATATAGCCAGAGGGAGTAGCTCTTAGTTCAAACATAGGAAATAAATATGTAGTCTTAGTAACAAAAATAAGGATGATTTATAAAAGGAAGCGAAACATTCAATTAAATAAACGGTAGGAAATTATAACATAAGGGTAGAATTCAGTCTTTTGAGAAATCGAAAATAACATATTTCCGGTGTTGTGCTGAAATCGGTGTCCTATCTGAACCTGTGTCTAGAGGTCGCTGTTCAGTAAGTTGTCATGTGAGCGTCACCACGTGACGCATTGAGGTGGAAACCGCAGGGTCACTATATCTCACAGTACATTAGAGATGACTGAAATCTGTTACCCCTCTTTAATTTCTATTAAATGTTTCTAATGTTCACCAAACTCATTCATTTGGATAAATGTTTCTGCTAAAAAACTAATTTTTTCATAATGAAAATTATGTGAATATTCCAGGTTGAAGAGCGTTCATGGAAGAGTGAAATTATTTTCCCCTCATACATGTTAGTTTTTAGAAAGACATCTGGCATGTATACCTAACATTAATTTGTTCATTCATTACCAAAAAAAAATAATAATGTACATTGTGCTTGTTTTCAGTGGTTATTGTACTTGCAAAACAGTAATAGTTTAAAGAACGTTAGAGAGTATTTGTTTAACTTTTCAGTTCAGTATTGCACAAAATTCAAAAACATTTTGCAGCAAAGTACTCGCACTGACGGAAGACGTTTAATTGCAGGTAGTGAATATAATGTGCATGATGGATAACTGTAAAATGTCTCAGAATCAGAATGACACAAGAAACGTTGTTAGACACAGACACGTGCTTGAAGAAACACTATGATATATTTAAGAACAGATGACAGAAAGTTAGTCTTTGTGCATGTCTGATGAGCTGTTTGTTTGGAGATGTACAGTCTCGTGAAACACACATATGTAAAGGGTTCTTTCCTCGAACCATAATTTATATTTCAGTGATTATTATCATCATTAGAAATATTTTGTATACAATTATAATTGTTTTAGATCTTAATTTGTGTTAGTAATTTTCCGGCTGTTGTCAAAGACGAATACTTGCATGATGGTAATTGAAAGGTGGTTATATAGGTTTTATTTATTTTTTTATTATTATTTTAATTGCTTTTTCATTTTGTTTGAAGTGCAATTTGAATTTAGAAATGTCTTTGGTTTAAGTTTTTCATTTTTTGAATAAAGGAATTTATTTACCAAATTGGACTGGTTGCTAGGGAGGGTAGAGTCACATGGGGTAATCTCCGTGTGGTCGCCATAAATTGGAGGGGTGGTGGCGTAGTGGGCTAAAGCACATAACTTGTAATCAGGAGGTTGCTGGTTTGATCCCCACAGTCACCACCATTGTGTCCTTGAGTAAGGCACTTAACTCCAGGTTGCTCCGGGGGGATTGTCCCTGTAATAAGTGCACTGTAAGTCACTTTGGATAAAAGTGTCTGCCAAATGCATCAATGTAAATGTAAAAAATAAATTGGTTCGCTCTCGGTGGGGCGCATGGTGAGTTGTGTCACGGTAATGCGCTTAACAAGCCATGTGATAAAATGCACAAATTGACATCTCAGATTGTAATGTTTAATGTGTGTGTGTTTTTTTTTTTACATTTTATTTATCCAGGTAAACTGTTTGAGAACCACTTCTCATTTACAAACATGACCTGGCCAAGAGGCTACAGAGATAAATAGAAACATACTGTACAATTGTACATAGTCATACACATGACACATAGAACAAGCAATTAAAAAAAAAAAAAAAAAAAAAAAGGTAAACCGCAAAGAAAAGAGAAAAAAACGAATAAAGTGCTTAAATATGTGTATATAAATTTGGCTCAGAATTGTCAGCAGGAACAAGAGTCAGCTATGTTGTTTTGGAGATTCTGCTTGAAGGTGGAGGTTGGGATCAGATAAGTAAGTTTCAGGGTATTTTGTAGTGTGTTCCAGTCATGTACTGCTGCGAAGCGGAAGGCATTACGTCCAAAGGTAGTAGAAATAGGGAGGGTACTAAACTTAATAAAATTACTTGATCTTGTGTGATAGGTGTTATGAGGGCATGAAAAAGAGATGACAGATAGAGAGGTGTCTTGCCCAGGATTGTCTTGTATATGAAGAGAAACCAATGATGGAGCCGCGTTCATGTATTTCATGTCTTATATTTTAAAAGTATAGTTCCTGTTCATGTCATGTGTCTTGTGTTGGTTTATTGTCTTATCAGTTCTAGTTTGTCATTGGTTCATGGTCATTGTCTTGTTATCTTGTTTAGTGTTCTGTTTGGTCATTGGTTTATGTTCCCCCATGTCATGTATTTTAGCCCTCATGTTTACCTTTGTCTAGTATTGTATGTAAATGTAGGTATTTAGGTCATGCCAAGTTTAAGTCAAGTTTATGTTCATGTTAATTGTTAATGTTTTATGATTAGTTTAGTTCACGTCTATAGTTAGGGTTTTGGATTTCACATATTGTAATAAAATAAACTGCACTTGGGTTCTTCATCTTCACATTATCGTCTTCGTCATTTCCAGCTACTACGTTACACAGACGCGGAGGAAACTGAGATTCATCCTCGGCCACCTGGATTGAGGCGAGTCATTACACCACCACGAGGACTTAGAGCGCTTTGGCAATTGAGCGTTATAAATTGGGGAGAAAAAAAGTAAAATCACTGAAGCAAAAATATATACTGATCCCTCAGCCGGGCTCGATGTCAGCTGTAACATAATGAGGGCTGTCAATGTCAGTTTCCAGATGACCCTCAGACTAAACATGTTCATATACCACAGGAACAAATCTTTATAGGACAACACTGAAGAGATTAGACATCACCTGAATGAGCTTTGTGAACATTGGACAACTTTGTTTAAATTAAAGAGGAGTGAGAGTGGTAACCGATTTCGGTAATCTCTAACCTACTGTCAGATTTGGTGACTCTACTGTTTCTGAAGAAATCTGTTCTCATTTACCCTCCCCAACCCCTCAACACACCTGTTGTTTGCATCACTTGTCAGTATGTGGTGACGCTCGCTGAGCACGAGCACCAGAAGTGTTCTCACACAAAAACTTACTGAACAGCGACCTCTAGTCATTGGTTAAACGGGTTAATTCGCTTTTAACCATTCTGTCAGCCATACTATGCTTTCAGTGTGCAAGTTGAGATTGTTTGAGCTCTTTTGCTCTCATTATAAGCATACAACATATTTAAAAGAAACTAGGACAAAAATTAAGTGCAATGTTGACAATCTTTATTTCCTGTATTGTTTTGTGAAGTGAGGAGAATTTTACTTTACCCTCTGTAATGACCCATACTCAGTTTGGTTACACTACGTGGCACTTTAGTTGTTTTATTTTTGTTTTGATTGCTTGTTTCTAATCTGTAGAATGTATCACTCTGAACTATCATGTATTTAACTATGCAACATATTGTCTTCTCCAGATCAAACCTAAAGAGACCAGTGATGAACATTGAAGTAATGTTAGAGGAGTGAAGAAAGCAAGATGAGTCTCCCAGAGGAACAGAGGTGAGACCAGGACTGTTTTTAGGGTACAATGATGTCATGATACCAAAGTGTATGAAGACATCTTGTATGAGATCAAAGCAAAATGTGTAATTGAAGTGCGTTAATGTTTCAGACATCAAACCTGATACATAAACTTAAAGACCTTAAAGGGACAGTTCACACAAAAATGAAAATTCTCTCATCATTTACTCACTCTCATGCCATCCCAGATGTGTGTGACTTTCTTCCTTCAGAACACAAATTAAGATGTTTAGAAGAATATTTCAGCTCTCTTGGTCCATTCAATACAAGTGAATGAGTACCATGTTTTTGAATCTCCAAAAAGCACATAAAGGCAGCATAAAAGTAATCCATAAGACTCCAGTGGTTTAATCCATGTCTTCAGAAGTGATATGATAGGTGAGGGTGAGAAACAGATCAATATTTAATAATTTTTTACAATAAATCTACATTTTAGCATTCTTCTTCTTTTGCTTTTGGCAATACACATTCTTCGTGCGTTTCGCCACCTAGTGGGCAGGGAGGAGAATTTATTGGAGAAAATGACTTAAATATTTATCTGTTTTTTACTCACACATATTATATTGCTTCAGAAATATACATTTAACCAACAGAGACTTATGGATTACTTTAATTCTGCCTTTATGTGATTTTTGGAGCTTAAACATTTTGGTACGTATTCACTTGCTTTCAATGGACCAAGAGATCTGAAACATTCTTCTAAAATCTTCATTTGTGTTTTGCTAAAGAAAGAAAGTCACACATCTGGGATGGCATGAGTGTGAGTAAATGATGAGTGAATTTTCTGTTTTGGGCGATCTATTCTTTTAAAGTTCCAATTGTTAACATCATCAGTGTTCCCACACATCCTAAAAAACCTAAATTTGGAATACAGTTTTCCAGTCAAAAAAGTAGATAAAAGTTCGGGAAAAATGTTAATATAATAGAATCGTTTGACTGTGTTGCTAACAAGGTTTTTGCTACATGTACACATACATGATAAAGATCGAGTTTGGGAATAAGAGTCAAATACACATTTTGTCACTGTCAGTGGCTGCATATTTTGTGAAATGTTTTGCCTTGAAAAGAGTGGAAACTCTGATCATGAAATACATTATTTAACATTTAAGTAGAACTTCTTTGGGATTTTGAGATAATTCACCCTATTTTGATAAGCTCTTTTGGGCAATAGCACCCCCAGACACAACTTAATAAATGTTTTATATGCAAAATATGATTTTTTCAACACTAAGATTTTCTCTCTGTGTTGAGAATTCAGTGGAAAGATCTGAAAATCATGTTGAAACCATCCTGCAGTTTCATTTAATTCATTGCTTCAGACACTGATGACGATGTAAATCAAAAACATTTCGTTTGTTGCACTTTGGCACATTTTATGACCTCTTGATACAAATTGTGAACGATTGTTTCTATGGACATTGTGTAACAGTTTTTGCTTTCCTTGTATTCAATAATGAAAGGAAATGCAGAAGTTGTCAGTATATGCATAATATTTGGTACACTGTTTGTGTAACTGATGGAGTTGGCCCAAAAAGACTGACAGGTGAGGGTAAATACCCATTTTGTGAGGAAAATGAATCTATTCATTACAATTTATTTTGATTTATCATGAGGAGAATTTACTGAAATCATTTAAAATGTAAAAAACCTAGAGTAAGAAAGAGAGAAAGAGTAACTCAATCAGATGATGTTGGTGAGAAGGAGAGAAACATCTTGAAACACAGTTTCAGTAGATAAGCAGAGATATAAAATAAGGAATAAAGTTCATGTACATAATCAGTTTTCTAGGCTCCAAAGTTCAATAGAGGGATGCAGGAAATAGTTTGTTTAACTTGCACAGATGATAAAGGACAGTTTATATTGATGCAAAAGAAACTGTGATTGGGGACATGATTTATGCAAATGCCACTGCTGGTGGGGTTTATTTACAAAGGTAAAAAGCAGAACTGATCAGAGGGCGTCCCGCCGGGAGAAGTCATTTGTTTTGGAGAGTGATGGAGGGGTGTCTTATGGTTAAGAGGAGATCTTGAAGGCGAGGAAACAGCACTCCACTTAGTATTTATGGTCATTCATTGTAACAGGGCACTCAGATATTAAAGGAATAGATCACCCAAAAATGTAAATTCAGTAATAATTCACCCACATTCACATGTTTCAAACCTGTATGAGTTTCTTGTGTGGAACATGAAATATGTTAAACAACACTCTACAATGTGAGTGAATCACTTGCATATGAGACCAAATATGATGCTATGTCACTAAAATATGTCTGTTATTAGCTAGTAAATGTTCAGAACGCACTCTTCAGTGATTGAGTTGTGAAGTGGCAAAGATCTTCAGCACCGAGACCATTTCACTCTCTAATGGAAATGTATCGTACTGGCTGCAGTGGATCTGGAGTTGTCACAGATGTCACCATCCGTTTCATGATTTACATTGCATGTGATGAGGTCAACTCAATATTCTCTGTTCAATCAGATTCTGATTGGCTCTGCAGACCAGTTTATTGTGTCTGATGGATTATAATACACATTATGAGAGAAAAACTTTGGTTTGTGTGTTTAAGTAGTGTTCAAAGATGAGATCCATACAATCTGGAGTCATGGTCTCTTTTTAATATCCTTTCTGTTCTTTTCAGTAATTTGTTAATCGAAAAGTAAAAAGAAGCATTAAGTCTAATCTCACATAGCTCTGTTCTTTGTGTCACTAGTGAAAGAGCAGATTCACCTGTATTCAGTTCTGTGTCTGTGAAGAGTGATCGGTCAAAAGGTGATGTACCGAACTTCAGTGAGGAAACACCATCAGCTACCAAAAGGTATTTCACATGTTTCTTATTGTTGGTCATATATACACTATATTAGAGAATATTTGAATAAGTATTAATGAATGAAATTGAGCGTTTTGTTTCTCAGACTTGCAGGCAACATTAAGTTACAAGGGGTTTGTCAAACATTTTTAGATTATTCAAGACAGTATAATCATATTTAGCTTTTGATTTATCACCAAGAGAACATTTCCAGAGAGCATAAAAATATTTAATGGCTTCCATTTCAAAAGTTTTGCTCCTGACATCCCCCTTGAAGTCTTTGTAAATGACCTGCTTAATGCTGGAGTTACGAGCATTATAATTCAGAATGAGATTGACTTTGTTTGTCTCTTGAGATCACGGCCCATATTCACAAAACATCTTCAGGATTAAAGTAGCTCTTAACATAGAAATTTAGGAGCAATTCTTAAAAATGAGTGCCGTGTCACTTCAAATTTTAGGAATCATTATTTTTATCTAAGAGTAATTCATGAAGGAGTTTAACACTTAAAGTAGCTCCTAATCCCACAACAGCTTAAAAATGTTCCTGAATCACAAATGACCTGAAGTATGTCCAATTTCATCAATCCATATTTAAAACAATGTTTTAGATTATATATGATCATTGACCTTTTCAAAAGTTATTGTCTGGATCACGAGGGTGTTTTTATTATTGCAAAGTTAGTTAGAGATGCTTTTAATTTGCATTAAAGAGATTACATTTTTGACAACTCTGCGTTCTCTAGCCACAGGACAAATGAAACTGTAGCACAGATGAGTTGTAAATGTCTGTCATCTGTCAGCAGAATCATCTATCAAACTATACTGTATATGACCTCTCCTGACCTCACATCATCATAGCATGTGTTTTCCTGTGGATGTGCGCTCGCTGCAGAGGAAAGGTGTCATTCATTCACTTTGGATGATTTAAAAGAGCGCGCTCATAAAGTAGTAACTATGAAACAGATTTATGCTCAAACTTAAACAAATATAATGTTTTACAAACAAACACAATCCACTTTGGAAAGAAAACTCGTCTCTCAAACAAACAAAGAGATTTGAAAATACAAAGGGCCATTTGAGAGAAAATTAAACAAATGTGTTGTGTTTTACAAATATTCAAAATGTTTCATCTGAACCTACATCATATTTCAGAAACAAATGCAAACTTTACTACAAATTCTACAGGATCATTGAACAAATATAAACTCCAATGTTAACAAGTACATGGTACTTTTGAGTCACGTGACTTTTGGCACAATTTTCTCACAAATGCATCAATGCAGAATTTCTGACAGATAGTTTGTGCAACATCCTCTTTCAAAACTGTAGATGGCGCAGTGCTGCCACATGCCTAATATTGTCATGACTTAGTGATGCTGTTATTACTACATATTATAGCATAAATAACAATGTTCTAGTAAAAAATTAGTTTGTAGTAAAACCTGATCTTGATAAAACAAGAAATGTTCTTGTAATAACGTGATAATGATTACAAGATAATTGTAAATTGTAAAAATTACATTATTTGTCATTTTAACTAGATTAGTATTTGATATGACAATGAATTGACATTTATTTAATATGCTTCATTCACTTTTATCCATAGTGCTGCTCGGTATGGATTAACTGCAAATAAAATCAACAAAGAGGAACAGCGTTTGTAGTCATTATGGCATAGTGAACATAAACCATAAAGCGATTTTTGTAATACATTTTGTAATACATTTTTTAACTATAAAAAGTCTTTTGCAGAATATCTCTCAAAACAACAAAGAATACAGTAAAGCCCTTACCACCCCCAGTGTTCCCCTGCCTCTAGTGGTGCCAGGCCCACACTATATTTTGGCTATCAAACCAGATACATGATTGTTGGACACGTATAAAAAGGGTTATTAATGACAATAACAAACTGACTAGTTGTTTAAAAATTTAAAAAAAACAACTTGTGTTTTTAGGATCATTTTAACTTTTTTTTTAATTTTAACTAAGATCATTGGAACAATGAAGCAATGCCTGTCTCCCAAAGCAGCATGTAAATCACTCATTACTAATTAAAAATGTAGTTTTATACAAAGGTGTTTAACTGCATACAGACAAAACTTTTGTCAATATATCCAGGAGTTTATCTGATCAAGACAAAATAATGTGAAAATACTGATACACATGGAAGTTGCACATCATCTAGTTTAAGTTATTAAGCATTTATTAACACATAACATTGTAATAATAATGACATAACTGAGAGAATAAATGTTAGGTAGCCTATTTGGCACCACTGCGCCATCTACTGTTTTGAAAGAGGATGTTGCACAACCTGTCTGTGAGAATCTGCATTGATGCATTTGTGAGAACAACAAGAACTTGGTCGAGAAAATTGTGCCAAACGTCACGTGACTCACAAGTTTTATGGATTTTGTGTTTGTTCAATGATCCTCTAGAGTTTCTAGAATAATATTGATTTTATTTGTGAAATATGATGTAGGTTAATATGAAACACATTTTATATATTTGTAAAATTCAGTCCATTTGTTTGTGGTACACGACAACTGTCATTAATTTTCTCTTAAATTCCACTTTGTATTTGTAAATCACTTTTTGTTTGTTTGAGAGTCTAGTTTTTTATGAAGTGAATTGTGTCTGTTTGCAAAAGGTTTTATTTGTTTTAAGTTTTGGCACAAATCTGGTTGCCATTCATAGCAACAAGGTCAACTCCACCTTCTCTAATATTCAGATTTCCTCTGTAAAAAAAACAATTTTGTGAAAAGGTTTTATGCAAAAACTCTTAATCAGAAGCTCTTTGGAGAACTCTTATTGGTAAGATCAAAATATTTGTGAATAATTGCCCAGACTTGTTTGCAAGAGATGATTTTGTTCCTTTGTGTCACTAGTGAAAGAGCAGATTCACCTGTATTCAGTTCTGTGTCTGTGAAGAGTGATCGGTCAAAAGGTGATGTACCGAACTTCGGTGAGGAAACACCATCAGCTACCAAAAGGTATTTCACATGTTTCTTATTGTTGGTCATATATACACTATATTAGAGAATATTTGAATAAGTATTAATGAATGAAATTGAGCGTTTTGTTTCTCAGACTTGCAGGCAACATTAAGTTACAAGGGGTTTGTCAAACATTTTTAGATTATTCAAGACAGTATAAATATATTTAGCTTTTGATTTATCACCAAGAGAACATTTCCAGAGAGCATAAAAATATTTAATGGCTTCCATTTCAAAAGTTTTGCTCCTGACATCCCCCTTGAAGTCTTTGTAAATGACCTGCTTAATGCTGGAGTTACGAGCATTATAATTCAGAATGAGATTGACTTTGTTTGTCGCTTGAGAACACGTCCCATATTCACAAAACATCTTCAGGATTAAAGTAGCTCTTAACATAGAAATTTAGGAGCAATTCTTAAAAATGAGTGCCGTGTCACTTCAAATTTTAGGAATCATTATTTTTATCTAAGAGTAATTCATGAAGGAGTTTAACACTTAAAGTAGCTCCTAATCCCACAACAGCTTAAAAATGTTCCTGAATCACAAATGACCTGAAGTATGTCCAATTTCATCAATCCATATTTAAAACAATGTTTTAGATTATATATGATCATTGACCTTTTCAAAAGTTATTGTCTGGATCACGAGGGTGTTTTTATTATTGCAAAGTTAGTTAGAGATGCTTTTAATTTGCATTAAAGAGATTACATTTTTGACAACTCTGCGCTCTCTAGCCACAGGACAAATGAAACTGTAGCACAGATGAGTTGTAAATGTCTGTCATCTGTCAGCAGAATCATCTATCAAACTATACTGTATATGACCTCTCCTGACCTCACATCATCATAGCATGTGTTTTCCTGTGGATGTGCGCTCGCTGCAGAGGAAAGGTGTCATTCATTCACTTTGGATGATTTAAAAGAGCGCGCTCATAAAATAGTAACTATGAAACAGATTTATGCTCAAACTTAAACAAATATAATGTTTTACAAACAAACACAATCCACTTTGGAAAGAAAACTCGTCTCTCAAACAAACAAAGAGATTTGAAAATACAAAGGGCCATTTGAGAGAAAATTAAACAAATGTGTTGTGTTTTACAAATATTCAAAATGTTTCATATGAACCTACATCATATTTCAGAAACAAATGCAAACTTTACTACAAATTCTACAGGATCATTGAACAAATATAAACTCCAATGTTAACAAGTACATGGTACTTTTGAGTCACGTGACTTTTGGCACAATTTTCTCACAAATGCATCAATGCAGAATTTCTGACAGATAGTTTGTGCAACATCCTCTTTCAAAACTGTAGATGGTGCAGTGATGCCACATGCCTAATATTGTCATCACTTAGTGATGCTGTTATTACTACATATTATAGCATAAATAACAATGTTCTAGTAAAAAATTAGTTTGTAGTAAAACCTGATCTTGATAAAACAAGAAATGTTCTTGTAATAACGTGATAATGATTACAAGATAATTGTAAATTTTAAAAATTACATTATTTGTCATTTTAACTAGATTAGTATTTGATATGACAATGAATTGACATTTATTTAATATGCTTCATTCACTTTTATCCATAGTGCTGCTCAGTATGGATTAACTGCAAATAAAATCAACAAACAGGAACAGCGTTTGTAGTCATTATGGCATAGTGAACATAAACCATAAAGCGATTTTTGTAATACATTTTGGATACATTTTTTAACTATAAAAAGTCTTTTGCAGAATATCTCTCAAAACAACAAAGAATACAGTAAAGCCCTTACCACCCCCAGTGTTCCCCTGCCTCTAGTGGTGCCAGGCCCACACTATATTTTGGCTATCAAACCAGATACATGATTGTTGGACACGTATAAAAAGGGTTATTAATGACAATAACAAACTGACTAGTTGTTTAAAAATTTAAAAAAACAACTTATGTTTTTATGATCATTTTAACTCTTTTTTAATTTTAACTAAGATCATTGGAACAATGAAGCAATGCCTGTCTCCCAAACCAGCATGTAAATCACTCATTATTAATTAAAAATGTAGTTTTATACAAAGGTGTTTAACTGCATACAGCCAAAACTTTTGTCAATATATCCAGGAGTTTATCTGATCAAGACAAAATAATGTGAAAATACTGATACACATGGAAATTGCACATCATCTAATTTAAGTTATTAAGCATTTATTAACACATAACATTGTAATAATAATGACATAACTGAGAGAATAAATGTTAGGTAGCCTATTTGGCACCACTGCGCCATCTACTGTTTTGAAAGAGGATGTTGCACAACCTGTCTGTGAGAATCTGCATTGATGCATTTGTGAGAACAACAAGAATTTGGTTGAGAAAATTGTGCCAAACGTCACGTGACTCACAAGTTTTATGGATTTTGTGTTTGTTCAATGATCCTCTAGAGTTTCTAGAATAATATTGATTTTATTTGTGAAATATGACGTAGGTTAATATGAAACACATTTTCTATATTTGTAAAATTCAGTCCATTTGTTTGTGGTACACGACAACTGTCATTAATTTTCTCTTAAATTCCACTTTGTATTTGCAAATCACTTTTTGTTTGTTTGAGAGTCTAGTTTTTTTATGAAGTGAATTGTGTCTGTTTGCAAAAGGTTTTATTTCTTTTAAGTTTTGGCACAAATCTGGTTGCCATCCATAGCAACAAGGTCAACTCCGCCTTCTCTAATATTCAGATTTCCTTTGTAAAAAACTATTTTGTGAAAAGGTTTTATGCAAAAACTCTTAATCAGGAGCTCTTTGGAGAACTCTTATTGGTAAGATCAAAATATTTGTGAATAATTGCCCAGACTTGTTTGCAAGAGATGATTTTGTTCCTTTGTGTCACTAGTGAAAGAGCAGATTCACCTGTATTCAGTTCTGTGTCTGTGAAGAGTGATCGGTCAAAAGGTGATGTACCGAACTTCAGTGAGGAAACACCATCAGATACCAAAAGGTATTTCACATGTTTCTTATTGTTGGTCATATATACACTATATTAGAGAATATTTGAATAAGTATTAATGAATGAAATTGAGCGTTTTGTTTCTCAGACTTGCAGGCAACATTAAGTTACAAGGGGTTTGTCAAACATTTTTAGATTATTCAAGACAGTATAAATATATTTAGCTTTTGATTTATCACCAAGAGAACATTTCCAGAGAGCATAAAAATATTTAATGGTTTCCATTTCAAAAGTTTTGCTCCTGACATCCCCCTTGAAGTCTTTGTAAAGGACCTGCTTAATGCTGGAGTTACGAGCATTATAATTCAGAATGAGATTGACTTTGTTTGTCTCTTGAGAACACGGCCCATATTCACAAAACATCTTCAGGATTAAAGTAGCTCCTAACATAGAAATTTAGGAGCAATTCTTAAAAATGAGTGCCGTGTCACTTCAAATTTTAGGAATCATTATTTTTATCTAAGAGTAATTCATGAAGGAGTTTAACACTTAAAGTAGCTCCTAATCCCACAACAGCTTAAAAATCTTCCTGAATCACAAATGACCTGAAGTATGTCCAATTTCATCAATCCATATTTAAAACAATGTTTTAGATTATATATGATCATTGACCTTTTCAAAAGTTATTGTCTGGATCACGAGGGTGTTTTTATTATTGCAAAGTTAGTTAGAGATGCATTTAATTTGCATTAAAGAGATGACATTTTTGACAACTCTGCGCTCTCTAGCCACAGGACAAATGAAACTGTAGCACAGATGAGTTGTAAATGTCTGTCATCTGTCAGCAGAATCATCTATCAAACTATACTGTATATGACCTCTCCTGACCTCACATCATCATAGCATGTGTTTTCCTGTGGATGTGCGCTCGCTGCAGAGGAAAGCTGTCATTCATTCACTTTGGATGATTTAAAAGAGCATGCTCATAAAGTAGTAACTATGAAACAGATTTATGCTCAAACTTAAACAAATATAATGTTTTACAAACAAACACAATCCACTTTGGAAAGAAAACTCGTCTCTCAAACAAACAAAGAGATTTGAAAATACAAAGGGCATTTGAGAGAAAATTAAACAAATGTGTTGTGTTTTACAAATATTCAAAATGTTTCATATGAACCTACATCATATTTCAGAAACAAATGCAAACTTTACTACAAATTCTACAGGATCATTGAACAAATATAAACTCCAATGTTAACAAGTACATGGTACTTTTGAGTCACGTGACTTTTGGCACAATTTTCTCACAAATGCATCAATGCAGAATTTCTGACAGATAGTTTGTGCAACATCCTCTTTCAAAACTGTAGATGGCGCAGTGCTGCCACATGCCTAATATTGTCATCACTTAGTGATGCTGTTATTACTACATATTATAGCATAAATAACAATGTTCTAGTAAAAAATTAGTTTGTAGTAAAACCTGATCTTGATAAAACAAGAAATGTTCTTGTAATAACGTGATAATGATTACAAGATAATTGTAAATTTTAAAAATTACATTATTTGTCATTTTAACTAGATTAGTATTTGATATGACAATGAATTGACATTTATTTAATATGCTTCATTCACTTTTATCCATAGTGCTGCTCAGTATGGATTAACTGCAAATAAAATCAACAAACAGGAACAGCGTTTGTAGTCATTATGGCATAGTGAACATAAACCATAAAGTGATTTTTGTAATACATTTTGGATACATTTTTTAACTATAAAAAGTCTTTTGCAGAATATCTCTCAAAACAACAAAGAATACAGTAAAGCCCTTACCACCCCCAGTGTTCCCCTGCCTCTAGTGGTGCCAGGCCCACACTATATTTTGGCTATCAAACCGGATACATGATTGTTGGACACGTATAAAAAGGGTTATTAATGACAATAACAAACTGACTAGTTGTTTAAAAATTTAAAAAAACAACTTATGTTTTTATGATCATTTTAACTCTCTTTTTTTTTTAATTTTAACTAAGATCATTGGAACAATGAAGCAATGCCTGTCTCCCAAAGCAGCATGTAAATCGCTCATTATTAATTAAAAATGTAGTTTTATACAAAGGTGTTTAACTGCATACAGCCAAAACTTTTGTCAATATATCCAGGAGTTTATCTGATCAAGACAAAATAATGTGAAAATACTGATACACATGGAAATTGCACGTCATCTAATTTAAGTTATTAAGCATTTATTAACACATAACATTGTAATAATAATGACATAACTGAGAGAATAAATGTTAGGTAGCCTATTTGGCACCACTGCGCCATCTACTGTTTTGAAAGAGGATGTTGCACAACCTGTCTGTGAGAATCTGCATTGATGCATTTGTGAGAACAACAAGAACTTGGTCGAGAAAATTGTGCCAAAGGTCACGTGACTCACAAGTTTTATGGATTTTGTGTTTGTTCAATGATCCTCTAGAGTTTCTAGAATAATATTGATTTTATTTGTGAAATATGACGTAGGTTAATATGAAACACATCTTATATATATTTGTAAAATTCAGTCCATTTGTTTGTGGTACACGACAACTGTCATTAATTTTCTCTTAAATTCCACTTTGTATTTGCAAATCACTTTTTGTTTGTTTGAGAGTCTAGTTTTTTTATGAAGTGAATTGTGTCTGTTTGCAAAAGGTTTTATTTCTTTTAAGTTTTGGCACAAATCTGGTTGCCATCCATAGCAACAAGGTCAACTCCGCCTTCTCTAATATTCAGATTTCCTTTGTAAAAAACTATTTTGTGAAAAGGTTTTATGCAAAAACTCTTAATCAGGAGCTTTTTGGAGAACTCTTATTGGTAAGATCAAAATATTTGTGAATAATTGCCCAGACTTGTATGCAAGAGATGATTTTGTTCCTTTGTGTCACTAGTGAAAGAGCAGATTCACCTGTATTCAGTTCTGTGTCTGTGAAGAGTGATCGGTCAAAAGGTGATGTACCGAACTTCAGTGAGGAAACACCATCAGATACCAAAAGGTATTTCACATGTTTCTTATTGTTGGTCATATATACACTATATTAGAGAATATTTGAATAAGTATTAATGAATGAAATTGAGCGTTTTGTTTCTCAGACTTGCAGGCAACATTAAGTTACAAGGGGTTTGTCAAACATTTTTAGATTATTCAAGACAGTATAAATATATTTAGCTTTTGATTTATCACCAAGAGAACATTTCCAGAGAGCATAAAAATATTTAATGGCTTCCATTTCAAAAGTTTTGCTCCTGACATCCCCCTTGAAGTCTTTGTAAATGACCTGCTTAATGCTGGAGTTACGAGCATTATAATTCAGAATGAGATTGACTTTGTTTGTCGCTTGAGATCACGGCCCATATTCACAAAACATCTTCAGGATTAAAGTAGCTCTTAACATAGAAATTTAGGAGCAATTCTTAAAAATGAGTGCCGTGTCACTTCAAATTTTAGGAATCATTATTTTTATCTAAGAGTAATTCATGAAGGAGTTTAACACTTAAAGTAGCTCCTAATCCCACAACAGCTTAAAAATGTTCCTGAATCACAAATGACCTGAAGTATGTCCAATTTCATCAATCCATATTTAAAACAATGTTTTAGATTATATATGATCATTGACCTTTTCAAAAGTTATTGTCTGGATCACGAGGGTGTTTTTATTATTGCAAAGTTAGTTAGAGATGCTTTTAATTTGCATTAAAGAGATTACATTTTTGACAACTCTGCGCTCTCTAGCCACAGGACAAATGAAACTGTAGCACAGATGAGTTGTAAATGTCTGTCATCTGTCAGCAGAATCATCTATCAAACTATACTGTATATGACCTCTCCTGACCTCACATCATCATATCATGTGTTTTCCTGTGGATGTGCGCTCGCTGCAGAGGAAAGGTGTCATTCATTCACTTTGGATGATTTAAAAGAGCGTGCTCATAAAATAGTAACTATGAAACAGATTTATGCTCAAACTTAAACAAATATAATGTTTTACAAACAAACACAATCCACTTTGGAAAGAAAACTCGTCTCTCAAACAAACAAAGTGATTTAAAAATACAAAGGGCCATTTGAGAGAAAATTAAACAAATGTGTTGTGTTTTACAAATATTCAAAATGTTTCATATGAACCTACATCATATTTCAGAAACAAATGCAAACTTTACTACAAATTCTACAGGATCATTGAACAAATATAAACTCCAATGTTAACAAGTACATGGTACTTTTGAGTCACGTGACTTTTGGCACAATTTTCTCACAAATGCATCAATGCAGAATTTCTGACAGATAGTTTGTGCAACATCCTCTTTCAAAACTGTAGATGGCGCAGTGATGCCACATGCCTAATATTGTCATGACTTAGTTATGCTGTTATTACTACATATTATAGTGTAAATAACAATGTTCTTGTAAAAAAATAGTTTGTAGTAAAAACTGATCTTGATAAAACAAGAAATGTTCTTGTAATAACGTGATAATGATTACAAGATAATTGTAAATTGTAAAAATTACATTATTTGTCATTTTAACTAGATTAGTATTTGATATGACAATGAATTGACATTTATTTAATATGCTTCATTCACTTTTATCCATAGTGCTGCTCAGTATGGATTAACTGCAAATAAAATCAACAAACAGGAACAGCGTTTGTAGTCATTATGGCATAGTGAACATAAACCATAAAGCGATTTTTGTAATACATTTTGTATAAATGTTTTAACTATAAAAGTCAGTTTTTTGCAGAATATCTCTCAAAACAACAAAGAATACAGTAAAGCCCTTACCACCCCCAGTGTTCCCCTGCCTCTAGTGGTGCCAGGCCCACACTATATTTTGGCTATCAAACCGGATACATGATTGTTGGACACGTATAAAAAGGGTTATTAATGACAATAACAAACTGACTAGTTGTTTAAAAATTTAAAAAAAACAACTTGTGTTTTTAGGATCATTTTAACTTTTTTTTTTATTTATTTATTTTTTTTAATTATTTTAACGAAAATCATTGGAACAATGAAGCAATGCCTGTCTCCCAAACCAGCATGTAAATCGCTCATTACTAATTAAAAATGTAGTTTTATACAAAGATGTTTAACTGCATACAGACAAAAATTTTGGCAATATATCCAGGAGTTTATCTGATCAAGACAAAAATAATGTGAAAATACTGATATACATGGAAATTGCACGTCATCTAATTTAAGTTATTACGCATTTATTAACACATAACATTGTAATAATAATGACATAACTGAGAGAATAAATGTTAGGTAGCCTATTTGGCACCACTGCACCATGTACTGTTTTGAAAGAGGATGTTGCACAACCTATCTGTGAGAATCTGCATTGATGCATTTGTGAGAACAACAAGAATTTGGTCGAGAAAATTGTGCCAAACGTCACGTGACACAAGTTTTATGGATTTTTTCACATGGGATTTTGTGTTTGTTCAATGATCCTCTAGATTTGTGAAATATGATTTATTATTATTATTATTTATTTACTTTGAGCAATATAATATCACAAAACTATGCAATATGACAACATATTTGTTTAAACAAAACTAGACAATAAAACAATTTTTAAAAAAATTTTACGCAATAAGACAATTTAAATACACCAAACTTAAACTACATAAATCCATCTATTGCTCGAAACGGAGTGGGCAGAAGTCAAACTTATTTAAACCCACCCCGGTTAGATACAGTTAACAGGAAAATAAAAAGAAAAAAGAGAAAACAAAGGCAGCTGCTTCCTTAAACCAACTATGGTAATCATAATACATAGTTAAGAATACATATATACAATCACAATAATGGTAATCAGTAGATTTTAGACATGAAGTGAATTGTGTCTGTTTGCAAAACATTTTATTAGTTTAAGTTTTGGCACAAATCTGGTTGTCATCCATAGCAACAAGGTCAACTCCGCCTTCTCTAACATTCAGATTTCCTCTGTAAAACCAATTTTGTGAAAAGGTTTTTTGCAAAAACTCTTAATCAGGAGCTCTTTGGAGAACTCTTTAGTGGTAATATAAAAACTATTTGTGAATAATTGCCCAGACTTGTATGCAAGAGATGATTTTATTCCTTTCACTAGTGAAAGAGCAGATTTACTTGTATTCAGTTCTGTGTCTCTGAAGATTGATCGGTCAAAAGGTGAAGGACCGTACTTCAGTGAGAACTTCAGTGTTTCTATTGTTGGTCATGTGTAGACTGTAGAAAGAAAGTATTTGAATGAGTATCGTAAAACTTCACTAACTTAACCAGTTGGTTTGATGGTTTGGCCAAATCGCTAAAGTCAGCTCTAAATTTCATGTACTTTTGTTCTATGTATTTTTTTTAGTAATCAATGGCGGAAAGAAACCGTAAATATCGGTTCAGAATTTAAACGGTGGAAAACTCTAAAAGTACAGAAGGGATTGAAGAGTGATGCAGAAGTGGCAACTTATCTTCTGAACAGGTGAGGACACAAACTGAGAGATATCAGAGTTTACACTGAACAGTTACATTTACAATGTAAGTGATCTACCATCCCAAATGTGTATTATGTTGTGTTTATTTTTGCCAGAGATTGAAAAAGTCATGTTACCTGACCACATTGTGCCTTTTGAAGCTAATTTCCCTGCATGCAGTGATATAATAATTAAAATATAAATCACAACCTGGTTTGTTGAGAGAATTCAATACCATACCATAAGAACATAGATTTTAGTTAAAACTTTTGAGACCCACATCAGCAAAAGAAGAAATGCAGCTGTTGCTAAATAGTGTGTTTACAGGTTACTTAACCCTCTTGTAGCCTAGAGTTTTTGCTACAAAGTGATGTGAAAACCATTGCGATCGCTCATTCATACAAAACAATATAATAATTTAACTTTTGAAAGACACTTTTAGTGTTGGATGGCGATATGCGATGGGGCATGAATGATCATGAATATTGATTGTAATTCACCCCTGGGCCTATCAATGATGAATGTGACAGAGAGAGAATGAATATGAGGAGACTTAATGATCAAAATCAAGTTTTAAGTTAAAAGAAGTCATCTGACTATATATTTTCTTTAAATAAAGACTTTTTAGACCTACACTACCGTTTAAAAGAAATCTCTTCTGCTCACTAAGACTGCATTTATTTGATCCAAAATACAGTAAAAACAGTGATATTTTTACAAGAACAGTTTTCTATTTAAATATATTGTAAAATGCAATTTGTGATCAAAGCTGAATTTTCAGCATCATTACTGCAGTCTTCAGTGTCTCATGATTTTTCAGAAAACATTATAAGATGCTGATTTTCTAATATTTTTAGAAGCATTACTATTTGCAAGCACAAGCTTTGTTGATGATAATGAGGCAGCATAATCACTAGTTAAAATATAATCTAAACATTCATATTATTTTTATATCATATTTATATCGTACGGCATACAATTTAAATACCTGCTTTAGCCAAAACAAAATTTAAATGTAACTAAAACTTGCTTATTAGGACATATTTCAAATGTCAATACTCTGAATCCTGGCTGACAATCTGGAAACAGTCCCACTAGTAAAATATGTTCAAGTTTATATAAAATAACATGTCAACTAATGAAAACTAAATGACTTACTCGTCTGAAATTGTATCCTCGGCTGGATCGAGTCTCTCTTCAAAATACAAATGTTCATCGGAGTCCCGCTCTTCTTCTGAGGAAAATGTTAACTCTTCCTTAATATCCAGAAGTTTCATCGCCTGTGTATCATTACAAACACGCAGTAAAGTGAATGAATTGTTTACATCAAACCTCTGAACACTGTCGGGGGTGTGTACATTTGCCTTGATAGTCTCAGAGATAATGAGATGAACTGGTAAAAACTGTACATCACTTTGTTTCATACAGATTACATTGCAGGAGAATATTTGTTTTAAATTTGAATTGTTTTATTTAAAAGTAGACATTTTAAGCTTTCTTTAGACATATGATTCATGTTTGTGTGATAAGTATTCGCAGAGTTTCAGTTTATTTTTGTGACGTGTTTCTGAAATATGCTCGGGAACAAAGAGACTGCTGAAAGCTCACCCTTTATATTTTCTTTATTTTACACAAGCACAATGTTTCATTGTTATTATGAGTGTACACAAATAAAAGTAGACCCTTTATAGTCTCTAATGATGTCTTACACATCTCTGTATGCCCCAAAATGACGGAGTATTTTAAGTTGTTTCTGCTGTAATGACGAAAATATCCAGCAGGACGCGCCGGCGTATCCGTCGACCTCAGGGGGTTAAGGAATGAAAAGATCCTTTGTAAAAATCTGATTCTACAAGATCTTGTTTGGTTACCATTTGAATCCATAGGTAACAACTTGTCAATCAACTTTAGAAATGTTGACAATGGATACAATTATTTAGTGTTTATTTGTGTAAACAACAGTTCAAGGAGGTGGAAAATCAACAGTAGTTGTACACACCAAGAGCGCATGTGTGAGGAAGTTAGGAGGTCCCAGCATTTGTATAACATGAGTCTGAAGGAATATAAAGACATCGTTATGGGTCTGAACTCCTGAAGAAAAATAGTCTCAATAGATCAACTGTCTGTGTATGTGTGCACAGTCAAATGGAGTATACAGTACTTAAAAAAGGCCCACCGGCGGAGACCGCCTTTGATTCAGCAACGTTTTGCTCATTGTTTTTCCAGTTGACCACCAGCGACAGTTGCCAATTTTCCAACAGTGGTCTGCTACTGGGCCGCTAGTTTATAATAAATTCTTTCTTTCTGGCAGCGGACGCGCTGTCACCCTGAAAGAATAGGAGCTGGAAAAGAACGCCTTCCCCGATGCTTATTATAGCGTTAGATGGCCCCAGCCATTTTAACACTCTATGCGAGAGACATAGTGAGAGAAAAGGCTGTGGCTGGTGCTGCCTGCTTCCATGCTTGACACCTCGCTTGTTCCTCTTCAGGGATGCCGGGAACCTAAAAGTTAATGACATTTTTATGGGGCATTGGGGAAGGAGTCTGATGCAGTGTGCTATTTTAGCATGCAACTGCCTGCTCGCACCTGCATCAGCAATCCACGTAACATGGTTCAGCGTCATGGTGTTATTGGATATACCTAGTGTCACTTCAATCGACACAACGTCAAGTGAGCGACAGAAGGTTAGGTTACTATTGTAACCCCCATTCCCCGATCGAATGAGACATTGTGTCCCTCTTGCCACGACGCTGTACCTAGCCACTGTAACGGTCGAACCTTATTCTCCTTATCCTCCCTTTATACCCGTATGTTCGAGGGAGGGGCAAGCAAATTCTGTTTGCCAATTTCTCATTGGCCTTTTCTCAAGTTCAGAGGTAACTGAGGCCTTCAAGAAAGACCCCTAGTGTCCCTTCAACTGACACAATGTCTCGTTCCCTCCATCGGGGAATGGGGGTTACAATAGTAACTTAGATGTTATGTTTTTAGGTTTTTAGCTATTCATTTAATATTAGGCTATCATACAAATCAGTGTCTCTGTTTATTTATATATGTTTGGATATATTCAGAAGTCTCCAAGTCACTCACTCACATGCGAGCGATAGTTTGAGAGAGGTTTTTATTTGTAGATTATGTATTTTAATCCATCCACATGTTATTGGCATGTCCCTTGCACCTGTATGCCAAATTTTAAAGTGTGACTAAACTGCGCTAGAAAGCAGAAATACACAGCGCTGACAAAACTGTCGTGCGGCCACTGCTCATCATAAGCCATTCAAAGCCTTATGCCCATCAGGTTCAGTGGCCCTGCAGTGGAGGCTTGCATGAGTAAACGGATCTGCTTGCGTTTATTTTATTATTAGTTACTTTTTGTTTTCAGAACAATACATGACTTTAACGTTTCACACACACAGATTAGCGACTCCCAAATAAACATCATTAAAGGTGCACTCAGTTATTGTTTTCCTCAATACATTTTTTTACTTAATGAAATGAACAGTAATTTTGAAATATATATATAAAATCGACCACTCAAATGAGATGAAGACTCCATTTTAGTAACTTTATAAAAGTTGTTTTATTCTGCATGGACAGGATCTGTCTGTTCTTCTGTCTGTCTGACTATATGTCTAATTACTTCAAGTCTGTGCATGTAAACATGGTCAATCTTTGCTAAACAGCAGTTTTTATGCTTTTGTGAAAAGCCAAACATTATGTATTGAAATGTATTGTTAATTTATTCATAACAGTGGCCAAATACATTTTGTTAACAGGGTTCAACATGATACGTCAGACTCATATTTAAAGATTAACAGACGGCGCAAGGATTTCAAAGAAAAAATCCTTTGGATCTTCCAGGTAGGAAAATATGATTTTCATTTCAATTTTGTAGCAAAATTTTAAAATAGACTTAAATACTTCGATTCAAGGGGGGAAAAAAATATCTCATAGTATTGAACATGAGTCAGTAAAGTGTTTTTGAAATGGGGACTCTGTGTCCTTGCGGAGTGCTGGTTCTCTGTTAAGGGCAGGGAGTGAAGAGGCGGTTTGGTCCAGGTTAAAGGGTCATGGTCCAGCAGCCACACGCTCCCCTCAAGGTCTGGGGCTCAACGGGTGGAACCTTCACTGGAGAAGCTTGGCTTCCCTAGGCTGTTGCAACTGAGGGTCAGCATGTATGCATTGTCCAATCTTAATTTGAGGCGGGATTCAAGAGAACGGGTATGGGTGGTACATACACTACCGTTCAAAAGTTTGGGGTCACTTGTCTGAAATTTTTCTCATGATCTTAAAAATCTTTTGATCTGAAGACATTTGCTTAAATGATTGAAATTAGTTTTAGAGACAAAAATATAATTGTGCCAATATATAAATTTATTTAATTACAAAACTAAAATTTTATTTAAAAGAAAAAATATGTTTTTGAAATGGATGACCGAATAATTAAGAAAAACATCCACTAAGTGCCCTGCATATAGATGGGAACTCCTTCAATACTGTTTAAAAAGCATCCCAGGGTGATACCTCAAGAAGTTGGTTGAGAAAATATCAAGAGTGCATGTCTGCAAATTCTAGGCAAAGTGTGGCCACTTTTAAGATGCTAAAATATAACACAGTTTTGGGTTGTTTAGTCACAGCATAATTCCCAAATTTTCATTTCTGTTATTCCATAGTTTTGATGACTTTACTATTATTATAAAATGTGAAAAAAAAATAAAAATAATAATAAATAAAGAATGAGTAAATGACCCCAAACTTTTGAACGGTAGTGTATGTTTTACTACCAGATTCCCCTTCCTGCTTTATTTCTGGACCTGTGAGCACACCATGTGCATACACGGGGAATAATCTATCGCCTGAATAGAAGCACACTCTGTATTTAAAGGCATCAGTGGAAAGGCTATATTGACTTCAGGTGCACCTCATCACATTCTGCCAAACAAGGATTGTTTACATGCACCTCCTCTCTCTCCTGCTCACTTCTGTCTGAATCTAGAAAGGGCTGCTGTTTGATATGGTTGAGAAGAGATGACATATAATAATGTCTCTAGAAAACAGTCACTAAAAGTATACAGAATCCAGAGCACAGATATTAAGTGGCTAATACTTTACTATACTCATTAAGTGCCATTATTTCAATAATGTATATGAGGTTTTCACAAGGTATTTCCTAAGTTGGTGCATGTGTGTGCACATCCCTCAGGAGTTTGTGAGCCACAGCACAAGTTACAATTCCGTTTATCTGATAATCTTACAGATGCAGTGGAACACGACTCAACTTTATGTCCTGGTGAATTTTTTTATAATAATGAGACATAAAGCCTGCTTTCATTTCTTGTAACTTGTGATTTAGAAATAAAAAAATGTCAGGCATGGCCAGGGGCTGCCAGGAGCTGAAAACTCATCTGTCGATTTAAAAAATGAAAAAAAAAGTAAGGATCATTATTACAAATGCTCTCCGACATTTGACAGATTATGATTTCGAAGGTTGGCTGTGTGATTTCATGACTGCATACATCAATCTTAATGTCAGTATGTTGCTTCTGCCAGTTACTGCATGATAATAAAGTGCACAAAATGTACAATATTAAAAAGAAAGTGTGGAAAATTCTGGCTCTGGCTTGGTTGATCGTGTCTACGACAGCAGGTGGTACGCCACTTAGATCTTCCGCATCCCGTCCAGGGCCAGACGTGGAGGATCCAGAGGTCTGGGCGCGGATGCCAGAGGGTGCCCCGTCCCTGAGAGAAAAGGTCCTTCCTCAGGGGAATCTGCCAGGGAGGTGCTGTCACGAGGAGTGTAAGATCTGAGAACCAAGTCCGGGTGGGCCAATAGGGGGCCACCAAAGTGACTTGTTCCTCGTCCTCCCTGACCATGCATAGCACCTGTGCAAGTAGGCTCACTGGGGGAAATACGTACTTGTGCAACCCCCAGGGCCAGCTGTGTGCCACTGCATTAGGGAGGACCAGAGCGGGCAGTGGGAGGCGAACAGATCTACCTGTGCTTTGCTGTACCACTCCCAAATCAGCTGGACCACCTGGGGTTGGAGCCTCCAGTCTCCGCAGGGCATGCCCTGTCACGACAGCGCATCCGCTGCCATGATGAGGCTGCTGGGGATATGAGTGGCGTGCAGCAACCTTAGTCCCTGCTGGCTCCAGAGGACGAGATGGCGGGTGAGTTGTGACATGCAACGAGAGCATACGCTGCCTTGGCGATTTATGTATTCTATCGCAGTGGTGCTGTCTGAATGGATCAAGACGTGCTTGCCTCCGGAGTAGTGGGACAAACATCCGCAGGGCAAGGAATACAGCCAACAACTCTAGGCAGTGTATGTGCCAACCCAAGCTGGGCCCTGTCCAGGAGCCGGTGGCTGGGTACCTGTTGCACATGGCACCCCGACCCAGTTCGGAGGCGTCTGTAGTGACCACGACGTGCCGGTTCATCTTCTGTAAGGGGACTCCTGTCTACAGAAAACAGAGGTCTGTCCAGGGGTTGAGAGTCTGGCAACAGGAGGGGGTGATGAACATGCGGTATGTGCCGCGGTGCCATGATCATCTCAGGACTCGCGTCTGAAGCCAGTGCTGTAGCGGTTTCATATTCATCAACCCCAGTGGCGACACAGAGGATGCCATATACCCCAGGAGCCTCTGGAATTGTTTGAGAGGAACCGCTGTGCCTAGTTTCAATAGAGTGAGGCATTTCAGCACCGACTGACTCGTTCTTGAGGCGCACTATCATTGAGAGTAAATCTAACTCCATGCTGAGAAAATAGATACTCTGAACTGGGTTGTGCTTGCTCTTTTCCCAGTTGACCTGAAGCCCTAAATGTCTGAGGTGCCTGAGCACCTGGTCCCTGTGGGCGCCAGTAATACCCTCGAGAGTGATCTAGAATGTGCCAGTCATCGAGGTAGTTGAGTAAGCGGATGCCCACTTCCCTTAGCGGGGCAAGGGCTGCCTCTGCGACCTTTATGAAGACAGGGACAGGTCAAAGAAGAGAAATATGTACTGATACGCCTGGCCGTCGAATGCAAACCTTAGGAAGGGTCGGTGTCGAGGCAAGATGGAGACGTGGAAGTACGCATTCTTCAGGCCTATCGCCGCAAAACAATCCTGATGTTGAACGCATGTTAGAATGTGTTTTTGCGTGAGCATCTTGAACGGGAGTTTGTGCAAGGCCCAGTTGAGAACTCGCAGGTCCAAGATTGGTCATAGCCCACCGACTTTTTTGGGTACGATGAAGTAAGGGCTGTAGAAAACCTTCATCTCAGCTGGAGGGACAGGCTCCTTGAGTAGGAGGGTCACGAGCTCCACACACAGGGTGCTGGCTTTTTTGCCATGCACCGAAGTCAAGCGGATGCTGCTGAAAGGGGGCAGGCACCTGCCAGGTATCAGAATTTTACGGACCCAGGTGGATTGCTACCGCTCTATCTACCTGGGGGATCTCTGTGTGCCCGTCGACCACCCCGCAGTCGATGGTAGTGGGAGCGGATGAGCGAGGAGTCTGGTTGCAGGCAGAGAAATCCGATTCAGCGGTGATGTCGTCATCCTGCTCAGGGGCTGCGAGGGAGAGGTCAGACTGGTCGTGAGGCGAGCCGCTCTCACCTTGTGCCAAGACGGAAGCCAATCTACCAGGTGAAATCGAGCGTTCTGGGGGGTGGATTGTCCATCCCAACATTGCCTAAATCGCCAGCCGGGTCATCCTCAATCCCGGCTGGAGTGGATTTTCCTTTGAGGAAGGAATGCCGCGACAGCAACGTGGCCATGGCTAGGTTCTCACAGTGAGTACACAAACCATCCACAAACGCCGCCTCAGTGTGATCCTGGCCCAGACATATACTCTTTAAAGAGTGCTGTTGAAGCGCCCAGGGTCAAAGGCTGCACTAGTGTGCAGGGAAGAGAGAAATCTGCTGATATGCACTGTATATCCAACAGCAAACACGCTCTGCAGAGGTGAATGGAGCTGTAGTGTTTCTCAGCACAACCGCTCAGCTCCGAAGAAAAATCTGAATGAACAGACACACGCCCTCCTCCTTTTATACCCGTATGTACGGGGTAGGGGCATGCAAATTCTGTCCGCCAATTTCTCATTGGATTTTTCTCAAGTTCAGAGTTAAACAAGGCCTTCAAGAAAGACCCCTAGTGTCGCTTTAATCGACACAACATTGAGTGAGCGACAGAAGGGGAATGTTGTGAACTTATTCCTTCTAAAGTGTAGGAAACTCAGAAGCGAAGACCAGGAGACGTTGGGATATCTTTCAAGCAGGTTTCTTTATTGAGAACTCGCTGTGCGTTGCTGTAGTCATCCCAATCTAGTCTGAACTAAGGGAACTTTACATTGCAATTTATATACATTTAGGGGGAGGGATTTACATTGTGATGAACAAAGCATGCAAATGAAGTAGCCGTTCGCTCGATACTAAACTTTCCCCACCCATGCTCTCATACAAAGGGTGAGAGTCTCAGTAATCTGAAACAAGACTGGCAGGAATCTCATGCTTAACAGATACTATGGTATTGGAACCTAAATTAAACATTTAATAAATTTGTAACACAACAGGAACAATTAATCTGTTCGTCCAGCAAACACTCAGTATTGATCGTCTATCAATGCTCAGAAAGGATATTTCTCATGGCCACACAAAAATAACTTTTTGTTAGCATGTGGCTGTGATCGAATCGTTACATTGGCGTTGATTTACAAGCAGACCAGAATTGACTCGAAAGAATGTACAAAAAGCTTTATTTATCTATTTAGGCACCAGTCTGCACACGCATTACATCTCTGCGCACGAGCACAAGGTATTTTAGAATACGATTGAGAATATAGTCTTATTCAAATGTTTACATGGCTAATATTTTTCTTTTAATCAGATTATTTTAGGTGTACACCACCTCCTTCAATCAGATTGACATTTCATTCAGTTCCAGCTAAATCTGAGTCTCATGTTTGTGTTTACGTGAAGTCTTTTCAATCTAATTGAACTATCAGTCAGATTAAAAACTGATTATTTGGTTGCATTTAAATGCCATTGAGGCAAATAAAATTCAGTAAAAATATTGATTAGCTAACAGTGAAGTACCACTGTCAACAGATTGCTATTATTTACTGATTAGTTAAGTGTTTCTATATTAGTCAACAGTAGTGATGGAAGTGTTAATGTAATACTACTAATTTTTCCTGCATTAATTCCTGCATTGTTACCTGTCAAGTATGAAAAAGTATTTAATTACCAATTTTTATGTCATATTTTATTTGGTAATCTGGTATGAAGCCAGAAATATGACAAAACAATTTGAATTTGAATTGTGTAAATCTGAATTATAGACTTTTGAATTTGAAGTGTGATTTTGCCAAATTTAATATTAAGTTGTATTTTAAATAGGTTTGAATTTGATTTTTTTAAACTCCAATCCTGGACATTTCATATTTAACCAAATTGAATTGTTTTTTTTTTTATGGCACAATTTTATAAATATGTATTTTCAAACAGCTACTTTTTGGTTCTGAATTCTTACACTGTAAAAATTCCATTTGAAAAAAATGCAGCTTCAAGTTTTCAAGATGAAGAACAAATTCAGAACACCAAATTCAATATCTAAAATTCAAACCGCAGAAATTCAGATCTACAGAAAGTGGGTCAGAGGTCAAGTGATCCACAGGGAAGAGTAGAGGGTCTCGGAAAAGTCAAACGGAGCATTTTGGCCAATTACAGGTCGAGGTGCAATAATTCTCTGGCGCGAGCATGATTCAAAAGGTCGCCATTCTGACCATGAAGTGGTTCTTAAACTTTTATAATGTATATTTTTATGGTTAGCATGTTAGCACACTCTCAGCACATGAGAATCAATGATCAACATCATGATCAATAACGCACGCGGATTAATGGCGTTGAAATGCCTTTATAATGATGAATAACATTATGAAACAGTAAAAAGGCTTAAACATTTTTACATTGTTATTATTAACAATATTCAACATTACCCAAAATGTAACCTTTTTAATGCTGCTTGTTTAAACTTATTTTGCAGCTTTGAAGATTTATTACAAGAACACGTGAAATTTTTAAAATGATTCTGACAGTCAAACTATAAATAAATAAATAAATAAATAATGATTAAACATCAATTGGAATGTGCACGTGTGAGAATGACATTCATACTGTGTTTGTAACATTTGTTGGAGTTCGGTGTGTAAATTAGCCATTAAATGTCTTACAATAAGCTACAATTTGCATGAAATTAATCCTATAATGTAATCACGCCTGCTAAATCACACACATCTGAATGATCATTCGTGATGTTCATGTCTTGAGCTCAAAACACACTTACAATCACCAACAAGTGTCTGAAATAACATCCGACTTGGATCTGATGTGGATTCCGATCACAGAATGAAGCAGAATTCATTATTGAGTTATATGTGATGCTTTCTCTTGCGCATATTAATCACTTTCATACTAAATATAATTTATACTAAAACAAATACCAGAGACCACTTACACAAATGTCTCATGTGCTGAGAATGTGCTAATCATAAAAATATCAATCTTAAAAGTTTAAGAACCACTTCATGGTCAGAATGGCGACCTTTTGAATCACGCTCTTGCCAGAGAATTATTGCACATTATAATTCAAACTCAAAAGTTTATAATTCAGATTTACACAATTTAAATTGTTTTGTCGTATTTCTGGCTCCATACTCTCATTCCTGTTATCATTGCTTCATTATGCATTTCACTCCTGCCTATCTGTATTTATTTTCTAGACATAAAATGCTCAAAGTTGAAGTATGTAGCTGTATCAAGTTGATTTCTCCAAGATCTGTAAACTCTGTCTCTGTGGTGCTATAAAATGATTCATCTGTTTGTTTGAGCCCAGCATGTTTACATGCACACCAAGATAATGATTATTCAAAAAAATCGGTCAAAGCAAGAAATACGTGTTTACATGATAAGAAATAATCATGTTGCTTTCTGCTTTTGATGTAAAATTGTGAAGAGGACTCGTGTGGTGGGCATGTTGAAGGAAGCTCTGTGGCAGGAGGACGCTGAGAGGATGACTGCACCGGCTCGGTCTTCTTGAAGTCAAAGACGGTGCAACTTTCTGCTCTTAAGTTTATTCCATGCACTGTCAAGTGCTTCATCAGATTTGTTGTGTTGCCGGTCTTGGCAGCAATTATCTTGTCGCAAATTTAGCGTTGCACGCTGTTAGCATCGAGCCTGGTGATCTTTTCCAGATCTTTTTCATCTACGGGGGTTGGGACGCATGCACTACAGCCTCGCGTGTGAGTCTCTGAGCTTAACCGGCTGTAAAGGACGAACGTAGACGTGGGTTTATCAAGTCAATATTTTTTAATGTCCACAGTCTCGTACAGAGCTTCCTTCTTGATAAACAACTAAAACTTTGGTTACAACAGAAAGTAGACTGAATGCGGTACACGACAACACTGGACTGTCACGTATGCGTAGAGCTCTCTTTCTCTCCCTCACTGGAGGTTCTGTGGCCGCTCTTATGCCGCTCTCCCCGTGCTCACTGAAATCAGTGTTGCCAGATTAGAAATTTCGAAGTATCGTACCAAAACCTCAAAATTATCGTTTTTTTTTTTAATTATCGTACACAAACCAAACGCATAAAATATAGTTATTTTCCAACAATTTTATTTTCCAAATAATTTTACAGCTAATTCGAACAAGCTGTATAATACGCTCACATTAACTGGAGGAAGTCTGAATAACTTTTTTTTTCCAAAGTGCAAAAGATATGCCGAAAAAAAGTGCACAAAAAAGAAAAAAGTGCACAATTAACACAAAAAAGATTCAAATTCGATCTCTAAGTCGCTGTCATCATCGGATGCCACATCCACTTGTGCTGTGCTGTGCTGTGTGTGTGTGTGTGTGTGTGTGTGTGTGTGTGTGTGTGTGTGTGTGTGTGTGTGTGTGTGTGTGTGTGTGTGTGTGTGTGTGTGTGTGTGTGTGTGTGTGTGTGTGTGTGTACGTGCTTGCGTGCAGGCAGGCGAGCCTGCGAAATGATTCGGGGTCCGAGAGAGAAGCGGTAGGATGTGTGTTTGGACGAACGACTGAAAACTCTGAAATTATCGTACATTATGGGATTTTTTTCATTATTGATCGTACAGAGGTCAAAATTATCGTACAAATACGATAATTATCGTACATCTGGCAACACTGACTGAAATTAGAGACAGGCGTTAGACATAATTTTGCTCAGGTGCACGCGCCCTTACCGCTTTCTCTCCCCGGACGGACGCTTGACCACGCCCCCGCTGCCACACTGGCGTACACTTGTGTTTTTCCTTGATGCCTAAACACAGCCAATCACCAGCAATTTTAGATTTGGGCACTGAAGTTGACGAGATTAACCACTGAGGTATCGAAATTTGGTACAGAGTGACAAAATTTTGATTGTTTGACAACTTGATTGTTTAGAGGCAATTTGGTCAGTGCTTAAAAAGTATTGAGCTCGATACCCAGCCCTATTTAAGGCTGCAACTAACGATTATTCTGATGCTCGATTAATCATCAGCTCTTAACCGATTATTCAGCTTGTGCCCCGAGTTAAAAGGTTGTAATAAACGTACTTACTAACAATAAAGAGGACAAAATCATCTTTTAAAAATACCTCTAAATGACATTCACTGAATTAAAGTTTAATTCAAAAATCATATTGTTATCAAGTGTTTTTGTCTTGTTTATCGTTTAAAATTGTCTAAAAATCCTTAAAACAAGATACATTTACATGAAAAGAAACATAAGATATTAAGATTTGTTTTAAGAGAATGTATCTTAAATATAAGTGTATTTTTAATATAAGTGTATTTTTCTCTTGGTAATAATTCTATGAGTGCAGTAAAGACAAAATATACTTTTATTCAAGATCTATTCTCTAAAAGTAAGTCTCGGTGAATGCATCTTTTTTTAAAGGATTTTTAGATATTTTAAAATATTTTAATTTTTATTATTATATTCAACATTCTCAGATTTCATTTTTTTGCTCTACAGTATAGCTGCTTATGTAAATTATGTTGTTTTAAATTAGCTTTAGATATTTATATTGGGGAAAAAAGGCAAAACAAAAACAAAACAAACACTTAATTTGTTGCCGTGTATAATTGGGCAAAGACTCTCTTTTTTTCTTCATGATAAGAAATGCACAGAGACATATATTATGATTCAATAAGTCTTGAGCTATCACTTTATAATCTAGCTGCATTATCCTTGAGTGTCCCAGCGACAGAATGCGCCTCAGCCAGCAACAGTATCAGTCTCTCTCCCCCTTTCATCGGGACACTTCATGAGACTCATAGAAGAAGTGCTGACCGCACAGAGAAATGCCAGTTTCTGAGTTTGTAGTTTGTATAGTTAGAGTTTGTATTTACATGATCTGCCTCTGTATTTTTTTACCTTTTTAATAAAATTCTAACGCATTAAATATAACCATTTTTAAGATGTACCGCAGGGGAGTTTCCTTTAAATACCTCCTGCTCCGCTTATTCCACAACGAGAGCGCTTCTGTATTTACTTATTGGATATTTCTGTATAATTCCCCAATACTTTGTGATCTACATCACCTGAATCATTTTGGAAAGTTTAGAGTTCATCTGGACTGTGATTTGTGTAATTCTTCCTCTCCTCAGTCAGGCACAAACTGCATTGTTACGATAAATTAGATCAAACCTCTATTCGACAACAAATGTCACTTTCACAACTGTCTGCTACCTCAATAACTGCTATGTCCATAGGCAACCCGATATCACGCCGAGGCGTGAAATAGACACGCCGGTCCACTCGCGGATGCGTGTCGGTGTCACGCTTTGCCTCCTCTAGGCGTGTACATGACACGCGCGCGTCTACGTAGAATACCGGCAGGGGGCAATCGTTTCCTCAACGCCAACAACTGTCCGCGCACCATGTACACGCCTAGAGGAGGCAAAGCGTGAAATAGACACGCATCCGCGAGTGGACCGGCGTGTCTATTTCACGCCTCGGCGTGATACCGGGTTGCCATAGGACACTATCTCATAGTATGTTATGTTTACATTTGACATTTAGTAACTGTCATCTTTTTGCACTACTGTGTACTGGTCGGCGCTGCACTGTCTCTTACTGTGCCTATTGTTCTGTTCATTGTTAGTAATTTATTGTACTGTCCCGTACTTTTTGCACACGTTCTTGCATGTGCACTTTATATAGGTATTTTTATTTAGTCTGTGTAGTCTCATGTGGTTCTGTGTTTGTCCTATGTTGTTTTATGTAGCACATGGTCCTGGAGGAACGTTGTCTCGTTTCACTGTGTACTGTACTAACTGTATATGGTTGAACAACAATAAAAACCACTTGACTTGACTTGAAATAATTTTGTCTACGTTGTTGTTAACGTTGATTAATCATTTCAACCCTATTGTGTGTACGTGACCACACATGCTGTCGGTGTAGAAATGTGCTTATAAACGCACTCATTGATTTAGTGAGTTTCGGGCAGAACAATGTTTATTTGATCAATAGAAGACAGGAGTATCTTGAAAACAATGTTTATTTTAGCAATTCCGTTTGGTAGCATTAGTAGCATAGAAATTATTCACTTTAAATTAAAACCATCTGTTTCTTATGTGTATGCAAGATTTATAGGTTTGTTGTTCTACCATTTCCCCTTGTTTTGTTTTTAGGATCTCGAGAACAAAATAATCACCTTTCTGAAGAATGAGCTGGAAAGGTTTAAGAAAATAATAAAAAAGGAAAACACCCAATTCTTTGTGAAGGACTTAAAGGAGGACAGATACAATGTCAAAGAAGCAGCTCTTGATATCACTCTCTACTTCCTGAGAAGTATGAATCAAAATGAACTTGCTGATACTCTAGAAGGTAAGTAGCTCATGACATTACTATCTGTCATATCATTACTTATAAAATGTAGGAGATTAAAGTAGTATCAATATCTCTGTTCACACTGTGTTGTTGATCTTGTGTTCGTGTTTAGATGAGCTGGTCTTCATTCATCAACGACAACTAAAATCAAACCTGATAAAAAAGTATCAATGTGTGCTTGAAGGAATTGCAAAGCATGGTGATTCCACACTTTTAAACAAAATCTACACCGATCTCTATATCACTCAGGGTAGTAGTGAACAGGTCAATACTGAACATGAGGTAAGACAGATGGAGCAAGCTTCCAGGCAAACTGAGTCACCAGAGAAGCCGATTAAGTGCACAAATCTGTTTAAACAACCTGGACAAGACAAGGAAATAAGAACTGTACTAACAAAAGGAGTTGCTGGTATCGGAAAATCCGTCTCTGTGCAAAAGTTTGTTCTGGACTGGGCTGAAGGTAATGAAAATCAGGATATCAGCTTCATATTTCCTCTTCCTTTCCGAGAGATGAACTTGAAGGAGAAAGATAGACAAAGTTTGATGGACCTTATCAGTCAGTTTTTCCCAGAGACAAAAGGTCTGAACCTCGCAAGAAATGATAAATTCAAAGTCCTTTTCATCCTTGACGGATTGGATGAATGTCGACTTCCTCTGAAGTTTGAGGGTAATGAGACTTGGCGTGATGTCACATCTCCAGCCTCCCTGGATGTTCTTCTGACCAACCTCATCAAGGGAGATCTTCTTCCTTCTGCTCAAATCTGGATAACCACCAGACCAGCAGCAGCCAGTAAGATTCCTCCAGAGTATATTGACCTGGTGGCAGAGGTACGAGGGTTCAGTGATGAACAAAAGGAAGAGTACTTCAAGAAAAGGTTCACAGACATGAATCTGGCTAACACAATCATTGATCACGTTAAAAAATCAAAGAGCCTATTTATCATGTGCCACATCCCAGTCTTCTGCTGGATTTCAGCCACTGTGCTTCAGAACATTTTGGAGAAAAAAAGAAATAAGAACAATCAGACTGATGACACCTCCAATACACTGCAGGAATCTGATGATATTCCTAAGACTTTGACACAAATGTACACTCACTTTTTCCGTTTTCAGATCCAGCAGAGCAGTCGAAAATATGACGGGAAATACTCCCCAGATATTTCCTGGAATAAAGAGGCGATCCTTTCTCTGGGAAAACTGGCATTTCAGCAGCTGGAAAGAAACAACCTGATTTTCTATGGTTCAGACCTGGAGGCCTGTGGTATTGACCTCTCCAAGGCATCCGTGTACTCTGGGATGTGCACTCAGATGTTTAAGGAGGAAACAGGGATTGTTCTTGGTACCATGTACTGCTTTGTTCACATGAGTATTCAAGAGTTTATTGCAGCTCTTTATGCACATCTGATTCTGGACACCAACAAGAAAAATGTATTTTCCCAAGACGACACAGAACAAGAACACAAAAATGAAACAATGACCGATTTGCTCAAGACTGCAGTGGACAAGGCACTCGCGAGTGACAATGGACACCTGGACCTTTTCCTTCGCTTCCTTCTCGGTCTGTCTCTGGAGTCCAATCAGTCACTCTTACGAGGTCTGTTGACACAAGAAGACAGCAATGAGCAGAGCAAAAAGGAAATAGTTGAGTACATCAAGAAGAAATTTGAAGCTGATGCTTCTCCAGAGAGATCCATCAATCTGTTCTACTGTCTGAATGAACTGAATGACCAAACTCTGGTGAAGGAGATTCAAAATCACCTTAGAGAAGGAAGTCTCTCATCTGCTGACCTCTCACCTGCTCAGTGGTCAGCTCTGGCCTTTGTGCTTCTGACATCAGAGGAGGAGCTGGAGGAGTTTGATCTTCAGAAATTCAAGAAATCAGACGAGTGTCTCTGTAGATTAGTGCAAGTTGTCAAAACCTCCAAAAGAGCTTTGTAAGTCACTATTAAATAATAGTGAAGTCACATTTTTACCATCACCTAAAAAAAAAAAAAAAAAAAATACAAAAAGTATATATAGATAGATAGATAGATAGCCCTCTATGGTTAATTGTTGTCTTTCATGTGATGTGTTATTACAACTTTTGTATGGTTGAAATCTAACAATATCTTTGTATTTAAAGGACACAATCTAGTGCAATTCAGATATAATTCAACAAATCGCTTACATTTGGATTTATATCTATGTATTGTGTATAAAAATTATGTTCTAAAGCAAAGAAGAAAGAGAAAGCAGAGAAAAAGTGTACAGCATCACGTTTTAGATCATATTCAGCAAATTATAAAGGACTTTGGCCCAAAGTTAGTGACCCTCTAGTATGCAGTTTTCTTTAAAGTGTGCTAAAAAATGACACAAATTGACACGTACTGTTTCAACCCAACTTAAACACTTGAATCATTAACCCCCAATGTCTTTAACTCAAGATAATTTTACAAACTACTGTCAAGTCTAGCTAAAATCCACCTTTAATTGGAGAGACAAACAACTCTTCAGATATTTAACTCATTGTCAATCTTATTTCTTTATCTATTAAATGTGTTAATGAATCAGTAAATACTGCTATATGGGATTTTAAGAACCGTTGCAATGTCAGTTTATCCCAGTTTCCTCAAAGTTTACTTTCTGTTTGTGTAAAAATAATAGTAAATATATTTTCTACTTCTATTTAGCAAAATATTGTATATATTCAATGTAATAAAGTCTTTTGACTTTCCCTTGTAGGCTAAATGATTGTGACCTAACAGCCAAAAGCTGTTCGGCACTGTCTACAGTTCTCGGATCAGATACCAATCTGAAAGAGCTGAACATGAACAATAATAATCTGCAGGATTCAGGAGTGAAGCTGCTCTGTGCTGGACTGGAGAGTAAAAAATGTAAATTGGAGAAACTGAGGTAGGTTGTGTATCCGTGACTAAACTAACATATACAAGCATTTGTTTTGGTACACTCAATGACACAAATGGTTGCATACACATATTTGGCATTTGCGCCATAAAAATATTTTTGAGCAACACAGCGTGGGATTGCATGGAACCTATATTAAGACTGATTATAGAGGTCATTATAGGGCAGTGGAGTGGTGGCTCAGCGGTTAAGGCTCTGGATTACTGACCAGAAGGTTGGGGGTTCAAGCCCCAGCACCGCCAAGACACCACTGTAACCTACATCAGATTCTACCGTTGAGGATTCTGTTCCTGAACTCAATCAGCTGAATCTCCAGCTGGGATGTTTGTGATACTGAATTTGCCTTCAGCAACATGGTGATGCAGGTTTTGGGATGGATTCATGAAAAGAGAGAGATCTGATAGTTTTCACAAAGTTCAAAATTATGTGTGACAGGATTAATCTCTAGTAGTACGTTGAATGGACCTACATAACTCGCACAGCTTTTGACTTTGCAGATGTTGTCACAGGGTGCTTGGTGGAAATCCAGAGCATGTCTCCAGGCTGGTAGAAAAATCTTCTTTTAATGTTGATTTTGACCAGGCTGTACTTACTCATGTCATAAACTCCAGAAATAAAATTCTCAAGTAAACTATAAACATCAACAACAAAGCCTTTTATAGAGACTAACCTGCAAGCCTTTCATAATCAATCAGTTACTACTAGGAAGTTCTTGAAGGTGTAATTATTGCCTCCTATATGGAGTTTCCTTTGTGTCTTTTTTATTCAATCAAACATACTGTGTTTGAGAGTAAAGCTAATTATTTTGTAACAAAAAAAATAAGAGTGCAAAAAAGTCTTCTAAAGGCTCAAAAATAAATAAGTTGATAACAAAATTATTTGCAGTGCGTGTAATCTTTTGAACACCTTTTTTTATTGTTTTGTGCACTTCAAAAACTTTTCATCACAAACTCACACATTTTGCTCTCTTTTCTGCTGTCTTTTTTGCGGGTGTAAATATTTTGCTTGCGAGTTGAAAAGTTTTGCTTGCGCGTGAAGCTGTACCTCAGTGGGCGGTCTCTAACAACCAGATGAAAGGGCTTTTTCTATTGGTCACCCTTGATTGAAGTGACAGGTTGGCCACGCCCACTACAGTTTCGCGCCGCTGCTGGCTGCTGCCATCACCGTCGCCAGTCTGTCATTCTGTCTGAGAGAAAAGCGTCAGCGAGCGAACTTCTAGAATGGCGAGCAACAGGTCGTTTACTGGGCTAAGGCCATCGCGTGTCCGTCGTGGTAGAGCTACCATAAATCGTCATAGAGACGTGGGTTCGAATCCAGCTCTGGAGTATAAACCTATTTATGAAATTATCTTCATATAATTATATTATATGTGATTTTAATCATGTGAATTCAATCTGGTGATGTTTCGTGCCTTATGGTACACAATTAAGAATTATCTGTACAGTTCGTATTGTTTGTGTTGCTATTAAAACGAGTATAAATGATAATTAATGATACATAATTGATACATGGAATGATTTAAATGGTGTAACAATTCTTCTGTTGTGTCATAAATATTGTCAATTTTTTTTTCAGTACTACTCTATTGATGTATGATATCAATGGTGTAGTTTGATATATCAATAATACTAGAAAATGCTTCCACCATTAAAATACTTGCTATACAACTGTAAGTGTATTGTAAATAAAAGGGCTTATTAAAAATAATAATAAGGTGAGCACACATAGTAACAAATCTGTTTATTTGAATTAAAATGTGTAACAGAAGATTTAAAATAAGAATAATAATATTAAAATGTACACCTCTAATTATTACAATAATAACAATAAAATGAGGACAAATGTATAACAGTAAATGCAATAATAATAATTTACAGTTTTTGCTGAGTCAAAAACACATTTTACAGGTTATCTATTTACAGTAATGTAATTTGTATACATAATAATATACTATTTGCAGAATTAGGTATTCTTTAGATAATCAACCAAATTACATATACTTATATAAAATAATACAAATTAAAATTGTGCAAATATGAGTAGTCACCACCATTACAATGCTTGCTTAATGAATAATGTATGAATAATAATAATTAGAAGAATCATATAAAAATATACAACTTTAAATAAAGTGCAAATACACGTAATCTTAACAAAAATGTGAGGGAAAATGTGTAGATTAATAATAACAATAATATATACTGTATAAATATACCAATATTATGCAAGAAAAATAATCAATCAAAAGAACTTTGATGCAGTTTAGTCAAGTGTTTCCCCTTCTAATCTTCAGTGTGTGCCCTCTTCTTGCCATAGCCCCGTGTCTGCAGAGCTGCCCTCCTCTCTGCAAATGGTTCTGTAGCTGTCTCCTCACAGTGCCAGTTTCCAAAATACTTGAGATGAGATGGTGGTTTCCTTTCGTTGTTGCACTTCTTGCAAAGGATGACTTCAGTTTTACGCACATATTTCCTTTTTAGTGATTCCTTCTGCTCCCTTTCCTGCTTTTTCCTCCTATAGTACTGAGTGGTGTATGGCACAGAAGGCTGTGGCGCTGCTGGTGATGTTTCCATACTTTGTGCAGGTAACGCCACAAATAGCATCATTGGCTGGGATGCAGCAGTGGCTGGAAGGATAACTGGGAGGAGCCCTAGACAATGGCCCTGGTTGAGGACGTGCAGGTGCTGGTGCTTGTTGCAGTACATTTTGTGGTATGTGTGGCCCAGATCTGGTTTTGGCCATACCAGCTGTATTTGGTGGCAAGCTGAAAATGTGTGGGTCATCATCACAACCACTCTGCAGTCACACTTTTTTTTGGAGGGCTGATGGAAGCCTGTCTGGTGCTGTCATTGGTGCATCTTGTGCAGGGATTCCTTGAGTCAAAATATCCCTCTCCTGAGATTTGGCACGTCTGCTGTACCTAGAATTTATAGAAATTAACATGCATAATTAATAAATAATGTGAAAAGTATTGAACAGAAATTAATATGCATAGTTTGCATAACTAATAAATGGAATTAGCTGAATTAGCTTAGTGGCTGAATATTGCAGATTCCATAACATGCTATTCCGCAATAAAACTTATTTTTTGGGTGAAAATACTAACGTGCCTATGACTGAGGGGCTGGTGCACCGGAGGAATCTTATTATAACGTTAGTTCCTCGAACTACTAACGTTATAGGAACTAACGTAACCAGTGACTTTAGTGCACGCTGATTGGCCAAAGTCGTGTAAATACAGAATATATAGCCTATATATTTACTCCAGAAACTAACTATACGAACATCGAAAATAGTGGCCTCTTTAACATTTAACGTTACGCTGAGAAAATCCAATGTGATTATGTATGTATGTATTATGTATGTCTGCTCAGATAGCAACATTGGACATCAATCGCACGGCAAACGGTACTATTTGGTGTTGGCTAATACAGTCTAGTCAGCGGTAACACTAACTACAGACTGGTCTATCCGACGCAACGTATTTAAATGGGACAGCATAAGAAGAGAGAATCATTCACTTCACTTGTCACTGTTTATGATATTAAATGATCTTACCCAGTAAACGACCCGTTGCTCGCCATTCTAGAAGTTCGCTCGCTGACGCTTTTCTCTCAGACAGAATGACAGACTGGCGACGGTGATGGCAGCAGCCAACAGCGGCGCGAAACTGTAGTGGGCGTGGCCAACCTGTCACTTCAATCAAGGGTGACCAATAGAAAAAGCCCTTTCATCTGGTTGTTAGAGACCGCCCACTGAGGTACAGCTTCACGCGCAAGCAAAACTTTTCAACTCGCAAGCAAAATATTTACACCCGCAAAAAAGACAGCAGAAAAGAGAGCAAAATGTGTGGGTTTGTGATGAAAAGTTTTTGAAGTGCACAAAACAATAAAAAAAGGTGTTCAAAAGATTACACGCACTGCAAATAATTTTGTTATCAACTTCTTTATTTTTGAGCCTTTAGAAGACTTTTTTTGCACTCTTATTTTTTTTGTTACAAAATAATTAGCTTTACTCTCAAACACAGTATGTTTGATTGAATAAAAAAGACACAAAGGAAACTCAATACTCCTACTCACTAAACGACTTTCGAAGACGTCGGATTGTGGTACCGTTCATATTACACAACTGTCTGTCTTGTCATGGAAGTTGTAGCGTGTTCAAATTACACGAGGAATCGGTGACAGGGGTGAACACATTACAAGACATTTCACTATTGACAAATCCCCGACGACTCTGCCTGGACTCCAAATTACGTTTCACAATGTACACTTGAGAAGTGATACGAGACATAAAAACAAATGGATGATCATATGTTCTGCATTTCAGAATATGACGTGTTTTTAATCGTCTAAAGACATCATATATTTTATTGGTTACAATATGAAAAGGTACCTCCTACTGAACAATCTCTCTATTTGCTGACCTGACTGTCCAAGAGAATTGGCAATTTCTCTCCAACTCTTCTCATTCTGTTGTGGTACAGTTCAGATGAAACATCAAATCTGGTGCTCCTGCCAATGTTCACTAATTGTTCCTCCATTTCTTTGGTCCAATGAGACTTTCTTGATACCGCAGCCATGCTAGTTGATGTTCTGTTGCAGGTACATCAGGACTCCTCCCACTGAAATTTCCCGTGCCCCATTTATTGCTCTCTCATTGGCTGTAGGTCAATGCAGCTGTTGAATTCATTCAAAACATATTTCACATTGCACGATTTGGAATCGCAGACAGGTCCAGTTATTTAACATTGTAGATTTCTCTCTGACATCGGCAATCGTGTCTTTGATAGTTCATACATTGCATTCGTCGCTCACAGGAGCGAGCTCTGATTTGCTTACGATTTCAGGCTTTTGTCGGCGATCTCTACAAAACTGTCGGCGAGTGAAAATCAGGCTTAAAATCGTGTAAACTCGGCATAAATTGATGGACAAATGACACCAAGGTAGCAGAAGTATGGGTAGAAAATCTGGTGTCTGACCTTTTCCCCTGATAAATGGTACAGTATAAATGGATCTTATTTATGGAATTTATGAATGCAGCTTTGTCCGGTACTTGAAAAGGAGTCTAAAGAGTCAAGTCAGTTGTTGTTGAGTTGAAAGTCATTTTTTTTTGTGTGTGACTTAAGTGCAACTCGAGTCCGAGTCGCAGACTCGAGTTTCCATCTCTGTAAAAAAGCTATGTTGGACAGAGGCCAATGTGGAAATTTGACCAGAATTACAAGATTAAACCCCTTCCCTTTTTTGAGAAATACCCTGTGATTTTTAATGAACGCAGAAAGCCAGGACCTCTTACATCCATGAGCACCCCCTTCTGGCCTCACTAACACCTCAGCAACTCGAGCAGCAACCTTGGTATCCAGGTATTGATTAGGTTCAACCCTGTAGTACAGCTGAAGAACCACATTGATGCATTCCTTCATGGCTTTACTTTTCAGAGATGAAGCATGGTTAGATCTTGCTATCAGGACAGGAGGTACAATGCCTTGTGAAATCAGTCACTGCTAATTGCTTACTGTACAAAAACAAGTGAGATGAAGGCAGATGCATTCCAGTCAAAACTGGTCAAGTGTAAATGCATCTGACTGTTCAAGTCACACATGGAAACTTTGCTCAGCTCAAAGAGAAAATATGGAAACATAACAGCTGTTACCAAATATTTGCATAGGGCTTGCTTCATGCAGTATAATAGAACAGAAATAAATGGATTCTCATTGTAGGAAAAACAGATATCAGCCATCGCTTTATAAATCTGCTTACAATCTGTCGCATTGCTTTTTCTGTGTGCCACCGTCATCAGTTGAGTCTCATCCTGCACGGGTAGGCTCCGCGCCCCTGCCTCCTATCTCTAGCAGGATCTGATGGTTCCAAGTACAATCACTTCGGACCGCCAGATAGGGCTTACACCAAAGAGAGACATTACATTCATTTTCTATTCATCAAATAAATATCATCCTAACGTTACTCAATTCTGCAAGTCTTTCTGATAGAACGACATTTGTTGAGGAAATTTTGTTAAAAAAGACTGAAAAGAAAATGAAAGCGAATCAGTGAAAGCTACCCTGCAGGCCCTAGCTAGTTATGTGTTACCGATCACCGTTTATGTTGGTGTTTTTAAATAGAAACAAGCCATAAGTCTATGATAGACAAGCTGAACAAAAAAAAAATTGCAGAATGGCAGCAATATCACTTGCCTATATCAACACCAGACCCACTATGCTGTCTCAGCACAGCTCAGTATTGAATCCCAAATATCGTTAATTAGATAAACAAGATCCAATGTGGGGTCCAGTCTGCCTTGTTTAAATGGAATTATCAGTGAACATTTTTTTGAACCACCATCAAAACGTGTCTAATCAAGACCATTATTTGTTCCATTAGGAGAGTTTATTGAACATTTGCAAAGCTCAGTACAATAATTCAGTCTAGTAGTTTAGAATCACATTTCTAACATCTCATTTTATTTTCAGGCTCAGTAAGTGTGAGTTAACAGAGGAAAGCTGTTCAGCTCTAGCTACAGTTCTCAGTTCAGACTCCAGCAGTCTCAGAGAGCTTGATCTGAGCAATAATAATCTGCAGGATTCAGGAGTGAAGCTGCTCTCTGGTGGACTACAAAATAACTGTACACTGGAGATACTCAGGTGAGTGCCATTTGACAGGACATATTACATTTTTCAGCAATGCAGATTCATTCAGTTGTAATTATAAGTACCATGTTCCCTGTATGTAGCTGTGCAAATTAATTTAATAAATGATGTGTAATGTATCTGAAGCCATTATTTGATTGCATAGCCCCAATTGCATTAAATGCAGTAATTCATCAATTCAACAGGACGTTCCTACAGGACAACCCATATTTTGTCTTTGGCTGACTCGTGTTGTATGTAGGGGTGCAACAACTAATCGATAAAATCATTAATTATTGATAATGGGTATCAGCGACAATGAATTTCATTAGTGATTAGTGACGTCACTTCACAGCCAAGTGAAAAATGTGTTGCATGATAACTCGTTTGAAAAACAGCAGAGATAAGTTGAAGCGGAAACAATTGTACCCAAGTTTTCCAGCGCACGAGAGCACTTTATAAACACTTTAAATGAGATCATAATAATCATACAGATTTATGTGAAGGGGCTGCTGCATCAGGTGCATTTACAGAGTGATTGTGCTGTTTATCACATCACTTACATTTTACTGCTATTTTCTCTGTTTTATAATGTAAACATGTTATGAGTTCAAAATCAGTTATGCATTTTGCAAAACTGTTTGCTCGTGCAACATCATACCACAATTTCAATTTCAATGTAATCACTTGTGCAGTTTTCGTGGATATCAGAAGTCTCAGCAGTCAAGGTGTGCCGGTTATCAAAGTGTTTTCTCCTGCTCATGTAAACACATGTAATACAGTGAGCAGCGGGAGTCTTTTCAGCGTGAGAGTGAATTTGCACTGTGTTTACAGATGATTGTACTATATTAAAATGTATATTATGCTGAATATAATGTATAATAATGCTAAGGTTCCTGATATTGGAAAGTCCCCCTGATAATGCCACATGTAATATCTGATTTCACTAGTAAATTTATACTATGGCAAACATTATTTTACTGGATAAGTCATACACATTTTTTTTTAAAAGAATAGTTTAGAAACATGTAATCAGTAAACATTTTAAAAACTATAATATTAAAATACTTAAATGTATGCAATCAGTGACAGTGTACAAGGATATGTATCTAACATAATTATTAATAACTCTGCCCAGCTGAAAAATACAGATTTCTATTCTCATGTCACTATTGCCCTCTGCTGGGCTGATTTTTTTTTGTCCCACTCCATGCCCTACGGATCATTTTATCTTTAATGAGCATTTTTTTGTTTTAATGTAAAGGTACTGTTTTTAATAATAATAAATTTTAAAAATCCAATCGTAACTTTTTATGATTCAGGCTTTGTTCTAAGTTTTATGAGAGTGTAGAGTCATGAATTCAGTCATGTAAATCAAACCAAATCCTTAAGCCCTTTATCATTTCAGGTTTTATCCGATTAATCGATTAATTGTAAAAAAATAATCGAGGATTAATCAGTTATCAAAATAATCATTAGTTGTAGCTTGGTATTTATTTTTTTTTCTTTACATTTTTGGTCAGTCTACCAGTTAATTTATATTACAGTTCTCTGGTCGTTATGGTGCATGTAGAAGACATTTGTAGATTTATGCTTGTTTGTATTTTATATATTGGGTTGTCACATTCAAGTCAAGTCATTTATTTGTAAAGTGTTTTTCATAACAGACATCGTTTCAAAGCCACTGTACAGGAAATTATGCTATAACAGAGAATAAAGCCAGTAATGTCTTAGTCATTATTATGCTATTTGATAAAAATATGATTGATTGATTGATTGTGCCTTAATTAATATTTTGTATTTAGACCCACTGTGAGCAAGCTAAAGGCAACTTTAGCTAAGTTTCCATTCACTTTTTTTACTGTTCTGTTATCAACAAAGTGAAAATGCGTAAAAAAAGTGTTGTGATCAAATTGTCTTTTACCGATAAAATGGTGAATGCGTTTTGGTTCAGTGCAAAAGAAATTTCACGTCCCAAATGTCAACAAATTTGTGTAAAATATGTAGAGACTATTGAGACCATTTATTGAAATTGACAGCTAAGTTTTTAATTTCACATAATTGCAATAGATTGAAATATCAGAAGAAAATGTGACATTATATTCATGATGTTAGTCAGAGGGGAACTGGCCCCCACACTGAGTCTGGTTTCTCCCAATAATATTTTTCTCCATTAATCAACATCTTGTGGAGTTTTGTTTATCTTTGCCACAGTTGCCTGCAGCTGCTCACTGTGGTTATTAATACAATTATTATTTATATACATTTCTACACAATTGACAATCATATTTAATCAAACTACACACTAATGACTAAGACTTGATTGATATTACAGTTTAATTTTCCATTTATGCATAATTTCCTGTAAAGTTGTTTTGAAACGATGTTCACTTACGGTGTTGTGAAAAGCACTATACAAATAAAAATGAAGATTTAACATAGAATTGGAGAAGTACTGTAGCATCTGGGATTATTAGAAGAAATGTATTGAAATGCCTGGCAAATTACAACAACTGGTGGCAGTAGTGCACTTGTAAACTTTTATTACATTCCTGAATTAAAATATGGACAATCTGTTCACATTATGTCATTTTATTTGTCCCTACAGAAAATAAACTCTTATACACTTTGCTCATACCAAAAATTTCATATTTTTGTACCCCAAAAAATTAGCTAATTTGTCTTTAGTTACAAGTGTAAATAAACACTCGATTGCATGAGTTGCTTGAGAAACGTCTAGGTTACGTATGTAACCCCCGCTCCCCGATGGAGGGAACGAGACGTTGTGTCAAAGAAGCGACACTAGGGATCTCTCTTGAGCGCCGAATATGCCTCTGAACTATGAAAAAAGGCCAATGAGAAGTTGGCAACCAGTATTTGCATACCCCGCCCCCGGACACATGGGTATTTAGATGAGCAAATACGCTGAGTTCATTCAGGATTTTTCTGAGGAGCCAGAAATGGTCCGGCCACTGCAGTGGCTCGGCTCAACGACGTGGCAGTGAGGACACAACATCTCGTTCCCTCCATCGGGGAACGGGGGTTACAAACGTAACCTAGACATTCCCTGTCTGTCGTTCACTTCGACGTTGTATCGAAGAAGCGACACTAGGGGTCCAAATTAAATTGTGCCATGCGCTGAGCCGTGTACGTGACCAGCTGATACAGGAGCGGGAAGGTATTTTCACGTGCAAACGTGACCAGCTGTATCAGACCGCACCGTAGCCTTCCCCAATGCCCCATAAAAGTTGGCGGAATCCTTCTAGTTACCCTAAACAGGGGAACAAGGCGACACTTGCCAACCTGGGAACGGGCCAAGCCTGGCTGGGCCTCTTTTCTCTCTATGTTTCTCACATAGAGCAAGAACAGCCAGGGCCCTTACACGCATCGAGGGAAGGGGGTCTTTCCCAATTTCCTGTTTATTATTAATTTTTTTTTCCAGGAGGAAAAAGACCCTGCAGAGACCACATCTACCCAGAGGGGGAGGTAAAAGTGGTGAATACATCACATGGGTTTTTAGGTGGCATGTGGAAATGGCGCGGAGGTAGGCCCAACCTCATTAGAGGGGGGTTGCTACACTACAGCGACCAGAGGGCAGCTTGGAACTGCTGAAGGGAGACGCGGGTCCACTCGTAAGGGGACCGTGCCGCGGATAATACACACAGGGGGAGTCCATGCTCCTGATCTGTGGAGCACCTCTTCCAGTACAGGGTAAACTAGGTACCCGCAGTGGATTGGGTCGGCGAGTTCCTCTGCTGAACTGCAGACCCGCAAGGGCTAGGGAGGAATCATCCAGGGATCCAAAAGATGGGATCTCCTGGGAGAAAAAGTGCACAGTTTTACCTCGGCTGAGGGAAAGGGTGCTAGGTGCAAGCGATTCACCCGGCCAGCTTGTCAGCATGTTACCGAGTTCTACTGGCTCGGACCTGAGAAAACACGGGACGATACAGACTCAACCCGGAGATTGTAAAATCTCGCAAAGGTATTGGGTGTTGCCCAACCTGCTGCTCTACAATTGTCTGCCAGGGAGGTGCCCCTGGCCAGTGCCCACGAGGCCGCAACTCCTCTGGTTGTGTGCGCTCGGACCCGTAAGGGAGGGGGGGGGAGAGGGGGGCAGGGCTAGCCAACGAAATGGCATCGACGACCCAGTGGGAATGCCTCTGTTTGGAGACAGCGTTCCCTTTCCGCTGTCCACCAAAGCAGACAAAGAGCGGCTCAGAACGTCTAGAGCTCTGCGTGCGGTCCAAGTAGATATGCAAAGCCCGTACCGGACACAGTAACGAAAGGGCTGGGTCTGCCTCCTCCTGGGGCAGCGCTTGCAGATTCACTACCTGGTCTCTAAAGGGCGTGGTAGGAACCTTGGGCACACAGCCCGGTCGTATGTGTATGCCGGACTGAACTCCTGGCAAGTGTCGCTGACAGAGAACTCTTGCAAGTCCCCGACTCTCTTGATGGAAGCGAGCGCGATCAGCAGGGCCGTCTTAAGAGAGAGGGACCTGAGTCCAACTGATTCTAGCAGCTCGAAAGGAGATCTCTGGAGGCCCACGAGGACCACTGAGAGATCCCAGGAGGGGAACAGGCTTGGCCGGGAGGGATTTACCCTCCGGGCGCCTCTTAGGAACCTGATGATTAAGTCGTGCTTACCCAGAGACTTGCTGTCTACAGTGTTGTGGTGGGTCGCGATAGCGGCAACATACACCTTTAGGGTGGAAAGGGATAGCCTCCCCTCCAGCATCTCCTGTAGGAATAAGAGCACTGACCTAACTGCACACCTCTGCGGGTCTTCAGCCCGGGAAGAACACCAATCTGCGAACAAGCACCACTTCAGGGCGTAAAGATGCCTGGTAGAAGGGGCTCTGGCTTGGGTGATCATGTCTATGACAGCAGGTGGTAGACCAGCTAGATCTTCCACGTCCCGTCCAGGGGCCAGACATAGAGGTTCCAGAGGTCTGGGTGCAGATGCCAGAGCGTGCCCTGTCCCTGAGAAAGAAGGTCTTTCCTCAGGGGAATTCGCCAGGAAGGGGCTGTCGTGAGGAGCATGAGGTCCGAGAACCAAGTCCGAGTGGGCCAGTAAAGAGCCACTATGGTGACTTGCTCCTCGTCTTCCCTGACCTTGCACAGCACCTGTGCAAGAAGGCTCACTGGGGGAAACATGTACTTGCGCAGCCCCGCGGGCCAGATGTGTGCCAGTGCATGTGCCCTGAGGGGAGCCTCTATTCGGGCATACCAGAGCGGGCAGTGGGAGGTTTATCGGGAGGCAAACCGGTCTACCTGGGCCTTGCCGAATCGTTCCCAAATTGGCTGGACCAACTGGGGGTGAAGCCTCCACTCCCCACTGGGCAAGCATTGTTGTGACAGCACGTCCGCTATCACATTGAGGTTGCCGGGGATCTGAGTGGCACGCAGTAACCTGAGTTGCTGCTGGCTCCAAAGGAGGAGACGACGGGCGAGTCGTGACATGTGGCGGGATCGTACGCCACCTTGGGGATTTAAGTATGCTACCACCGCGGAGCTGTCTGAACTGACTAGGACATGTTTGTCCCGTAAGGGGGGGGGGAGAGGGGGGCATGGCTAGCCAACGAAATGGCATCGACAACCCAGTGGGAATGCCTCTGTTTGGAGACAGCTTTCCCTTTCCGCTGTCCACCAAAGCAGACAAAGAGCGGCTCAGAACATCTAGAGCTCTGCGTGCGGCCCAAGTAGATACGCAAAGCACGTACCGGACACAGCAACGAAAGGGCTGGGTCTGCCTCCTCCCGGGGCAGCGCTTGCAGGTTCACTACCTGGTCTCTAAAGGGCGTGGTAGGAACCACCGACCACCGCGGAGGATGCCATATGCCCCAGGAGCCTCTGGAAAAGTTTTAAAGGGACCGCTGTGCCCGGCCTGAAGGAGGTGAGGCATTTCAACACTGACTGAGCATGCTCATTGGTGAGTCGTGCTGACATTGAGACTGAGTCTAACTCCATGCTGAGAAAAGAGATGCTCTGAACCGGGGTGAGCTTGCTCTTTTCCCAGTTGACCTGAAGCCCCAGGCAGCTGAGGTGCCTGAGCACCTGATCTCTGTGTGCGCATAGTAATTCCTGCGAGTGGGCCAGAATGAGCAAGTCGTTGAGTATGCGGATGCCAGCTTCACGGAGCAGGGCAAGAGCTGCCTTTGCGACTTTCGTGAAGACGCGATGGGACAGAGACATGCCGAAGGGGAGGACCTTGTACTGGTATGCCTGGCCATCGAATGTGAACCTTAAAAAGGGGCGGTGTCGAGGCAGAATTGAGACGTGAAAGTACATGTCCTTCAGGTCTACCACTGCGAACCAATCTAGATGCCGGATGCAAGTTAGGATATGTTTTTGCGTAAAAATTTTGAACGGGAGTTTGAGTAGAGCCCGGTTGAAAACTCTCAAGTCCAAGATCTGTCGTAAGCCGCCGCCTTTCTTGGGTACAATGAAGTAAGGGCTGAAGAAACCCTTCTTCATTTCGGTTGGAGGGACAGGCTCTATCGTGTCTTTGAGTAAAAGTGTGGCAATTTCCACGTGCAGGGAATTGGCATGTTCGCCGTGCACTGTGGTGAAGCGGATGCCCGCGAAGGTGGGCGGGGGCCTGGCAAACTGAATTGTGTAACCGAGTCGGATGGTCCGGGCCAGCCAGCGTGACGGGTTGGGCAGTGATAGCCACGCATCCAAACTTCGTGCTAAAGGCACCAAAGGGTGAGTATTTTTGACGTACCCAGCGGGGTTTCGCAGCGGGCGGAGCAGGTATTGCGGCGTCGGGAGGCAAGGGTGCGTCCCGAGGCTCTAGTGCTGAAAAAAGACTCAAAGCACTTACCTTGCACGGCATACCCGGCAGGGGACGGGTTAGTGACTGAGTGTCATGGCCAGCTCGTTACAAGCCGTAACATAAAAGGGAATCAGACACGAGGTTGTTCAATTATGAAAAAGAATGGCTTTATTGTAATAAACAAAGACCACTACAACCGATCAATAATAATAAACAAATCTAGGGTTAACGAATACAACACAAAGGTTAACGAATAATATATTTAACAATAACAAAAAAAAACTTGACGCTACACGACATAAGGAAAAGCAAGACAAGGTCTCACTGGGACCAGCCACTCCTAAGATATGAATTTACCCCAATGAGCGAACTCCCAAGTGAGCAAGAGAGTCACTTCCCTGAGCGAGTCAGAGAGCGACTACAGAGCGAGACTCACAAATGAATGAACAACTTCAATTTATACTTCTAATTGACAATTAGCAAGGAGAGAACCAATAATATTCCCCCATGCTTTCCTCCAACCGAATCACAAGACTCAGGGTCGTCACACTGAGGAGGAGGTCCGATGTGTGCGTCTTCTGAACTCGTCTGAACCAGCCGGCCGGGGAACAGTTGTGGGACTGAGGGCAGAGAGACCGCGTTCAGGAAGCCGGGACAGTTGAGATCTGGAAGCAAAGTGCCGTGAGAACGGCATTTGCGGGCCAGGTGATCCAGAGGCAAAGGAAATAGCTCTGTTATTGAGAATGTGGGTACCGCGACTCCGTCTAGGGGGTGCGGCAAATGAAATAACTTCAAAAAAAGATTCTCCTCCCGGCCCTCCCCTGGGGGACGGAGCGGTTTTACCATCTCCAGCGCTATCATCTCTCACTCTGGGTCAGGTGTCTCAGGAGCACCTGGGGGCCTTCCGGGTCCTCAAGGGGTCCGTGAGACAGGGGGCGTGCACTTCCTGCAGGGTGCTCGACGCTGGGGCTGAGAGCTGGGCCCAGGTTGAGGTGGAGCAGGTTGTCTTTTAGCCGCAGGTGGACGCCCTCGGTGGGCAGACGGGGCATGGTCCATGGCGGCAGGCTTGCGGCGGGGCAGGATGTGAGAAATCGTCTCCGTCTGCTTCTTCACCGTGGAGAACTGCTGGGCGAAGTCCTCGACGGTGTCGTCGAAGAGGCCGAACTGGGATACAAGGGCATTAAGGAAGCAAGCTTTGTCGGTTTCACGCATCTCAACGAAGTTCAGTCACAGATGACGTTCCTGGACCACGAGCGTGGCCATCGCCTGCCCGAGTGACTGGGCCATGACCTTCGTGGCTCAAATGCGAGGTCGGTCAGTGAGCGCAGTTCCTGCAGCACATCGGGATCAGGGCTACCCCCATGCAGATATTTGAGCACCTTGGCCTGGTGGACTTGCAGGAGGGCCATGGCATGCAGAGCGGATACGGCATGTCCGGCGGTGCTTTAGGCCTTCGCGGTGTGTGAGGATGTTGTTCTACAGGCCTTGGAGGAGAGTACAGGGTGACCCCGCCAGGTGGTAGGGCTTCCGGGACATAAGTAGAGTACAGCTGCCCTGTCCACCTGGGGAATCATCATGTACCCGTGGGCCGCTCCGCCATAGAGGGTAGCGAGACTGGATGAGCGAGTGGCGTTGTGACGAGTGGAGAGTTGTGCTCTCCATGATGACCTCAGCTCATTGTGCACCTCCTGGAAAAATGGGACTGGGGGGGTGAGGCTGTGAGCGGCGCCGAGACCCCATGAACCAGTCATCCAGCCGCGATGGCTGTGGGGAGGATGGAGGGTTCCAATCCAACCCCACGCTAGCGGCGGCCCGGGAAAGCATGTCGGTCATCTGCGCGTCTGCCTCAGCCTGGGCGTGCTGGCCTGAAGGCAGCAGCCCAGGGGGGGTTTCAACGTCAGATGCCGCGCTCGCCGATGCAGCGTCGAGCTCATTCACTTCGAGCTCAAGAGGATAAGCAGACTGGCTGTGAGGCGAGCTGCTGTTACCTCGAGCACGGACGGGAGTCAACGAGCGTGCTGGGGGGGGCGTACCCGGTGGAGCTGCACCCGCTGCCATCCCCAGATCGCCTCCAGCCCCAGCCGCATCGTCCTCAATCCTGTGGGAAGAAGGAGCAATGTGGGGGCGGCTGAAGTGGCGTGTTTTCGGTTGAAAGCAAGCCGTGACCGCAATGTTGCCATGGTCATGCCCTTGCAGTGAGAGCATGAACCATCCACAAACTCAGCCTCGGTGTGGTCGCTGCATAGACACACGAGACAATGCCTGTGGCCGTCTGAAGTGAAGAGCACTCTACCACATTCAGGAACCACACAGGGGCGGAAGGGCATCTTTTAAAAGACGCGTCCTGAGAAGGACATTGAACGCCGCTGTGTTTTGCTCTTTTATAGGAATATACTCTTTTACAAGAAAATCACTCTTTTAATAAACTCAATGAAGAGTTATTTTTCTGCACTGTCGAAGCGCCCTGGGGCAAATCTGCACAGCCAACTTACTTTCTTCTGTCCATTCAAGCAACATACATAGAACTGTCAAATCTTAATATTTACTCTTCAAATCAATAAATCAGTGGTTAGCTGCTGGATTTAAATTTAGACCCTCAGAACAATTTAGACACAGGCATTGAACCTCATTGATGGCATTCTAGAAAATCATGAAGTGATCGTATAAGACTGAAATAAACTTTTCCAGAGAAATTTTAATCCACATTATGAATGACAAATCAGTAATGATTACCAGCAGTAATAAGCGCAGGAGAATCAATCAGATAATAGCCCACATCATGGTTCACAAAGTTATTAACATTCATATTTGAGGAAGTTATGATGTTCAATTAAATCTTAACCTTTCTCCATGGACTTCACCTGCCCCCAAGACCAATTTTTTAAATGATCCAAATCATTCTTAAATTTAGTTTCCTTTAATTTTAGTCTCAAATGCAGCTTCTCAGTGTACCCATGATCAACCAAGACCTATTCTGTGTATAACAAACAAAAAACAAATAAAAGGAAAATAAAATATCTATCTATCTGCTATCTACCTTTTTCTAAAGTCGGGCCCCTTTCTGTCTGTCTGAAGACATCAAGAGAGGCTTGTTTCCCCTCAAAGTCTGCGGAGTATCATTGCCATCCTCAATCCCTTCATGAGACAGTCCCTAACAAAAATAAAAAATCTCTGCCTATCTTTTGTTGATCAAGTTTACACCGATAACGTTGCACTCACATTTAAATTGTCCTCCAGACATTTTTAAACAGAAAAATCAAAAACAAACAAACAATCATGGGTTCTTTCATTTAGATATCAAGACTTTCTAGTGTTTTATTTAATAATGTTAAAATAGCAATCTCTCATAAACTGGACCAAAAAGAACATAAACTATTGGCATGGTTGGATGTGAAATTTTCACATTTAAGGTTTACTTTCATAAGTTACAATATATAATTTTCTTATTAGTTGTTTTATCATCATATCTTTGGTCCTCTTTTGCCATTTGCTTGTATATAACAACACTTATCTTAAATACAATCTTTGTTTAAACACTCCCGTTCTCATTCACCTTCGCTGCCATTTTCACAGACCAGCAGGCAGAACGGAGAGTCAGGCAAAATTACAAAATCATGCATTTTGAACAAGTTTGTGTTATCTGTAGATGTTACAGGTAATTTTGGTGTCATATGACACTTAACAGGAATGCCATTAATTCCCACAGAGTTTAGAGTGCGTCCCGTAATAGAGCCCTCATTGCAATGCGTGTTAATGAACTTTTAGATGCGCCAGTTTCAATGATAAAGGTATCCGGTTTTTATATGGTAATTCTTTGCATATAGCCAGCGTCTCTGGAATGATATGATATCCGTCTGGGCATTTGATAAAAGGAAATGCAGCTGTTGTACCTTTGCTCGTATCGTTTTTGAATCTGAATCGAATACGTCCTTAATTGAGTTGCCTTTAAATTGTGTTAAATAGGGATACAACAGTGTGCATGGTCTTTGGGAGGCTAGGGGTTAAAGCTTTGTTCACGACAATATCATATTTAGGCAGCTTGTTTTGAAACAGAGACCGCTGCGTACATTTGATTAGTCTCTTTTTGTTCAGGACTTTTGTCCTAGAATGGTTTAATTTTCTTACACACCTCGTATGACTCTTATGTATTTATAATCCCACTGAGGGTCCCCCTACCCTTTTTAACCATACATTTGGATTTACCCATGAATTGATCTAATTACATTTTTTCCTTTTTTTCTTAATTTTTCCTTTCTCCTTTCTATGGCTGATCAAACTTTTTATCTATCAAAGGCACTTTATCAATTAATATCAATTCAGTTATTTCTGGAGGTAAGGTTTTGGACAGTATGAATCTATAATCACGTCCAGTCAATTGACTGTAAGTCGTAAGTTTCTTTAAAACATTCACGTATTGCAGAATGTACTTAACTGGGTCGGGTAATTATTTTTTCTGCATATTGCTTGTGCCTCTGTCATAGAACGATTATTACAGTTAACATTTTCATCAGTGGTATGCAGTATTAAACATAATTACAATAGGAATTTCATGATCACAATCACAATTTTATGGTCATGTACAGTACTGTTATGCCTATGCTATAATAGTGTAAATTCAAAAGTAATCCAATTTCTGTAATTTGATGGCTGTTACGATCGATGGTATTTCCCCCTCCGAAATTGTAATGGGTCAGTATAATGTTAATTTCGTCAGACGAGACGAGACTAAATATGTTCGTCAACGACCTTTTTTTCCATGACTAAGACGAGACGATGACTGCACCAATGTCCAAAAACGCTGACTAAGACTAAATTAACATGCATTATTGTTGACGAAAAAAGTCAAGACTAAAATGTTTTACATAAAATAAAAACTAAGATAAAATCTCTCTTCATTTTCGTATACAATCGTCTCTACTTTTTCATCATGAGATAGAATATTCTGCTGTTACGCCTTCAAAATATTCCGAATGAGTTTGCGCTGTTGCTCAAGTAACGGTTACAGGTCTCATACTCCTGTGGCTGCAACACGAAACTACATGGAGCAAGAACACAACAATCATAGAGTGGCGAACACGCAACGAGTGCCGACGACATGCGAGGTAGAAGGAAGAGGCTCGATATTTGGTCACATTTTAGGTACAATGATATTGACAAAAAGTCAGAATGTGTCATTATAACTGACGGAAAGCACTGCGGACAAAAAATACCGGGGAAAAACACCACCAACCTTAAGCGAAATCTAAAGTCTAACCACCCACACATTCAGGGAAGTTAACTTATATATACGTCTCATAGCTAATGCTGATTTTAGGCATCTACGCTGTAAATTAACTAGTTAGCTATGGTGTTGTGGCACATACATTATGCAGGTTATATATATTTTATGTAACTTATTTTGCCACATGCGTGTGTGGGCCTTCACATCATAATCAAAATGAATGTAATTAGTCATAAAAGCTAATTTATATGTAAGGAAATCAAGTTAAACAATTACATTATATTTCTCCAAATATCATCAATAATGGTGTGTGCAATACCATGTATAACTTGCATTAAGTTGGTAATTTACTTTGTCATATAAAATACATCCATCCACCTACAGTTTTGTAATGGATTTCGCTTACTGTTGCAAATCTTGCCTTTTGAACTTGATTGTATAAAATTTTATTATTGCTTTAGTGTTTAACCTAAAGTTGAAGTATCAGCAGCTGTAGTAACAGCAGAAATAATTATTGTTAGCCTTGTTAAATCTCATTTGTTTGTTATTTCTCAAGGCCAATCTACAATTTAAATAGGTTGCATTTTAGGCCTACAGTACAGTAGGCCTATTCTTTTCAGTTTTTCTGGGTACACTCTGAATAGAAAAATTAGACAAAAGGCAACCAAAAACAGTTTTTAAAACCTTTGTAATTTGTCAGTCTGAGTCTGTTGGGCCCCAGCTTTTGAATTGTGTTTGTTCAAAATAAAATACTCTTCAGTTCATAATTTGTGAACGTGTCTCTTAAATCAGAAAACCAGACACGTTTAACAAAGTGAATTCAAAAAATCATTCAACAAGTGTATTTTGTCAGGTAATTATGACATTTACCCAATATTTGAGATGTGTGAAACATTATTTGACTGAAATGGTTATCTCAGAATTAATCTTAGAAACAATTTATTTAAAAAAAGACTAAAATGTTTTGACTTAAACTTGACTAAGATGTATTGAGTTTTCTTTTGACTAAAACTAGACTAAAATGATGAGACTTTTAGTCGACTAAAACTTGACTAACAAAAAAAGATATGTGAATGACTAAATATGACTAAAACTAACAAGGACATTTGGCACAAGACTAAGACTAAATTAAAAATAGGTGACAAAATTAACACTAGGTCAGTAGGTGTTTATTCCTTTCAGACCGTCTATCCTTTTATCATGTTCTTCATTGCGTATTGGCATTATGTTGAAAACCAGGGACCCTCTGATCTGCAACCATGCCAATAGCAGTTTTTGATTCTATATATCTAATGGAAATGTTACTACTTGAGTGCTAAGTTGCACTTGCATTTTACCAATTTGAACCATCGAGGTGTGACTGTAACCATGCACATATCCCATGTATGTATCAGAGCGTAAATATATATATATATATTGTAGTCTAAAAAGTTCATAAATGGAATCCCCTTTTCCAATAATTTCAGAAGCTTTTAAATTCAGCTATTGCTCAACAATACAGATAGCTCTTCAAACACATCAAATGCACAAACACAATAACAAATAACAGTTCCAACACACAGTGTCTATCACAGTAGGTTCGGTATTATACCCTTGATTGTTTCTGAACATGAAAGCCTTTGGTAATTCCCCTGGCAGGGGACAACTTAATTTTTCCCCCATTCTTGTTTAAGAAATGTTTTGTTTATATGTTATCAATAATTTTTTTAACACACTGTTCTAACACCTACAGGATCAATCCACAAAGCTGATATTTCTGAACGTTTTTATACTATCCTCTTAACCAAGGAAATTCCTTTACAAAGTTTCACAAGACAGCTTTCATTCCCAACATTCACTCAATACATAAAAGACAATATTTCTTTATTAGGAACGTTTACTCCATTCATCGTATCCCTTTCAGGGCTTATATTCACACTTGTCCCTTTATTTATAAGGCACATATAACATACACTCTGCGTTCCTTTTATTTTAAGGACTCATCACACACTCCCAAATGCAATCACACTTCAGTCCTAATTCCCACTCTCAAGTACTCTCACAAGTACATCAAAATGCCAACAAATACCAAATAACAGTCCCAACAAATAACAAACATATAACAGACAACATATAATTCTCCAAACACACAGATTCCAACGCCTGCAGAACTGGGCATGCAGCTGTTTTTTTCCCCTAGAATGGTACCCGTCCTCTTCCCACCTTAGTGAGGATATGTTAAATCTGAGGTATTTTACCTCATAGCTATTGGTATAGAGATTATTTTTTAACCTGCCAATTTTTTTTTTCCATATTCAATTTTCAAAAGTTTTATTTTTCGATGTACACTTGGTCAAAATGGAGTGATCAGCCCTTTCTGCAGCCTAGCAGAGAAATAACGTTCCCTTTTTTTAGGTAGTCCACCAAATGCACACACTATATGGCTCAGAGATACCCCAACAAACAGGTCAACATATGTTTATCAAAAAATTTACCGTACCTGTTTGTGAGGTATCCCGGACGTAGCCCCCAAACTGTTAGGAATAAAAGTTCTCGTTGTAGTTTAGCACACAACACTTAATTCCTCTGTTGGAATAAAACTTGGATCTCGTTGTGTGTGCTCATTAGAGCACAGAACATTGCAAGAAAGGATAAGACAAGAGAAACTAACAGCATCTATGAAGGTCATAGACTCTTCTGTGGTTAGCACAGATACATACAGAGTCAGATGTCAAACCAAAGACAGCATGTACAATTTTTATTTCTCACAGTATCATCAGCATCCACTATCAGTTGGCCTCTAATCTTTTCACTGCAAAGATGGCACAGAAGCCACTTCTGAATTGTCCTTCAGGTGTATTTACACAGCACAGCCTGTTAAATGCTGCTCAGAGGAGGCATAAATCAATTTACACCGCAAATGCAATTGCACAATGTACTGAAATTAATGTTTTAAATGGAAAATTAAAAAAAAAAATGATTCAAGTAACATTTCATTTAAACCTTTCTAAAAAATGTATGTTAATTGCAAAGAATAATTTCAGCACTACTCTTTTTTTCAGCTGTTTTAGCATAATTCATTGTACAGTTGTATGTCTTATTGTTGGATTGTATTATTTTCTCAGGCTCAGTAAGTGTGAGCTAACAGAGCAAAGCTGTTCAGCTCTAGCTGCAATTCTCAGTTCAGACTCCAGCAGTCTTGGAGAGCTTGTCCTGAGCAATAATAATCTGCATGATTCAGGAGTGAAGCTGTTCTCAGATGGACTGAAATGTAACTGTAAACTGGAGATACTCAGGTGAGTTGCTTGTTAAATGTTGTTTGGCTTTTGTTAGCCTCAGTGTTTAATTTTTTTCTTTGCACATGATAGTTCACAAACTGTTTAATTTTAGGTATTAATATTGCTCAAGTAAAAGAATAACAAATTAATCTGTGGTGATCATGGCAAAAGAATGTTAACGTTAACTTTTAATTTCTGTTATAGATTTTCAAACTGCAGTATTAATGAAGAGGGTTATAACACTTTGGCTTCAGCTCTCAGATCAAAACTTTCCCACCTGAAAGAGCTGGATGTCAGTGGAAATGACCCTGGAGAATCAGGAGTGGAGCTGCTCTGTAATATAAAAAAGGGTCTTTACTGTAAACTGAAAACATTGAGGTAAGCCATGTGTTGTTGCATAAAGGTTGATAGTAGATTCAAAATAAACCATTTTACTTATTTTATCTGCGCCACCAGTTTAGTTAAGAGTTGAATTCTACATTGGTGAAACTCCTATTTTCTGCAGGTTTTTAAAAAGTCCTACTGCAGAAGAGGCCTATAGATATTTGAATAATGTTATTGGTAAAAATCCTTTACTCCTGAGAGAGCTGAATCTGAGTGGACATAAACTAGGTGACTCAAGAGTGAAACAGCTTGCTGGTCTACTGGAAGATAAACACTGTAAACTCAACAAACTTCTGTGAGTATTTTATTTCAAATGGCTTTAAATTCTATACTTGGTATTTAGGGTTTCTTTAAAATATAATATTGATATAACATTTTCAAAAACTGGTTAGGATTAAAGGTGTACTTAGTAATATTTGACTTTGGCTTACACTGACACATAGTGGCCTGAATGTTGCATCATTAAAACAGTTTGAATAGTTTTTAGTTACCAATGCCATTGAACAAATTCAATATGAACAGTAAACAGGATTAATTTGAGTACAAGTGTAAAATAACAAGGCGGTAACTGAGAATAAGTGAGTAGTATTTAGCTGGTCATGTGATACTAACATAGCAGCCCCAATAGGTGCTCCTGCTCCATGATGAATAAACAAGCTTTTATAAGGTTACTGATATGATTGGAGTCTTCATCTCGTGTGAGTTGTCATGATTTTATGCATATGTTTTAAAATTATTATTAATTTCTTTAGAAGTAAATCTTGTCAAATGAGGAAATCAATTACTGAGTGCACCTTTAATACTACCATCACTACTGTTTGAAGAATGTTTTGATATAAACTTAAGAACATTTCCCATCTTTCTGTACAGACTGAATAATACCTGTATTACAGAAGAAAGTTGTGGTGCTCTAGTTTCTGCTTTTAATTCAAATCCTTCAAACCTGAAAGAGCTGGATCTGAGTGGGAATATAATAAGAAACTCAGGAATGAACACAATCTGCACTCTGCTGGGAAATCCCCAATTTAGACTGGAGAAACTGAAGTATGTATTTGTATTTTTCTGCATATTCTAAATGTAAATTAATTGTAAAGGATAAATTCAAATTAATGTTATATTTAAATCTTTTCTAAAATCTTACTGTATAATTCAATTGAGATTATTGCCAATATTAAAAATACAAAGTTAAGGCAAATTTTCATTTAGTCATTTAGCAGTCACTTTATCCACATTGGCACACTTTGCACATACAGTCTGGCAATAATAATTTTTCTATTTAGTGTTTGAGTTCTGTTATTATTTATACTTTTAATACTTTTTGATCAGAAAAAATTAAGATATTTATTTCTCTAGATTGTCAGACTGCAGTATTACTGAAAAAGGGTATGAATCACTGTCTTCAACTCTGAGATCAAATCCTTCACACCTGATAGAGCTGGATCTCAGAGGAAATAACCCTGGAAAATCAGGAGTGGAACTACTCTATGAGTTACTACAGGATGAATGCTGTAAATTGAGGTCCATCAGGTAATAAAAGCCTTCAAATATTAAAAAATCAGGAGTAGACATGAAGACAGTAATAAATTAGGTCGGAGGGGGCAATTGAGCCATTGCAGAATTGACACCTTGTAAAATCCAATTAGTTGACCTCACTTGACTTTTTTGAAAGCCAAATTATTTTTAATTGTTTAGCACATTTCACAACACTCATCATTTCAAAGCAGCTTTATGGGAAACTATTCTGTAACAAAGCTTTGATATCTTAGGAAAGAAAGTAGTTTTTCATGCTTTTTATAAGTAACCACACTGATTTGGCTCAAGTAAAGATAACTTATCTATTTACAGTTAGTACAGTTAACTAGATACAATTAGACTTAATTCATATCTTTGATTAAAGTATTATTGTTTTTATGTAATTATTTAATTGTAAGTAATTTAATTGAAACTAGTCAAATGTAAATTTTTTACAAATTTCTATATCCTCCTAGAGTTTTGAAGCTACATCCAAACTCAGCACAAACCTTCAGACTGTTCGGGAATAGTTAGCTATGTCTTTTCTAACTGATTGGACATATGTTTTTTTGCACACCGGACAATAGCAAATTTGAAAAATTCCATAGACTTATAATGACATAATGTTCAAATGGGCCAAATGAATGTTTGTGAATTCAAATTCCAGCAGTCAATTACATTTCTAATGTAAACAAACCCACAAAAAGCCTCTAATACTGTATTCTTTAATTTGCTCTGTCTTTCTCTTATATATCACTGATCTATGTGTCTGTCTGTCTATTTAACTTGCTAGCTGGAGATTTGTCTTTGTCATGTTCACCGTTGTCTTTTGTTTTTGTGCTCTTATTTTGAAGTTCCTGTTTTGTTCCTGTTTCCCTTTTGGTTTTTGTAGTCCCTTGTAGTTTTATTTTATGATTGGTTTTCCCCTGATTAGTTCTCTTTCCCTGATTGTTTCACCAGGTGTTCCTCGTTCCCTTGTTAGTCCCTTTATGTATTTAAGTCCTTGGTTTCCCTGTTTTCTTTGTTAGTTATTTCATGTTGTATGTTGTTTTCCTCCCGAGCCTGGTTTTCCTTGTTTCTTGTTTTCCCTTTTTAGTTAAATAAAATCTGCACTTAGACCCTCTCTTGCTGCCTGTCGTCACAGAATAACTAACCAAAATAATTGATCTAACAGCTCAGCAGGCGAACTACCGGCTACTTTGCCTCAGACAAGAGGACCGCCCTATAGAGGCCCACGTCCGAGACTTTCTGGAGCTGGCATACACTTCCGACTTCCCTGAATTTTCCTTGGAGGCTTTCTTCAGGGGAAATCTTAGCAGTTCACTAAGGGAACGGCTGCCACCAGCAACCCCACACTGGACACTCCGCGATTTCGTGGAAGAGACCCTGATGATCTTTGGCTCTCCATTCACTATGGACGTTGCGGAGGAGGACCCTACCTCTCCTCCCACAGTGGTCACCCCCCAGCCTTCCATCACTCGTCCCTCCACGCCAGCCACATCCAACGTGATGCCAGCCTCGTCTGTCCGGAGGAGGAGGAGAAGGGGAAAGGCTTCTGCTCTCCAGTCTCTGCCTGCCACGGCCAACGAGCCAACGCCCACGCCTGCCACGGCCAACGAGCCAACGCCCACGCCTGCCACGGCCAACGAGCCAACACCCATGCCTGCCACGGCCAACGAGCCAACACCCATGCCTGCCACGGCCAACGAGCCAACGCCCACGCCTGCCACGGCCAACGAGCCAACGCCCACGCCTGCCACAGCCCTCAAGCTGCCCGTCTCGTCCGTCCCAGAGCCAGCGTTGCCCGCCTCGTCTGTCCCAGAGCCAGCGTTGCCTGCCTCGTCCGTCCCAGAGCCAGCGCCTGTAGCCTCGACCGTCCCTGAGCCAGAGCCAGCGCCTGTAGCCTCGACCGTCCCTGAGCCAGAGCCAGCGCCTGTAGCCTCGACCGTCCCTGAGCCAGAGCCAGCGCCTGTAGCCTCGACCGTCCCTGAGCCAGAGCCTGTAGCCTCGACCGTCCCTAGCCATTGCCAGCGCCTGTAGCCTCGACTGTCCCTGAGCCAGTGCCAGCGCCTGTAGCCTCGATCGTCCGGTGGAGGAGGGGAAGAAAGTCCCCCAGGGCTCCGCCTCTCGAGCCTCCCAGGGCTCCGCTTCCAAGAGCTCCACCCCTCGAGCCTCCCAGAGCTCCGCCTCCCGAGCTTCCAAGGGCTCCGCCTCCTGAGCCTCCCAGGGCTCCGCCCCTCGAGCCTCCCAGTGCTCTGCCTCCCAGTGCTCTGCCTCCCAGTGCTCTGCCTCCCAGTGCTCCGCCTCCCAGTGCTCTGCCTCCCTAGCTTCCCTGTGCTCCGCCTTCCAGGGCTCAGCCTCCTGAGCTTCCCAGTGCTCCGCCTTCCAGTGCTCCGCCTCCCAAGCTTCCCAGAGCTCCGCCTCCCGAGCTTCCCAGTGCTCCGCCTTCCAGGGCACCGCCTCCTGAGCTTCCCAGTGCTCCGCCTCCCAGTGCTCCGCCTCCCAGTGCTCCGCCTCCCAGTGCTCCGCCTCCCGAGCTTCCCAGTGCTCCGCCTCCCAGGGCTCAGCCTCCCAGGGATCCGCCTCCCGAGCCTCCCAGTGCTCTGCCTTCCGAGCTTCCCAGTGCTCCGCCTCCCAGGGCTCCACCTCCAGGGTTCCGCCTCCCAGGGCTCCGCTTCCCGAGCCTTCCACGTCTCCTAAACCTCCCATAGCACTGTCTCCTGAGCCTTCCACGGCTCCACCTCCCAGGGCTCCACCTCCAGTGCCTTCTTCGCCACCAGTACCTTCCGCGCCTCCAGTGCCTTCCATGCCACCAGTGACTTCCGTGCCTCCAATGCCTTGCACGCCACCTGAGCCCTCCACGGCCCCCTGTTGTCCTCCATGGCCCTGCCTGCTCCGCCTTCCACGGCTCTGCCCCCAGAGTCCTCCATGACTCCGCCTTCCATGGCCCTGCAGCCTGAGAGTGCCCCTGACCCCGGCCTGAGGCCTCCCCCCCGGCCCCCTGACCCGTTCCCTGTTCTGTGGCCTCCTCCCAGGCCTCCTGACCCACTCTCTGTCCCTACCTTGCTCCTCTGCTCCCCTTGTGCCCCCTCGAACTGCCTGTTTGCCCCCTGTGCCCCCATTGAACAATTTGTTTTTTGGGTGTTGTTTTTTGGGAGCGTCTGGAATCTGCTCCTTAAAGCGGGGGCTCTGTCATGTTCACCTTTGTCTTTTGTTTTTGTGCTCTTATTTTGAAGTTTCTTGTTTTGTTTCTTTTTTCCCTTTTGGTTTTTGTAGTCCCTTGTAGTTTTATTTTATGATTGGTTTTCCCCTGATTAGTTCTCTTTCCCTGATTGTTTCACCAGGTGTTCCTCGTTCCCTTGTTAGTCCTTTATGTATTTAAGTCCTTGGTTTCCCTGTTTTCTGTGTTAGTTATTTCATGTTGTATGTTGTTTTCCTCCCAAGCCTAGTTTTCCTTGTTCCTTGTTTTCCCTTTTTAGATAAATAAAAGCTGCACTTAGATCCTCTCTCGCTGCCTGTCGTCACAGTCTTACTGTAACGACTGTTTACCCATCATGCTTCTGCTTTAGAACTAGTTTAAACTTTCAGACAAGGCTTTGTTTACAGTTCAATTCTACAGTTCAAAATTAAACAGTCACACATCAGATGAATTTAATTAGTCCAAAACAAGTTTTTTACCAAACATAAATAATTACATCATTAATTTTGAATGTCTATTTTCTTCTGATAAAGTATGTGGAATACATTTTTATCAACCAATTTGAAGAATTTCTTTAAACTAAGTTTTATACTGTAAAACAAAACAAAAAAAAAACACCAAAAAGAGTTTAATCTGTCCATAAAGCACCACAGTAAATCACACTACATCTATAGTCACATAATATAAAATAAACATAACTACTGACATAAAAACGTGAAGTACATTAGAGCATTTTGGGAAATAAAGTAATTTTCCATAATGGTCCACAAAATATTTACACATGAAATATTATTAAATATAGATCAATTAAACTTCTATGGGTAGCATTTCAACATTGTCTATTTGATGCTTTTGTTAATACCCCTTGTGTTGTATGATATAGCATGGTCATCATTCATATATGATTCAAACGAGAGAAAAAATTACTGGTATCATTTTATTACTTGTATTTAAGAGAATGGTGCACAGCTCTTTGCCTATTAACCAAAGAACAAATAAAACTCTTTGTGTAACTAAAATTATCCTTAAGTATGTAAGACATGTTACTCAAGTAAAATAGGAGCCACATTTCTAACCCAAAACTACACAAGACCAATAAGAATGATGAAATCTGCAAAAGGCATAAAATTGTAGCAAGAATATCTAATCCAAATGATATTCTACTTTCTGTAGATTTTTGAAGAGTTCTGCTGCAGAGGAAGCATGTGAGCATCTCAAGAATGTTCTTGATAAAAATCCTTTACTGCTGAAAGAACTGGATCTGAGTCATAATAAACTAAAAGGCTTTGATGAGCTGAAGTTATCTGATCTGCTGAAGGACTCTCATAGCAAAGTGGAGAAAATTGCGTGAGTACAATCTTCTTATTTTATTCATTATAACTTATTACATTTAGTACATATAAAAGACTCCCAGCCACATACTGTATAAAGGCTTGTTGTTCTGATCTGCAACAAGAAAACAATGCTGTTTTGTGTTTAGGTTGAGTTATTGTGACTTAACAGAGAAAAGTTGTTCAGCTCTAGCTAGTGTTCTCTCCTCTGATACCACTCTGAAAGAGATTGATCTGAGCAACAGTCCTCTGAAGGACTCAGGAGTGAAACGTCTCTGTGATGGACTGAAGAGTCCTCTGTGTAAACTGAACAGACTCAAGTGAGTATATTTTTGTCCTACAGAAAATAGGTCTCATTCACTAACTGCATGTAGACGGCTATTTGTTCATAAAACCTGTTTTCAAACATTTTAGTAATGTAATGGGATAATACACAGTCTCTTATATTTAAAAAATAAAAGATATGACAGTAACATGTTACTTAAAGGGATACTTCACCTCTGGGAAGATGAATGTGTATTTAAAATTGGTCATTTATATAGTATAAATGTGAAATTATTTTTGAATTTGAAGCATTCTAGACTGAGAAAAGGCAGAAAATGTATTTTTTACACATATGGCTGAAAGACAACAACTCCCAGAATGCACTTGCTTTGCTGCCCTTACGAGGCCACTCCCAAACCACGCCTACCGGTTACAGGTGGCAGCAGTGTTGCCAGATGTACGATAATTATCGTATTTGTACGATAATTTTGACCTCTGTACGATGTACGATCAATAATGAAAAAAATCCCATAATGTATGATAATTTCAGAGTTTTCAGTCGTTCATCCAAACACACATCCTACCGCTTCTCTCTCCGACCCCGAATCATTTCGCAGGCTCGCCTGCCTGCACGCAAGCACGTATACACACACACACACACACAGCACAAGTGGATGTGGCTTAGAGATCGAATTTGAATCTTTTTTGTGTTGTGCACTTTTTTCTTTTTTGTGCACTTTTTTTCGGCATATCTTTTGCACTTTGGAAAAAAAAAGTTATTCAGACTTCCTCCAGTTAATGTGAGCGTATTATACAGCTTGTTCAAATTGGCTGTAAAATTATTTGGAAAATAAAATTGTTGGAAAATAACTATATTTTATGCGTTTGGTTTGTGTACGATACTTCGACATTTCTAATCTGGCAACACTGACAACCAGGCTTGTATTGATACATCGTGACTCTATAAATCGTGAGTTAGTTGATAAATTGACTGACTACACGTGAAGAACATTATAATTCCGGGTGTCCAAACTCTGTACATGACGTCTTAGTAACAAAAAGAAAGAATCTTCGGGATTTATCTTCCTGTCCATGTGTGGTACAAAACTTGGGTGCTCAGTTATCCATGCTCAAGTTATCCGTGCAGTTTCATCAGCGGATTCAGCGATCTCGTCCAGAAGAAAACGGCATCGCTGAAATTCGCGACAGCGCATTTTTCATGCATCGCTGTTTCCATAGGCGCACAGCGAGAGCACTGACACCACCAGTCCGCCCCAACTCGAGTCTGAATATAATTTAACACTCTCTTCCTCCTGCTCCCCTGCTCCAGCAGCTGCTCCAGCCTCTGTTCATCGCTGTATTGCGGCATGAACCGGTAGCACGAGCATCAGATTCTCGCAACAGATCTTCGAAATCCCCTTCTGCCATTTCAACTTCAAAACTACCTTCCGCAATCGTGATTAGTCTACTTGTATACAAACTTTCTACACAGAGCAAGAGCCTGTTTTCTTAGCTTCCACAGAAAGATGGCTGACACTAGCTTCACATTCTGCGAGTGAGATCCCGCCCCATATGGGCGTGGTGAAAACATGCCGGAATACTTGCTGTAGTTTTAAGCCTCTGGACCAAAAATCCTCCGATGACGCAAAATGACGATTTTTGCGTCATCGGAGGATTTTTTCCAGACTAAAAATAAATAAATCTCTCGTCTCAGGGGGATATGAGGGGGGGGGGAGCTTGGTAATTCGAAAATACTACTGGTTTTCTACTGATACAAAGCTTAATGCCATATCCTGAAGTAACCCTTTAAACGGCATGTGATCATGTGCAGAACATTGTATCTCTTACCAGTTAACACATAGATTGTGGTTTGTATTCCTAATATTTATAATTGAGTTTAAATGATCCTGGTGCTTCCAAATTTTTGACAAACGTGTGTGTGTGTCTTCAAAATACACTATTTCTGCTGAAGGGTACTAAGCAAATAAGCAGCCGGGGTAGTGTGGAGGGGGGATCATGTTAGGATTCCCTCAACTCCAAAATACCAATTTAACATCAACTTGTGGAAAAAATGTGGAAAAAAGTATTCAGACATGTTGTGCTGTAACTAACTATTTTAAACAGCAATGATATTTTAAAATAACAACAAAAAAATGTTTGGACTTCTTCTAGACTTTCAAACTGCAGTATTACTGAAGAAGGATATAAAGCTCTGTCTTCAGCTCTGATATTAAATCCTTCATATCTAAAAGAGCTGGATCTCAGTGGAAATGACCCTGGACAATCAGGAGTGAAACTACTCTATGATTTACTTGAGAAACCAAACTGTAATCTGAGACTGAGGTACGTACTTAGTCCAGTTTCCTTGAAAATTATAATTAATTATACAAAACTTCAAGAAGACTTAAGTGTGGTGTAAGAGAATCTTCATTATTTACATAATACATAATGTAAGGTTATTTCAGTGTGTTCTTCTCTCTCTATGTTGTTACAAAGTTCCTCTGCAGAAGAAGCCTGTCAGTATTTGACTTCAATTCTACATGGTGTAAATCCTTTACTGAAGAGAGAACTGAAACTGTGTGGACATAAACTAGGAGACTCAAGAGTAAAGCAGATCGCTGCTCTACTAGAAGATAAACACTGTAAAATCAACAAACTTCTGTGAGTATAATAAATTGTTTTCTTGTATATAAAGTATCTTTAAATATAACATTAATATTACAGTTTCAATAACTGGTTAGTATTAATACTATCATAGTGTTCTTTGAAGTAAACTGAAAACATTTCCCATGTTTGTTTGTTTTTCGCTGCAGGCTGAATAATAACTGCATTTCAGTAGAAGGTTGTAATACAGTCGTTTCAGCTTTAATTTCAAATCCTTCAAACCTGAAAGAGTTAAATATGAGTGGAAATAATCTAGGAAACTCAGGAGTGATGAAGATTTCTACTCTATTGCAAAATACACAAGTCAGACTGGAGAAACTGGAGTATGTGATTTAATTTGTGTACATTTCTACATGTTCTGAATGTGAATTAATTTATAAAAGTTAATCAGATGTTATTGTTAAAGCATTTGTTAATGCATACATCTCTGGTGTGAGATTCTTGCCAATATTAAGAATAAAACACATATGAGCACATATTTTACACACTCTATAATTATTTTTCCTTTGTTTTGTTTTCATTTTTGTAATACATGATCTTATTTATTCTTGTAATATTGCTATAACTTCATTTTGTATGTGTCTTTTAATAGCTTAAACAAACAATAGTTTGTCTTAAGATATTTATAAAGCATAAATATCATGATCTGTTTCCAAGGGACAAATAAATCTTTTATCCCTCTAGATTGTCAGACTGCAGTATTACTGAAGAAGGATATAAAGCTCTGGCTTCAGCTCTGAGATCAAATCCTTCATACCTAAAAGAGCTGGATCTCAGAGGAAATGACCCTGGACAATCAGGAGTGAAACTACTCTATGATTTACTACAGGATGAACACTGTAAATTAAATAATCTAAGGTGAGCTAAACTTATGCAAAATAAATTATATACAGTCTAATTATTTATAGATGTAGTATTTCAGTAATACAGTAAGTTACACAATCTGTTGTTCAAAGTTGAAAGATCTATTCAACATTAAATAAAAGTGCAAAACTGTTTTCATCAGCACAAGTCACTGGGGATTTAACTGAGCAATATTTTCTATATATTTTTCATCACACAAAGTGTAGTTAAGATTTAAATTGAATACTGCTGTAACTTTCCTTCTCTACAGGTTGTTAAAAAGTCCTTCTGCAGAAGAAGCCTATCAGTATTTGACTAAAGAGTTTGGTGAAAATCCTTTACTCCTGAGAGAGTGGAATCTGAGTACACATAAACTAGAAGACTCAAGAGTGAAGCAGATCGCTGCTCTACTGGAAGATAAACACTGTAAACTCAACAAACTTCTGTGAGTATTTTAAATGTTTTTTTACTTTGTATTTAACACAACTTACATTACCTATATGAATGTATAGTGGGAACATTGGCTGTTGTATATAATGTGAAATAAACTCTAAAGTAGACTCTACTTAGTAATGCAGCCATGACGCTTCACTGACTTTCAGTAATTCAACGGTCAGGAGTCGGTGATTCCTTTTTTAATATATATTAGTGAGAGAGACAAAGCAATTTCTCAACTCTCTTCACTGTTTTCTTCACTGTCTACAGGTTGTCTGACTGCAAAATAACAGAGAAATGCTGTTGTGATCTGGCTTCAGCTCTGTCTTCAAATGTTTTACACCTGAGAGAGTTGGATCTGAGTAACAATAAACTGGGCAACACAGGTGTGAAGCACTTTGGGGCTGTACTGCAGAATTCAGACTGCAAACTGGAGAAACTATGGTTAGTAATACTCTCCTGTCAAGGCCAAATATATATTTTTATTATGTGTGGTCCATTGGTGTTCATATGAAACTGTAATGTGTTGCGCCAGCTGTAGTAACAGCAAACGAACTGAAAGGTTGATTAGCTGCTTAGATCAATGATGTATTAATTGTACAAATAGAAAACATTTAAAGTTGTTGTGATTGGCAGCATATGATCAGATTACAATTACAATTCGATAACTTCACCTTACATTCTGTTACTGGATTTTTTCTGATCCCATATTTTTGAAGCAGTTATCAGTACTCTGTAACTTACGTATTTTAACTTTAGCATGTAACCTTACAGAGTAAAGAGTTTGTTTCTTATATCCCTCATTATTTTTCTCTCTCTCAATGTAGGTTAATAGGGTGTGATATGACAGATGAAGGTTGTTCTGCTTTGACTTCAGCTCTGAATTCAAATCCATCACACCTGAGACATCTGAACCTGAGTGGGAATAAACTGGGAGACTCAGGAATTGGACATCTGTGTGATCTACTGAGAAATTCTCAATTCCAGCTGGAAAATCTGGCGTTAGTAACTGTTTGTATTGAACTGTTCATGAGTTCACCTGTAGTACATGTTTACAGAATGACAAAGTAGTTATGCCTATTGTTTCCATGGTTACAGTGATTTTCCAGGGTTATCACAGATATGAGACATTTTACCTTCTCTGTTTCACAACAGGTTGTGTGAATGCAGTATTACAGAGAAACAGTGTGGCATCCTGACTTCAGCTCTGTGTTCAAATCCATCACACCTGAGAGAACTCGACCTCAGTGGAAATAAAGTAAAGAACACAGGATTGAAGAACATATGTCATCTACTGAACGATTCACACTGTAAACTGGAGAAACTGAGGTGAGTAATGTTCAATTACAAGCAGCGATGAACCAACATTAAATTCCGTCTGATACAGAGAAGTTAATAATTATTGTCATGTAATGGCCAGTAACCGATACACTGATGATAATTAGTTGAATAAGTTGATTAGAGCTTTTCAAACATTTTTATGCCAAGAACCTACAAATACAAATATATCTATTTTCATGTATAATTTACCCTTCATACTGTGCAAGAATAAGAGTAAGTGTGATATATAAACAATATGTTCTTTGCTAAATTGTATATTTTGATTTTATATTCTCAATGTACTAGAGCCAAAAACAATTATTAAAATATGATCTGGAATACAATTACTTTATATGTAGTCGACCCCATATCTTTTTTTCTACCCCCATTAGAGAAACGGTACATGTATAAATGGATAAAAAACTTTTCTACACATTTCCAAGTAAACTCTGTTGTAAGGTTTGAAATTAAATTATTGTATTCATGATAGCATTTTTATTCATCCTATCTCTTTAAATGTCAGATGAATGGCAAATGTCATCTAAATCTTACTGTAATCTAAAATTAGGCAGAAACATGACTCTATAATAAAACATACGATCCATCGATAAATATCCAATAACTAATACAGATAAATAAATAAACACAGTCAGCATCAACCAATAACTGATATAGTGCTGAAATATCATGCATCTCTATCTACGAGAAGGAAAGAAAATAATAATTTGTTTTGGTATTTCAGTGCCTAAAATCACTCAGAAATAGTCTAAACTAAGACACATTATCATTAAGCGCTTGAGTTCACATATTTTGGGACATGTTTTAAAGTTATTGCATGTTTAGTGATTGATTAAATGAATATAATCTCTTCTCTATTCATGTGTTTGTCTCTTTCTAGTCTATATAATTGTGAAATCACAGATGTTGCTTCTTTGGCTGAGGTGAAAACAGTGCAGTCTTTAAAGAAACTTGATCTGAGAAAAAACACAATTAAACAATCATCATGGTGGAAGCTCTGTGAAGTGCTGAAAAACTCAAACTGTGAACTGGGGTGAGTAATCATTTCTCTTCATTGTATTAAATAGAGCATCACTGCATATTGGAAGTCTCTTATATTTGTTTCCAGAAATGATCATTAATTACTGCACATTTACTCAAAATGTTATATATCAGACTCTCAGACTGATCGGTCCTGTGACAGATGGGTTTGACTCAACTATATTCAGATAAAATACACATTTGCCTGAACAATTCAAAAAGTCTTTTCCCATTTCAGTGTTGTCAAAGTTACTGCATTCTGCGTTTGTAGGTCTAATGTCCAAACAGAAGTTAAATTAAAAGTATGGAGGGGTGGTAAAATATTCTGATGAATGAACACAGAAGGGATACATCAAGAACTACATGATTAATCATTAAAGTTTACCTTAAATTCATATTTAACATGAAATAAATGGTTCTGTTTAATATTAATATTATTATATCTTGATTCCTCTTCAAAGACTAGACAGCGAAGATTGGTTGCGAGCTGCTGCTGCTCTTTGGTCTGGTATAAAATTTATAACCGGGAGTAAAACTCAGGAAGAGAACGACAAGTGACCAACACATGAGGAAGCCTCAAAAGGAGGTGAGGAAACACTCTGCTTTATATAATAATGTAATATTCGTGTATTTGAGGACTCTGTGTGAAGATGTGCTATCTGTATATCAAAATCTAACATGTATATTATATATTCATATTAAACAGTGAACAGTAGTGTGTCAGAATCTGTACTTTTGTGTGAGGCGTTGACAATGACAAACATTTCTTGGATGAAAGTTCTCTTAAAAGCCTTTGACTTGTGAATTGTAATCTGTTTTATTGATTATGGCTGAGAAACTAAATTCAAATTTTTCCCTTAATTATTACCAAAATTGTAATTGTATTCTAATTAAATGAACATTTTAATGACATAATTTCAGGAAGGAGAAAAATAGCTTCAAGACATCATGTACTGTAGATATTGAACATATCTGGCTGTTAACAAAAGTGTGTAAAATGTCAAAAGATTTAGCCAGTTCATATTCTCAAATCTTAAATAAAAAGTCAAATGAGAAAAGAAACACTTCAATAGAAATGATTGTTTCACAGAAGTCTGTACTGGTGCCATGTTAGACTACCACAGACTCCAGCTGCATAATCCCAGCAGTACCAGTGTTTTTCATTCAACACAACTGTGTGTTCTGTACCTAATGCTTATACAGCAAGACATCTTGTTCTTATATGAAGGCCTAAAGCCCCGAACACACATGCAGCGACTTTATCTCTGTTCTCTGCACTGTGATGTCACTAGTGGGCGTTCCTACTGCTGTCGCTGTAACGTTATTGGTGAAACGCACGTCTGATCATGTCTTTTAGAAACCTGATCACAGATGAGGTGAAACTAGAATATCACTCTAATTTGACATGGATTCAGTTTCTTGTCCAAAAGGGAAAGTGTTTTATGCTCAATACATCATATCATTAATAAGATGAACGATCTATTAATGAATGAATCAAACTCACTCAGACTGCCGACAGTTTCTTTTCCATGCATCATTTTTATTATATCATGCATGTGTTTAAAAATGAATCATATAGAACAATGAAATCACAGAAACATCACAACGCTGCTCCGTCCACACTCGACTCCATTATCTCAAGAGAGACGGGTGACGTGAACTCCACTGACACAGACTCACTCCTCTCGGTTGTTACTCACGAAAGTCAATCCTCGTTTTCATTCTCAACTTTGTGTCGCTCGCCACGCCCACATCTAGTCCCCGGAGTTCACTGTCACTTGTGTCGCTGGAAGTCACCACATGTGTGTACGGAACTTACACATGCACTCGGTCTGTCAATCAAACATGCTTGCAATCTCACTTCAACACGGCGTGAATCTGTCCAATCTCTTGCATATCTCATCAGATATATGTACTCGTCATGATAACATTATATATAGGGAAAGAAAACAGTTTTTCTGCAGTAACGGCGAGACGCCTTCACGCAAATGATTTTTAGTGATCTACTTCGGCGCTTAACGCTAATGGAGTGAACAAATCTTTATGACTTGTTTTGGATATATGGTTTTTGAACACATCTCTGGTGTATGTGATGTTGAACACTCATCTGTTGGTTAGCTGACAATCACAGTACAACAGAACTGATCTATATCAGAAAATCAAACTGTTACACCTTAAAATAATGACTAAAAGAGAGAGTTCACCCAAAAATACCATCCCAGATGTGTTTAACTTTTTCAGCAGAACACAAATTAAGAGTTTTAGAAGAACATTTCAGCTCTGTAGGGCCATACAATGAAAGTGTTTTCATACAATGAAAGCGCCAAAAAGCACATAAAGGCAGCATAAAAGTAATCCATCAGACTCCAGTGGTTTAATCCATGTCTTCAGAAGTGATATGATAAGTGTGGATGAGAAACAGAACAACATTTAAGTCCTTTTTTACTATAAATCTACATTTTCACTGGCATTTTGAGATTTATATTAAAATAAAAAGCCAAGGACTTATAAATTGAATAATTATTTGTTTTCAAAAGAAGAAATTCAGATATACACATCTGGGACAGCATGAAGTTGGGTAAATAATGAGAGAATTAACATTTTTAGGTGAACTATCCTGTTATATAAAAATGTTTACTAGTGTATAATATATACAGTATATATATATATATACAGTATATATATATATATATATATATATATATATATATATATCATAAATATTAAGGATGTGGTTATTAGTGCTATTATTCTCCCGGCATACAGGTAATGCACACAGATTGGAAGAAGCTCCTCTTTCATATATTGATCATATTGTTTCTCTTTTGCAGTTACAGATGTTACAGAGGAAGAACGCTCTCATCAGAGCACAGATGTGTCCGATCAGAAGGGGACTACAGTATAAATCATATTCTGATGTTGAGATTAAACTGCTCTGATTGTATCTGAAAATGTATATTAGCCTAACAGTATTTTTTATAAATATTCATCAGGATTCAGTTTAATATCTTGTTTGACTGACATGTACTTTTAAGTCTAGACTTTAAATCTCTTTACAGTCTTCAGATGTATCTGAGAGCACAAAGTTCAATAAATATTCATGAAATCATCTCGGCTGTTTTCAGTATTATTGTTGTCTGCTGTTTGGAACAACACAAAATGTCCAAATATTTTTGTTCTTTTTTTTTTTGGTCCAAAAAAAATGTAATGAGTATTTGGAGTTTTAATAATTCAGTGTTAAATAACATGTTGTTAAAGTACCATCTTAGAATAAACAGCTGACGGTCTTGAGGACAAAGGTTGAGGTTTCCAACTCATAATGTCTATTTCAATCTCTTTCCTGACAACAACCAATGAGAACCAATTTTTTAGTTTACTTCTTAGTTCCCCTCATTTGTCATAAAGGGAGCAATTACTAATAATTAAAGGTGAATCTGAGGAGAATAAGGGAGCTACACAACAGCACTGTACGTAATGAATCTGACCAAAATGATCGTTGAGGATCTGAGAGATAACAGTTACTTACAGGTAAATCCAGTCAGGTAACCAAATCACATGTGAAATGAACATAAATCACCTGTGAATCAGTGTCAACTGTATAACTAGCTGATCTTCAAATAACATCTCCAATAAAATCAGACTGATTCATATCAAACAAGGTTGTGCTGATCGACTGTCAGTGATTTTATATTAATATTGTCCATAACCTAAGATGTGTTCCTACCTCAACGCACAAAACCAAAAGGCAAAATGTTGTTTTTTATGAGAGAGAGATACGTCTGTGATATTTAAAGAGGTTCAGTTGGTCTACAGGTGTATCTGGATGTTCAGTTGTGTAGATACTGGAACAAAAACTAAAAAACTCTTCTGATCAAAGACTGTTTAGCTCGAGACGGTACACTTGCATTAAAATGAATGAGAGAAAAAGTAACACCCAATATGGCGGGTGTAGAAAGAGAATTCCCGCCTTACAGGCAGAGGTGAAGTCAAAACCCCCTAAGACCCAGACCAAGACTAGCACCTTCAAGACCCAGATCCAGACTAAGACCTATCCCCAAGACCTGCCTGTCCAAGAGCCAAGTAGTGCATTTTAATGAACCAATGATGCTGAATTTATAATGTTCAACAATTTTGTTTAAATTTTCATTTATTTGACTTAAAGTAAATTAAATGGGTTTAAATACTTACTTATATGCATCAAAAGTGAATGTGTCACCAAATCCATTGTTGAATCTGCCCCAACCAATGGTGAACCTGACATTGTTGGAGGCTTGACAATAAGAAGGTCAGAATGAATAAGAAGTGGTATAGGTGAGGGAGTATTTATGGTCACTTTATAGAAATAATACACTCATATTCAGATACATATAATCCAAATAGTGGATAGGTTGTGATTGCATTTACCATTCCAAAGAAGAAATGGATATCTGATCAGTTATCAGAGTACACTGCTGAACTTATGGAGATAATGATAGAGATACAATGTATATGTGAGATAAATCTACAACACACAGTAATATGATCAGACTCAAGTTCTGCTCTGGTAAATCTTGATGTTCAGCAATCTGAAACCAGGCGAGATATTATATTGGAAATTCTTCATCTTTTATATACGTTACAGCAGTTAAGAGTGAAGATACAGTTTGTGTGGGTCTCTGCACATGTGGGAGTGAAGGAGAATGAGGAGGCTGATAGACTGTCAAAACAAGCAATGGAAGGGAATACAGTGGAAATGGAGGTCTCACATGATAGGTCAGATATCAAGTCATTAATAAAAAAGAAGATTTATCAGAGATGGCAACAATATTGGGATACAGAACCTAAGGGGAGACATCCATACTCAATAGTGGGGAGGGGAAGGACCTCTGGGAGGAGCAGGAGAGATGAAAATATAATATCAAGATTGAGATTGAGATTGGGGCATACTGGATTTATCAATAGTATGCAGTTAACATTAAAGCATCCTACTTGACTTTGTGAATGGTGTGGAGCAGGGCCGTGCACAGACGTTTTGAGGGGCAGTGGCCTAAACCAAAAAAAGGGGCACTAAGTTGCTTGTTAACACAAATTATACAGTTATTACAAAATATACAATTAAAAGACAAAACTGCACACGCTCGAATACATTTTAGACTTTATTTTAGACTTTATTTGTTCATTTTTTGGGAACGGCAAAATTGGACGACAGGGTCCTACTGAATTTGAAAATTCTGTAAAGGCCACATTGTACGTTATATTGTATTTCTTTACATGAGCAGGATCTGATGGATTTTGTAACTGAAGCAAAAACTCAAAGTCTTCTGGCTTTTTCTCCCTTGTGTACATGGCTGTGGCTGCCTCACTCTCCATTTCTTCCTGTTCTGCATCTGTCTCTTCCCTCTCTGTCTCATTGTATTGCCTTTCTTTCTCATTCTGAACTTCTTCTGTCTCTGGCTCAGTTCCAAGACCTTCACTTTTACTCTGTTGAGTTGATTCTGAGGCAGTTTCATCTTAATATAGAGAATGAATAACAAACCTGTTACAATCATATTTTAAATACAATTGTTAGGCTTAGTGCTAATTCAATTTATGTTCTTGTAATATAATTACTCTTCCATTCAAATAATTTAATGTCTACCTTTCTTGTTTTCAAACTCTAGCATATTCAGAATCCTTTACTGTCAGCCAGTTTAACAACACTTACCTGCAAGTGTCTGATTTGGCTGATGCTCAATGGGCTCTCCCTCACTCTCTGAGCCTGCCTCTGCCTCATCTTCAATGGAGTAATAAGTATAGACATTTTAATTTAATATTAGCATACATCTACTATGCTAATATACAACTCATTTAGAGCCTATGATGTGTTAGTCTCAACTAAGACAAGTGATTATAATGGGAAATATACTTACAAGAATTAAACTGAGAATCTGTCTGCTAACTGTTCTACATGATGATTTACCTGCTGGCTTGCTGGAGCTTTGAATCCATGTTTGCAGTGTTGAACTGCCTTTAGCAGCCTCCCTTCGCTCTTTCTCTCTCTGTCTTCTTTTTTGTGAAGGCATTGTTTTTTGTCTACAAAGTGTGCCTGTGATGACTGAGTGGACCCCAAACTACAAACCTCTCTCTCTCTCTCTCTCTCTCTCTCTAACAGTTAAGATGTTCATCAGAAATTGCGCACATCTATTCAAGCACTCTGATTGGCTCAACGAATAAACGTACATTCTCCCAGAGAGCCAATCAGATCGCTTATCTCTCTTACAATTGGATGTTGTTGCACTGCCTTGTGCACACACGAGAGGAGAAGTGAGAAGGTGAGACATTTCCGGTACCGACACTAGACTTCTGGATGTGCTTAAATTAAAATAAGGTTTAATACCTTCACAATTACAATTATTTGACGGGTGAGGAATAAAGACAAGCAGCTCATATGTTCTGTAGTTTGCAAATGTAGACATGAGTGTGATTTTAAAGTCGCAACGCGTCATAAAAACATCCTGAAGATACTTGAGCAAACCAACTGAAGGGAAACATGTTTGTTGTTAAAAATTAAGTGCGTTTGAGAGTGTCTAAATATATATATTTCAATTTTTGTGTGTTTTCTGAAAAACGCGAAATCGAAAGTATTTTTGCTCTTTTGTCTAGGCCGCGGTGATGAAGAAACAACAACTTCATTACTCATAAACACTGTTCTTTTAACGTACGATTTTGATTTACATCAATCAAAATGTATTTATTAATGTATTTATTTTCAAAAATGTCGTTAATTTTTGGTGGCTGTTTTTTGATGATGCGAAATCGAAAGTAACATATATTTCGGGTGTTATGCTGAAATCGGTGTCCTATCTGAACCTGTGTCTAGAGGTCGCTGTTCAGTAAGTTGTCATGTGAGCGTCACCACGTGACGCATTGAGGTGGAAACCGCAGGGTCACTATATCTCACAGTACATTAGAGATGACTGAAATCTGTTACCTCTCTTTAATTTCTATTAAATGTTTCTAATGTTCACCAAACTCATTCAGGTGATGTCTAGCAAATATACTTGGATAAATGTTTCTGCTAAACTACTCTTATAATGAAAATGATGTGAATATTCCAGGTTGAAGAGCGTTCATGGAAGAGTGAAATTAGTTTTCCCTTATACATGTTAGATTTTACAAAGATGTCTGGCATGTATACCTAGCATTAATTTGTTCAATCATTACCAAATATTAATAACTATACATTGTGCTTGTTTTTCAGTGGTTATTTTACTTGTAATAGTTTGAAGTATTTTAAGTATTTGTTTAAATTTGAGGTTAGTATATATTAAAAATTCAAAAACATTTTGCAGCAAAGTACTCGCACTGACGGAAGACGTTTAATTGTAGGTAGTGAATATAATGTGCATGATGGATAACTGTAAAATGTCTCAGAATCAGAATGACACAAGAAACGTTGTTAGACACAGACACGTGCTTGAAGAAACACTATGATATATTTAAGAACAGATGACAGAAAAGTCGTTAATGTGTATGTCTCACTAAATACATTTAGTGAGACAGAAAATAAATACATTAATGTATGTCTTGTTTTGAGGCGTGCAGTCTCATGAAACATGCGTATGTAAAGGGTTCTCACTCTTTCTTTGTTTCAGTCTTCTGAAATTGTTTTGCAAGAATAGTATCATCTATGAGAATGCTGTAAATGACTTCAGACATCTCAGTTCAGGAGGTGCTTTCAGTTCAGTTCACTTTATTTCCACAGAGCAGTTTATTGTGAACGAAACTCTGCAGCCATATCTGTGATTAAATCATAAAATAAAACCATGATTTATATTTCAGTGATTATTATCATCATTAGAAATATTATGTTTACATTTAGAATTGTTTTTAGATCTTAATTTGTTTTAGTAATTTTCTGGCTGTTGTCATAGAAGGATACTTGCGTGATGCTAAATTGAAAGGTGGTTATATATGTGTTTTTTTTAACACTTCGTTATTTGAATTTATTTTTCATTTCATTTGAAGTGCAATTTGAATTTAGAAATGTCTTTGTTTTAATTTTTTCATTTTTTAAATAAATTAATTTATTTAACAATGCAAAATCATGGGGGCCTGTTGCAAGTAAAGACGCTGACTACCACCGCTGGAGTCGTGAGTTTGAATCCAGGACGTGCTGAGTGACTCCAGTCAGGTCTCCTAAGCAACCAAATTGGCCCGGTTGCTAGGGAGGGTAGAGTCACATGGGGTAACCTCCTCGTGGTCACTATAATGTGGTTCTCGCTCTCGGTGGGGCTTGTGGTGAGTTGTGCGTTGATGCCACAGAGAATAGCGTGAAGCCTCCACAAGCGCTACGTCTCCGCGGTAACACGCTTAACAAGCCACGTGATAAGATGTGCATATTTACGGTCTCAGATACGGAGGCAACTGAGATTGTCCTCCGCCACCCAGATTGAGGCGAGTCACTACACCACCACGAGGACTTAGAGCGTATTGGGAATTGGGCATTACAAATTGGGAGAAAAAAAGAAAAATCACTGAAGCAAGAATATTCACCCATCTCTCAGCCAGGGGGGTTAACGGATTATTTTGATATTGTGATATATATATATATATATATATATATATATATTTTTTTTTTATATAAATACTTTTCTTGCATATCGCCCAGCCCTTGGAGGAAACAAAACTAATTTATTCACATTACCCTTCCAAAGCAGCTAAACTGGGTCCTAGGATGAAAGGAAATGATGGAGAGAATGCACGGATGAAGTAGGTTCGTTTCCAAAGAGATGTTGCTCTTCACAACTGCTGAAAAGCCCTCTTTCAACAAGTTGAACAACCCTATTTTAATCACACTTCATTTCCATTGTAAAGGTACAATATTAATGTAAAATAAAAATCAGCTGAGAAATTTCAGCAGTATTGTAGTATTGTATATGCTTATAGGGTACAAAGTGTTCTTGTATGCTTAATGCCATTGGCAATGAGGCAGCATCTGAAGAGTTGAGCACTTTTCTGTTTTATATTACTCAAGCTCATTAATATTGTTCCTCGTCGATGTCAGCTGTAACATAATGAGGGCTGTCAACGTCAGTTTCCTGATGACCCTCCAACTAAACATGTTCATATACCACAAGAACAAATATTTATAGGACAACACTGAAGAAATTAGACATCACCTGAATGAGTTTGGTGAATATTAGACACATTTATTTGAAATTAAAGAGGGGTAACAGATTTCATAAATATCTATTGTACTGTCAGATTTGGTGACTCTACTGTTTCTTTAAGAAATCTGTTCGCATTAAACAGCCCCGCCCCCTCAAGACACCTGTTGTACATGTCACTTGTCACTGAGCACAAGCAACAGACATGTTCTCACATGAAAACTTACTGAACAGCGACCTCTAGTTACAGATTTAGATATGTCACCGGTTAAACTGGCTTTTAACCATTTTGTCAGCCATACTATGCTTTCAGTGTGCAAGTTGAGATTGTTTGAGCTCTTTTGCTCTCATTATAAGCATACAACATATTTAAAAAACAAAACAAAACAAAAAAAAAACATGACAAAAATTAAGCGCAGTGTTGACAATCTTTATTTCCTGTATTGTTTTGTGAAGTGAGGAGAATTTTACTTCACCTACTGTAATGACCCATACTCAGTTTGGTTACACTATGTGGCACTGTAGTTGTTTTATTTTTGTTTTATTGTGCTTAACTCGACAATCTTTAGAATTGATCTATCATGTATTTAACTATGCAACATATTGTCTTCTCCAGGTCAAACCTAAAGAGACCAGTGATGAACATTGCTGAAGTAATGTTAGAGGAGTGAAGAAAGCAAGATGAGTCTCCCAGAGGAACAGAGGTGAGACCAGGACTGTTTTTAGGGTACAATGATGTCATGATACCAAAGTGTATGAAGACATCTTGTATGAGATCAAAGCAAAATGTGTAATTGAAGTGCGTTAATGTTTCAGACATCAAACCTGATACATAAACTTGACTGCATTGCAACTGCAGGTGTGTAAAGACCTTAAAGGGACAGTTCACACAAAATGAAAATTCTCTCATCATTTACTCACTCTCATGCCATCCCAGATGTGTGTGACTTTCTTCCTTCAGAACACAAATTAAGAAGTTTAGAAGAATATTTCAGCTCTGTAGGTCCATACAATGCAAGTGAATGAGTACCACGTTTTTGAATCTCCAAAAAGCACATAAAGGCAGCATAAAAGTAATCCATAAGACTCCAGTGGTTTAATCCATGTCTTCAGAAGTGATATGATAGGTGAGGGTGAGAAACAGATCAATATTTAAGTACTTTTTTACAATAAATCTACAGTTTAACATTCTTCTTCTTTTGCTTTTGGCAATACACATTCTTCTTGCGTTTCGCCACCTAGTGGGCAGGGAGGAGAATTTATTGGAGAAAATTACTTAAATCTGTTTTTTACTCAAACATATTATATTGCTTCAGAAGATATACATTTAACCAACAGAGACTTATGGATTACTTTAATTCTGCCTTTATGTGATTTTTGGAGCTTAAACATTTTGGTACTCATTCACTTGCATTCAATAGACCAAGAGATCTGAAACATTCTTCTAAAAATCTTCATTTGTGTTCCACAGAAAGAAAGTCAAACACATGTGGGATGGCATGAGGGCGAGTAAATGATGAGAGAATTTTAATTTTTGGGTGAACTGTCCCTTTAAGGTTCCAGTTGTTAACATCATAAAAGACTGGCATGTGATTTTAATTTAATTGCCCAATTGTCACACATTATACATACATTTCTGCATATATATAGTGAAATTATTTATTTTTCACATATCCCAGCTATGCTGGGGTCAGAGTGCAGGGTCAGCCATGATTCGGCACCACTGGAGCAGATAGGATCAAGGGCCTTGCTCAAGGGTTACACAGTGGTGTCTAGGCGGTGCTGGGGCTTGAACCCCCAACCTTCTGGTCAGTAATACAGAGCCTTAACCGCTGAGCCACCACTGCCCTATGATATGCATAATATTTGGTACACAATTTGTGTAAACAATGTAGTTGGCCCAAAAAGACTGACAGGTGAGGGGAAATACCCATTTTGTGTGGAACATGTGGATTGCACTCTGACATGTGATTATGTCTGAAAATGTTTAACAGATTCATCCAAAATGAACCTATTCATTACAATTTATTTTGATTTATCATAAAGAGAATTTACTGAAATTATGTAAAATTAAAAAAACCTAGAGTAAGAAAGTAAGAAAGAGAAAGAGTAACTCAATCAGATGATGTTTGATGTCACAGTTTCAGTAGATAAGCAGAGATAAACACACAGGAATAAAGTTCATGTACATAATCAGTTTTCTAGGCTCCAAAGTTCAATAGAGGGATGCAGGAAATAGTTTGTTTAACTTGCACAGATGATAAAGGACAGTTTATATTGATGCATAAGAAACTGTGATTGGGGACATGATTTATGCAAATGCCACTGCTGGTGGTGTTTATTTACAAAGGTAAAAAGCAGAACTGATCAGAGGGCGTCCCGCCGGGAGAAGTCATTTGTTTTGGAGAGTGATGGAGGGGTGTCTTATGGTTAAGAGGAGATCTTGAAGGCGAGGAAACAGCACTCCACTTAGTATTTGTGGTCATTCATTGTAACGGGTCACTCAGATATTAAAGGAGTAGATCACCCAAAAATGTAAATTCAGTAATAATTCACCCACATTCACATGTTTCAAACCTGTATGAGTTTCTTGTGTGGAACATGAAAGATGTTAAACAACACTCTACAATGTGAGTGAATCACTTGCATATGTGACAAAATATGATGCTATGTCACTAAAATATGTCTGTTATTAGCTAGTAAATGTTCAGAACGCACTCTTCAGTGATTGAGTTGTGAAGTGGCAAAGATCTTCAGCACCGAGACCATTTCACTCTCTAATGGAAATGTATCGTACTGGCTGCAGTGGATCTGGAGTTGTCACAGATGTCACCATCGGTTTCATGATTTACATTGCATGTGATGGAGTCAACTCAATATTTTCTGTTCAATCAGATTCTGAATGGCTCTGCAGACCAGTTTATTGTGTCTGTTGGATTATAATACACATTATGAGAGTAAAACTTTTGTTTGTGTGGTTAAGTAGTGTTCAAAGATGAGATCCATGCAATCTGGAGTCATGGTCTCTTTTTACTGTCCTTTCTGTTCTTTTCAGTCATGTGTTAATCAAAAAGTAAAAAGAAGCATTAAGTCTAATCTCACATAGCTCTGTTGTCATTAGTGGAAGAGCAGATTCACCTGTATTCAGTTCTGTGTCTGTGAAGAGTGATCGGTCAAAAGGTGATGTACCGAACTTCAGTGAGGAAACACCATCAGCTACCAAAAGGTATTTCACATGTTTCTTATTGTTGGTCATATATACACTATATTAGAGAATATTTGAATAAGTATTAATGAATGAAATTGAGCGTTTTGTTTCTCAGACTTGCAGGCAACATTAAGTCACAAGGGGTTTGTCAAACATTTTTAGATTATTCAAGACATTATAAATATATTTAGCTTTTGATTTATCACCAAGAGAACATTTCCAGAGAGCATAAAAATATTTAATGGCTTCCATTTCAAAAGTTTTGTTCCTATTGAAGTCTTTGTAAAGGACCTGCTTAATGCTGGAGTTACAAGTATTATAATTCAGAATAATGATTTATATTTGTCACTTGAGAACATATTCACAAAACATATTCAGAAATTTAGGAGCAACTCTTAAAAATGAGTGGTGTGTCACGTCTATTTTAAGAATCATTGTTTTTCTCTAAGAGTAATTCATGAAAGAGGACGTTGCACAACCTGTCTGTGAGAAAATCTGCATTCATGCATTTGTGAGAAAAACAAGAATTTGGTCGAGAAAATTGTGCCAAAGGTCATGTGACTCACAAGTTTTATGGATTTTTTCACATGGATTTTGTTTTTGTTCAATGATCCTCTAGAGTTTCTAGAATAATATTGATTTTATTTGTGAAATATGACGTAGGTTAATATGAAACACATTTTATATATTTGTAAAATCCAGTAGATTTGTTTGTGGTACATGACAACTATCATTAATTTTCTTTTAAATTCCACTTTGTATTTGCAAATCACTTTTTGTTTGTTTGAGAGTCTAGTTTTTTATGAAGTGAATTGTGTGTTTTCAAAAGATTTTATTTGTTTAAGTTTTGGCACAAATCTGGCTCCATAGTTAAATCATCCTTAGCAACAGGGGCGATTCTAGGGTCAGAGCTTTAGGGGTGCTGAGCACCCAACACCTCTTTTTTGTGTGCCAAACTGAGTATGAGGGTATTGAGACAGCTTTAACTGTTTAGGACCAGTGTCCTTATCCCCTAAGTCTGAACAGCTCTCTTCTGTCTCTGCTGCTTTGGCTTGGTGGCCTCTATGTTGCACTCCCTCTGTCTCTTCATTTCTTTCACTAGTCAATTCCCTCTCATCGCTTATGGACTCTCCCTGTTGTTTTCCTCCTCCTTTATGAAATAATGTGGTGTAAAATAATGTTACAAAAAGTAAATGTAATATAGGCTACTTAATGCCAATAAGTTAGTATAGGAGTATGAGTAGTTAATGTTTTGCTTGCCACTATTCACTATATGTCAATTTATTGTTGTTGTTTCCTCACCTGGTTCTTCCTGCATGCTCTCCCTTTCTCCTTCTCCATCTCCCTCTCTTTCCCTTGGCACTGACAATCATACACAAATATATTGTAGGCAGGAGAGTTGAGGTCAGTTTGTCATGTCACAAAAATGTTATGGAGACCATTTACAGATTCTAAGGATATGATCAAAAGGCACACAGAGGCGTGCCATTTTAAATGTCTTTATTCTTATTATTATTGGGCTTAGAAAATTTTTTAAATCACAAATTCCTTTCACAAGAGAAGCTGTATTCTCCATTGTGGGCAGGAGACCATTGCCTAGATAAGTAATTTGAGACAACAACAGAGAGCTGGTTTGCATTATCTGTTACTTTAGCTTAACACTTTTCAGAAGAACAAAAAAAAAAAAAAACAAGACAGAGGTCATTATGGACTGTCCATAGTCTCTCACCTGAATCTGTCTTTTTTCTTTTAAAGAACTGTTGTATGTCCATTGCTCACTGGCAGGCCACACACACACACACACACACACAGAGAGAGAGAGAGAGAGAGAGAGAGAGAGAGAGAGAGAGAGAGAGAGAGAGAGAGAGAGAGAGAGAGAGAGAGAGAGAGAGAGAGAGAGAGAGAGAGTGAGTGAGTGAGTGAGAGAGTAATGCTAGGAGTTCAGCCTGGTTCAGGTTAAATCCTCTGTGTGTGAGGAATGAATAAATACAGCAAAAGAAAAACATTAAACTTTCTTTTATTGTCTAGTTTGATAGTCAGCCACAACTGAAAAATAACAGATATAAATCTAGGAATGAATAACAATTCATTTAAAAAGCCACAGTGAGTGTTTTCACACAGTGATATGTCGTTTGTTTTCACTATAGGTCCAAACGCCAGGGCTTCATGTTTCCATGACGACTGACCAGAAAAGACGCACGTGACGTCATGTTTACATGACTCCCGATAGTTAAAATGAGTATCAAATTAACGATAAACTTTAACAACAGAGACACACGTACGCATTACACAGGTACACAGTTTATTTGTCGCGCTGCTGTTTTTGTTTCACGCTCTAGCAGTTAATAAACAGAACTGCGTCTTGCGGAAGAACACTGTAACCGGCGCTACTTCTCTCCGTTTATGACTATGGACGAGTCACCCACGTCCTGTGCTACTCCACAGCGGTGGCGACCCGCTGGACAAAAATAGTCCGAAAATAAACACGTATTATAGGTGTACCATGGTGATTCAGGATACTGACTCCAGTACTCACCGATATGGTTTCGGAATCGGAACAACTCTAGGTAATAGGAAAGAAGTGTGAGACACTAACGGGTTCTCACTCTGCGTGTGTTTCGCGCTGGATGACGGTCGTGCTGAGCGCGTGCAGGTACAGAGAAGTAGAAGAAGAGAAGAGGATGATACCATTTGCTAAGCGGGGATGTTTCCATTTTCATCCTTAACACATACATTTTAAACCACAAACTACGGAGTATGTTTTGGACATTATTTAACCTTGTCAAAGACGAACAAAATTTTTAGAATAACAACATTTCTTACTCCAAGTTTTAGGGGTGCTGAGCTCCTTTTTAGGGGTGCTGAAGCACCCCTAAAAAGGGGCTAGCCTCGCCCCTGCTTAGCAACGAGGTCAACTCCGCCTACTCTAACATTCAGATTTCCTTTGTAAAACCAATTTTGTGAAAAGGTTTTATGCAAACACTCTTATTCAGGAACTCTTTGGAGAACTCAGTGGTAAGATACAAATTTTTGTGAATAATTGCCCAGACTTGAATGCAAGAGATGATTTTGCTCCTTTGTGTCACTAGTGAAAGACCAGACTCACCTGTATTCAGTTCTGTGTCTATGAAGAGTGATCGGTCAAAAGATAATGTAGTGAACTTCAGTGAGGAAAAACCATCAGATACCAAAAGGTATTTCACATGTTTCTTATTGTTGGTCATATATACACTATATAAGAAAATATTTGAATGAGTATCGTAAAACTTTACTAACTTAACCAGTTGGTTTGATGGTGGTTTGGTCAAATCGCTAAAGTCAGCTCTAAACTTTATGTACTTTTGTTCTATGTATTTTTTTAGTAATCAATGTCAGAAAGAGACCGTAAATATCGGTTCAGAATATAAACGGTGGAAAACTCTAAAAGTGCAGAAGGGACTGAAGAGTGATGCAGAAGTGGCATCTTATCTTCTGAACAGGTGAGGACACAAACTGAGAGATATCAGAGTTTACACTGAACAGTTACATTTACAATGTAAGTGATCTACCATCCCAAATGTGTATTATGTGGTGTTTGTTTTTGCCAGAGATTGAATAAGTCATAACATGTTACCTGACCACATTGTGCCTTTTGAAGCTAATTTCCTGCTGGCAGTGACTCGTATAATAATGAAAATATGAATCACAACCTGGTTTGTTCAGAGGAAAATTCAGTAAAATAAATTTGAAACAACTTAAATTTGAGTTAACACTTTTGAGACCCACATCAGCAAAAAGAAAATTGCAGCTGTGATCAATTAGTGGGTTTGCAGAATCACCTTCTCATTCTTAAGGAATGAAAAAGATCCTTTGTTAAAATCTGTTTCTCCAAGCTCTTGTTTCATTACCGTTTGACTCCATTCATAACAACTTGTTTATCAACTTCAGAAATGTTGACAATGCAATGAAATTATCAATGTTTTCTCTGGATTTGTTGTCAAAATGTTTAACATACATGCATAGTGGGCACAAGACACATTGCTTACCAGAAAGCCAGTAAAGGCCAAAGTATATTTTGTATGGGGACAGGATGCATGACATAAATTTCGTCTTCAGCAGAGCACTGTACATGTGTGTCACACAAACTGTTTGCTTAGTCTGTGCATGTGACAGAAGCTATTTACACTAATTTGTATGTCCACAAGGTGGCAACTCTCACCATTGGGCAGTTGCTTTCATGAAAAAGTGCATGAAGACAATTTAAATAACAGTACAAGACATCAACTGCAATATTCCTCACACTATACAAAATGTCCTTCCATTAATGAATCAAAAATAATGTACACCACTCTCAATAAAGACTGCAAATCTATTTAATATTGAGCAAATTACACAGATAACCCAAATAATGTTAAAAATGTATATACAGTGATGGTAACAATAAAAATATTTTTTGATATTAATTTATGGTAACAATAAAAATGTAATTTTAAGTAAAACAATACTAAAATAAATATACACAAAAATATTCAGAAGAAAACATTTTCTTGAGTAAAGATGACAGAGTTTATGTTTTTAGGTGTTTAGTTATTTAATATTAGGCCATCATACAAAGTAGTTATTTAATTATCTATGTTTGTATATTTAAAAAAATAATACATCGTTCCAAATATCGTTCCATTATTTTGTATTTTCAGCATTTTCCCCATCCGCTGTTAATGCCAAAATCTTTCTCATAGCAGTAAATTGAAGCCATCGTCTCAGTTGCCGGTTAAAAGTACTTAATTTTGGCAGAGAATGTTTCGCTTAGATTTTGGGTTGTTTCTCACCAAACCTCAAGGTGTGTTGATCGTTTTTGACTTTACCCTGATAAAGGAATAACATTAAAGCTGTTAAGATTGTGAGCTGTGCATGTAAACATGATCAATCTTTTTGTGAAAAGCCAAAAATTATATATTGAAATGTTGTATTGTTAATTTATTCATAAAAGTGTTTTTTTGTTAACAGGGTTCAACGTGATACATCAGACTCAAAGACTCACAAAACGAGCAAGGACTTCAAACAAAATCTCCTTTCGATCTTCCAGGTTGGAAAATATTATTTTCATTTAAAATTTTGCAGCAATATTTAAAAATAGACTTAAATAATTCTGTTTATGGGAAAAAAATACCTCATAGTATTGAACACAAGTCATTAAAGTGTTTATAAGGGAAGTGTTTTTGAAATGGGTGGTCTGGTGTTTTTGCGGATTGTTGGTTCTCTGTGAATGTCACGGAGTGAAGAGGGGGTTTGGTCCAGGTAAAAGGGGCAAGGTCCAGCAGCCACATACTCCCCTTAAGGTCCGGGGCACATTAAAGTAAACAGAATCTACTGCACAGAAATTAAGTAGCTAATACTTCTTTATACTCATTATGTGCCATTATTTCAGTAATGTATATGAGGTTTTCGCAAGTTCTACGGCAGGGGTTCTCAAACTTTTGCAAGCTGGGCCCCCCAAAGCTGGTTCATTGCAGTTGGGGCCCCAGTGCCCCCCCGCCCCACCACCATAGATAGATAGATAGATAGATAGCCCTAGGCTATTATTTTTAGGCCCACATTATTATTATCATAATCAGTAGCAGTAGGTAGGCCTATAATCATTACTAGGCTATTGTTATAATTGGCAGTAGCACCAGACTTCTCATGTGAGCTTGCAGGCATTATTATTATTATTATTATTATCCATCCATCCATCCATCCATCGTCAACCGCTTATCCTGCATACAGGGTCGCGGGGGGCTGGAGCCTATCCCAGCTAACATCGGGCGAAAGGCGGGGTACACCCTGGACAGGTCGCCAGTCCATCGCAGGGCCACACATAGACAGACACACACTCACACTCACATTCACATTCACACCTAGGGCAATTTTTTTGGAGACACCAATTAACCTAACCTGCATGTCTTTGGATGGTGGGAGGAAGCCGGAGAACCCGGAGAGAACCCACGCAGACACGGGGAGAACATGCAAACTCCACACAGAATGGCCGGAGCAACCGGGGTTTGAACCCACGACCTTCTTGCTGTGAGGCGACAGTGCTAACCGCTGCACCACCGTGCCGCCCTATTATTATTATTATTATTATTATTATTATTATTATTATTATTATGAGTAGTAGTAGGCCTATCATCATTACTAGGCTATTGCTATATAATTATATGAGGTTACATGCTTTGTTGTTGTTGTTATTATTATTATTATTCAGTAGGCCTATTATCATTACTAGGCTATTGCTATAATTGGGAATTGGCACCAGTCCTCTGATATTAATTTATGCTTTATTATTGTTATTATTACTAGGCCTAATGTAGGCATCATCTGCATTTTTTACAGAAGCTTGCAAGTAGGTGATGTTAATGTGAGACCTGAGCCTGCTTTGCCTTGCAAAGATCCTCAATTCTTGGCTCAATGTTTGATAAACATAGCCTCAAATCATCCTCGATTTGTGCACGATTGCGGTATTTCGTGTTGAGTGCAGTCATTTGAGAATCCTGCCTCACACAAATATGTCGACGCGAAAGGAAGGAGAATCTTCAAGGCGACGTCACAGAGTTCAGGGTATTCCTGCATCAATGCTGCCCAGAATGACGAAAGAGGGCAGGAGCTAAAGAGTTCCTTCAGTCTACTGTCACTCTTCAGCTCAATAAGCTGTTCCTGCATATCAATTGATAGCTTGTTTGCTGTGCACACAAACGAATCTCGAACCCACGCAAAAGAGCGATGATCCTCTTTAAAGTACACCGCAAATTGTTTTCTCATTGCTGACAGGTGCTCAGACGCTGATTGAAATAGGGAGGAGAAATCGTGTGACGTGCCTGCATCAGTGATAAAGTCTGTAAGGCTGGGGAACATGTCGCAGTTCCCTCGACTGATGCGGCCATGCCAGAGGTCTAGTTTCTGTGTGAAGGCGTGCACTTTGTCTTCAAGGAGCAAAATATGAGTTTCGCGGCCTTGCAAAGACAGGTTGAGGCCATTCAAGCGGTCAAATATATCGACCAAATAGGACAGTGATGCAAGCCACATAGTGTCATCCAGATGCTTCGCCAGATCTGATTTGATTTCTGTCAAAAACCACTTCACCTGCTCTCGCAGCTCATACAACCGCTGTAACACCCGCCCCCTGGAGAGCCCGCAAACTTCAGTGTGCAGAAGCAGCTGTTCGTGCCCTGACCCCATCTCCTGGCAGAGGACCCCAAACAAGCGAGAGTTTAGCGGCCGTGATTTGATGAGATTTATTATTTTCACGGATTGGTTCAGCACGGAGTCAAAGAGAACCGGCATTTTTTTAGCAGCTAGTGCTTCGTGAAGGAGTTATGCTCTCATGGAGAGCTATGTCATGAGTCAATTTAAATGCAGTGATTTATTTTTGTGTGAGAGTGAGTGAACATTTACATTTACACCCCGCTCTGTAAGCCAGGGCGGGAGCGGCGGCGGCCATGCGCATGCGCGATTCATTTGCAGCCTGGAAGCGGAGGGGTGTGCGTCTCCACTCTGCACTGACTGCAGGCTGGGACTGCTGCGCGAGGCTACTGAGAGACTGACCGCTTGTGAGTGCTTTTGGACGGGAGAGGGGCTCACGGCAGCACCCGCTGCTCGTTGAGCACATTAGGCATAACTGCAGAGTGATTCGTGTTTTCGAGTCTCCAAATACCACAAAAGTCTCAAACACCAGTAAAATTCACTGGATTTGTCGCTTTTGACAACAAAAAAGTCGCCAGAAGGATGATTTGTTTGTGTTATAATCAGTGCTTGAAGTGGGGGAAAAAGGTGGCGGTACTCTCTTTGCATTGGCAAATCATGACATTTTTACAGTGAAAAACAAAACTTGGAGATATTGCTGTTACAACAATTTATTGTTATTTATTTATTAACAACATAAATGTATTTAAACATGTTTGTGTGTGCGTGGCTGCGTGTGAGCATTTCACAAAAACTAAAGGAAAGCTTTAACTGTAGCCTATTAGGACTAGTTTATTCGTTTATATATATATATAAAAAAAACTAAATACAACCTCACGTTTTATACGTTTGCAGCCTCTGAAACTTCCGTCCGTCATAAAAATTCATTCGGATGGTTCGATTTTCTGCATTTTTCGCATCCGTAGCAAATATTTTGAGGGGTTTTGACAATTGAGAGCCACCAAATGACGAATATGAAAAAACGAATACGACAGTTTCGGACTCAGTCAGGGTTCAAGGACCTTAAACTTTTGAGGCTTGCGCAGCTTCTCGAGGAGAAATCAAACAAATGAGCGCCGTTTTCTAAAGTCTATGAGCGCAGCACACACAAATAAACTAAATTGACATACTGCAGATAAATTTCAAAATGTGTTGTTTTTATATTTATAACATTTGACTACAGTTCACTGTAGTAAATTAATCACTTAATTTACCATCTCCTCACGATTGAAAATGTGACACTGTTTTCATATGACAGTTCAACAAACAAGTTAATAATATTAAGTCACTAACATTTTAGACGAAATAATGACTGTTTTGGTCTATTTTAGCAGCAAATTATTATTATTATTATTATTTATTTATTTATTTTTTTTCTGTTTTTTTTCCTCCCATCCTGTATCCTACTCGCGCCCCCCGGTTGAGAACCAATGAGCTATGGCATCAGAATTGAGTCACTAGAACATAAATCAGAAAAATCCTCAATTCATGATCTTGAAAAAAGACAGGGTGTAATTTGATGTTACTAAAAAAAAATGCTTTTAATTTTCAATATTTAAAAATATGTTGTGTGAATTCACCTCATAGGAATTTGGGTTGTGAAATTCAAGATTTAATTATTCCATTGGTGGATTTCAGGTCATGAATTTCAAGTCTCAATATTCAAGTTGTTAAATATGGGTTGAGAAATTCAGGTTGCAAAATTCAAGGACGACATCCGGGAATGCAAGTAAGAGCAAACGAGTGTTGATGTAATCCATCTCTCCAGTGTGTATATATATATATATATATATATATATATATATATATATATATATATATATATATATATATATACTGTATATATATCCAGTACATGCCTTGGTAAGATGTTTATTTTTGGTCTACTGTTATCCACCTGTTTCAGTGATCGCTGAAAGTGACCGTGATCAGAGTTACTTTTTCCTGGCAGCTGCCATACAAGTCAAGTCAAGTCAAGTGGTTTTTTATTGTCGTTCAACCATATACAGTTAGGACAGTACACAGTGAAATGAGACAACGTTCCCCCAGAACCATGGTGCTACCTAAAACAACATAGGACAAACACAGAACCACATGAGACTACACAGACTAAATAACATTTCTACATAAATATATATGTTGTTTTATGTAGCACCATGGTCCTGGAGGAACGTATACAGTATTTGTGACCATCTCCTCTTTATTTGGAAGTAGGCCTTGGGACAAAGCATGGAAAATCCCGTATTAATTTTGTCTCAGTAACAAAGTTATTGTATCATACAAAATACTGCATAGGATTCATCCAGCCAAAGATGTATTGGAAAGATTCTTCATTTGTTTTTAATCTGTGTATCTTCTGTTCATTCCACATCCGTTTTGAAATAATCAAATCAGATTACGAAAGGACAGATGTGTTTGCTTTTTTAATTTGTCCAAATTTTTTAAGAATTTGGCTAAAATGACATGCACAGAGTCTGCCATGGTCCCAAATATGCGTGCAGAAATGCTCGTCCATACGTGATCATCAGTATTACAAACACAACACTACTGGAGCAGCAGGCCCTAGACGGATCATAACGGAGCGTTCGGCTTTGAGTGAACACATTTGTGTGTTCGTAGGCCTACATTCAGAATATTTTACAGTTTTTCTTTGTTGTGCTGTTGTTGCATGCAATTATCTCCTCCATTGTGATCAATATAAATATATTGTTCTCCATAATCCCTAGTAGAGTTCTCGCCACTACCATCCACCCACATGGAGCAGCCTGGATGCGAAGGAATGGCCGCCGACCGCGAGGGGAGAAGGGGCTCCTAGCCAACTCTTGGAGTGGTCAGGGCCGCTGCCAGGGGTGGAGGAGTCCCCTACCAGCCGCTGAAATGCAGCGGGTTCCAAGACCGCCTACCGCGAGCGGGGAGGGTCTCGCTGCCGACTGCCTGGAGCGGTAGAACCGCTGCCAGGGGCAGGGGAGACCCCTTCTGTTCCCCGAGAAAGCGGCGGGGTGTTCCGTCCACCAGGGACTGGAGGACTGCCTCCAATCGGCCTGGGCAGGCGCGGCTGTGGTCTGTTAGAGGGTGGAGGAGTGGCCGAGGACCAAGCTATGGTGTATCGGAGAACTGGCGAGAAAGTGTTTATTTTTTCTACTTTTTTACTGCTGCTCCGGTCACTGCGTTTGTAGAGCTCCTCCCCTACGAATGACAGGACCTACGCCGCGCCTATTCCATGTGCGGCCTCAGGCCCATATGACATATTTGCCACTTTTGTAGTTGGGAACTACACTACATTTTGGTATCTGGGGAGGCTACGTGCAGTCCGAGTGCATCTGTTCCTAGGCTCACAGTAGCTTGCCTACACCTGCATTGACAGTTGACGTAACACTGTTCAGCCATTGTGGCGTTTCGTGTAGAGACCGTCTACATCTCGTTCCCTCCTTCAGGGAACGGAGGCTACGGCAGTAACCAAGACAACCAAGATCTCTCATTTAAGATCACTGTCGAATAAAAAACCCAAATTCTTTACACGTTCTAACGTGAAAAGCAATGTGTCCTAAATTAAGATCATGGGTACTTGTTGGGCCAAACATAATAATCTCAGTTCTATTTCTATTCTCTATTCATTTTGAGGACATCCATTATTATATGTCCTTTAGGCAGGTCATTAGATGTCCAAGAACATTCTTTTGTGTGCTTCTCAGAGGTAGGTAAATATGTAATCTATATAACAATGAAAGGACAGACCATGTTTCCTAAAAATAGATCAGATTAGTAGCATATAGGTCTATCATTTTTAATATCAGCAAGATCAGGGTTAGGTCTTTTAAGGGAAGGTATCACAATAGCATGTTTGAAGTCAACTGGACACTTATTTATAAAAAATAAAAGACTGACCCCCACAGTTTCAGTAATCTGTTTGAGAAAGCGTGAGGGAGTAGTATCTTGAAAACAAGTGGCAGGCTTAAGTTGACCAATAATATCTGTGAAAATTAGAGAAAAGATATATAGAAATCGAGGGTTCAGACAAATCATAGGCAGCAGGCAGTATCTGTGATCTCTGAACAATGATCTTATCAACAGAAAATCATCAGAAAATGTTTACAGAAATTTTGACAGAGTCACTTATAGCTTCATAATTCACCTGAAATTTGTGCTTTTCCATTTACATTCAGCTTGTCTACAAATTCATTAAATATCGATTTGCTAACAGTGAACTACCACAGTCAACATGATTACAACAATGATTAGTTAATAGTGTTTCTATATTAGTTAACAGTAGTGATTGAAGTGTCTCCCATTATCATAGCTTCCTTGTGCATTTCACTGCTGCCTATCGTTATATATTTTTTTATACATTAAATGCTCAAAGTTGAAGTATGTAGCTGTTTCAAGTTGATTTCTCCAAGGTCTGTAAACCATGTGTCTCTGTGGTGCTATACAGTTATTGATCTGTTTGTTTGAGCCCAACACAACATCATTGAGCATGTTTACATGAACACCAATTTGCTGATTACATAAAAAGCTGTATTTTCTGTATTTTCAGCTTTTAAAATCGTGAATCAAATCATGAAGAGGCATACACTCATCATATCTGCACATTTGGATACGGCATTAAGAACGGCGTTTAGGGTGTTTACATGTAACGCTAAATTCGCTTTATGGGCAAAAGTCTACCAATGTCGATTGGTTCATTCTTATGCCGTTTATTGTGTGTACATAACCACATACAATATGTTGCTGGCATAATCATAATCTGTGTAGGAACATGCATGTAATTGCGCTCATTAACTCGTAGACAGGAATATTTGAAAAAAAAAAACAGTTTGAAAACAATGTTTATTTTAATTCCTTTTGGTAGCATTAGTAGCACAGAAATTACCCACGTTACCTTTAAAGTAAAACCAACTGTTTCATATGTGTATGCAAGATTTATAATGTTGTTGTGCTACCCTTTCCCCTTGCTTTGTTTTTAGGAACTTGAGAACAAAATAATCACATTTCTGAAGAATGAGCTGGAAAAGTGTAAGAAAATAATAAAAAAGGAAAACACACAATTCTTTGCGAAGGACCTTAAGGAGGACAAATACCATGTCAGAGAAGCGGCTCTTGATATCACTCTCTACTTCCTGAGAAGTATGAAACAAGATGAATTTGCTGATACTCTAGAAGGTAAGTAGCTCATGACATTATATTGTGCCATATTGTTGCTTGTAAAATGTAGGAGATTAAAGTACTATCAATATATCTGTTCACACTGTGTTGTTGATCTTGTGTTCGTGTTTAGATGAGCTGGTCTTCATTTATCAACAAAAACTCAAATCAAACCTGAAGAAGAAGTATCAATGTGTGCTTGAAGGAATTGCAAGGCATGGTGACTCCACACTTTTAAACAAAATCTACACAGATCTCTATATCACTCAGGGTAGTAGTGAACAGGTCAATACTGAACATGAGGTAAGACAGATGGAGAAAGCTTCCAGGCATTCTGAATCACCAGAGAAGCCGATTAAGTGCACAAATCTGTTTAAACATCCTGGACAAGACAAGGAAATAAGAACTGTACTAACAAAAGGAGTTGCTGGTATCGGAAAATCTGTCTCTGTGCAAAAGTTTGTTCTGGACTGGGCCGAAGGAAATGAAAATCAGGATATCAGCTTAATATTTCCTCTTCCTCTCCGAGAGATGAACTTGAAGGAGAATGATAGACAAAGTTTGATGGAGCTTATCAGTCAGTTTTTCCCAGAGACAAAAGGTCTGAACCTCGCAAGAAATTATAAATTCAAGGTCCTGTTCATCTTTGATGGATTGGATGAATGTCGACTTCCTCTGAAGTTTGAGGGTAATGAGACTTGGCGTGATGTAACATCTCCGGCCTCTCTGGATAGTCTTCTAACTAATCTCATCAAGGGAAATCTGCTTCCTTCTGCTCACATCTGGATAACCACCAGACCAGCAGCAGCCAGTAAGATTCCTCCTGAGTATATTGACCGGGTGACAGAGGTGCGAGGGTTTGATGACCCACAAAAGGAGGAGTACTTCAAGAAAAGGTTCACGGATGTGAATCTGGCTAACACAATCATCGATCACGTTAAAAAATCAAAGAGCCTGTTTATCATGTGCCACATCCCAGTCTTCTGCTGGATTTCGTCCACCGTTCTCCAGAACATTTTGGAGAAAAAAAGAAATAATAAGAACAATCAGGCTGATGACACCCCCAAAACACTGCAGGAATCTGGTGCTGATGATGAAACTCCTAAGACTTTGACACAAATGTACACACACTTTTTCCGATTTCAGATCCAGCAGAGCAGCAGAAAATACGATGGAAAATATTCCCCAGATGTTTCCTGGGATAAAGAGGCAATCCGTTCACTGGGAAAACTGGCATTTCATCAGCTGGAAAAAAACAACCTGATTTTCTATGGTTCAGACCTGGAAAACTGTGGTATTGACCTCTCCAAGGCATCCATGTACTCTGGGATGTGCACTCAGATCTTTAAGGAGGAAACAGGGATTGTCCTTGGTACCATGTACTGCTTTGTTCATTTGAGCATTCAAGAGTTTATGGCGGCTCTTTATGCACATCTGATTCTGGACACAAACAAGAAAAGTGTATTTTCCCAAAACAGCACAGAACAAGAACACAAAAATGAAACAATGACCGATTTGCTCAAGACTGCAGTGGACAAGGCGCTCGCGAGTGACAATGGACACCTGGACCTTTTCCTTCGCTTCCTTCTTGGTCTGTCACTACAGTCCAATCAGCCACTCTTACGAGGTCTGTTGACACAAGAAGACAGCAATGAGCAGAGCAAAAAGGAAATAGTTGAGTACATCAAGAAGAAATTTGAAGCTGATGCTTCTCCAGAGAGATCCATCAATCTGTTCTACTGTCTGAATGAACTGAATGACCAAACTCTGGTGAAGGAGATTCAAAATCACCTGAGAGAAGGAAGTCTCTCATCTGCTGACCTCTCACCTGCTCAGTGGTCAGCTCTGGCCTTTGTGCTTCTGACATCAGAGGAGGAGCTGGAGGAGTTTGATCTTCAGAAATTCAAGAAATCAGACGAGTGTCTCTGTAGATTAGTGCAAGTTGTCAAAACCTCCAAAAGAGCTTTGTAAGTCATTTATCTGAAAAACAAAAACAAAAAAACATTTATATAGTAAATCTATAGTACATTTTTTATAATATACCAAATTGAATAATTTGATAAACACATGTCAAATTTAGTGTCCTTCATGTGACAAGTTATTACAACTTTTGTATGGTTGAATTCTAACAATATCTTTGTATTTAAAGGACACAATCTAGTGCAATTCAATTGTTATGCTACACATATCTTACACTTGGCTTTATAGTTATGTATTGTGTATACAAATTATGTTCGGAAGCTAAGAAAGAGAAACAGAGAAAAGATGTACAGCATCATGTTTTAGATCATATTCAGCAGATTATGCAGGACATTGGGCCATATTTAGTGACTCAAGTATGCTGTTCTCTTTAAGATGTACTAAAATTGACAAACTGTTATAATCCAACTTCAATGCTCGAATCATTAACCCCCATTTTCTTAACCTCAATGATTCTCAATTTGTGTTGGATCATGTCCTCGCATCATAATGATTATCATAATGACTGTATGTCACGACTGGGGAGAGCAAGGCAGGACCCAAACGCTGGGAGTCAATGAAATAGGCTTTAATACATAAATACTGTGACACTGTATTGCATGAGACCGGGGGCCCTTGGCCACTCAGAAAAACAAATCCTCCATTCATCCGCATTTAAATATCAGAACATTTATTATCTAATTGGAGACAGTTTTACACTAGGTAGTTATTTTTAATAAAAACTGATCATTTCAAGGATTTAAACCTGTCAGCGGAAATAAGCCTCATCAGTCTCTATAAAATTATTTTAAAAATCATCATACAGTAATATTAAACAACTGTGATTGATCAGTCCTCGCCAGCGCTGAAAAAAGTAACAAGTATCACAAGACAGTGATGTCTACACACTGCCAGGACCTCTAGACAATAATTTAATTTACACAAAAGGAGTATGAATTTTTTCATCCTTGAAACGCAATGAAATTTAAGTGTTAATTCACATCTTCAACCATTTAAAAGTGGTTCACACGTGAGAATGGCTTGTTTGCATATGTGCTGCTTGCACACCTGATATTATGAATGCTTTGGGTGTTCGAGAGCTGTGTGTGCAGTATGCGCAGTGGTGGCAGGCAAAAGTTTAAATAATGCAGGAGAAAAGCCAGAGGAAAAGCAATTGTGCACATTGTTTCTTTTGTGTATTGTCACTATTTTTGGTGAATGTGAATGAGATTGGAGGACGGGTCAGTTTTCCGTGCCCCCTTACAAAACCTCTACGCCCCCCCTACCCCCCCCCCCCCCCACTGGGCGCGCCCCACACTTTGAGAACCACTGCCTTACCTCAAGATACTTTTACAAACTACAGTCATCTAGCTAAAATCCACCTTTAATCAGAGACATAAAACTCTTTTTCAGATATTTAACTCATTGTCAACCTTAAAACTATTTGTTTTTATCTAGTAAATGTGTTACTGAATCAGTATATACTGATATATGGATTCTATAAGAACTGTTGCAATGTCAGTATATCCCACTTTCCTTAAAGTTTACTTACTGTTTGTGTAAAAATAATAGTAAATATATTTTCTACTTCTGTTTAGCAAAATATTGTATATATTCAATGTAATAAAGTCTTTTAACTTTCCCTTGTAGGCTAAATGATTGTGGCCTTACAGACAAAAGCTGTTCAGCACTGTCTACAGTTCTCGGATCAGATACCAATCTGAAAGAGCTGAACATGAACAATAATAAACTGCAGGATTCAGGAGTGAAGCTACTCTGTGCTGGACTGGAGAGTAAAAAATGTAAATTGGAGAAACTGAGGTAGGTTGTGTAACAAAAGACAAAACAACATTGAAAATGAGAGAGTATTTACAACATTTTTGTAAATTAGGGCTGCAACGTATGTATGTATCTATGCCTAAACTAACATATACAGGCTTTTGGTTTGGTACACACAATGACATGGTTGCATACACATTAATATGGCATATGCGCCATAAAACATTTCAGAGCAACACTGCGCTGGACTGAATGGAAATTCAAATTAACTAATCTGTTTATACAGATGAGTGGATAATCTTTCACTGCCAATTGCTTAGTCTGTGGAGCAGAATTCACAACCCTCTGTTAACTTCTGATCTAAATTTGCTACATAACCTCCCTTCTAGACGTGCCTCTTGGCGTGATACTTTTACATGGATGTCTGCCATGGATTTGGTTGTGGGATATGAAGATTTGGGTGTGCTAAATGAAAGTAATGAGTGACATCCAAAATAGAATCTGCAGAAAACCAGGATCTTTCCTCTAGACTGTAAATTTCCTTGGGCACCAAGTACATGAGACTCTGCCATTGAGGATTCTGTTTCTGGACAGAATAAGCAGGAAATCTGTATCTCCAGCTGGGATGTTTGTGATACTGCGATGCATGAAATGATAGAGAGTGATATGGTAGTTGTCACGAAGTTCAAAATGATATGTTACATGGTTTATCTCTCATAGTATTTTGAAGGGACCTACATACCTCACATAGCTATTGACTTTGCAGATGTCACAGGATCCTTGGTAGAAATACAGAGCATGTCTCCAGGCTGATAGAAAAGTCTACTTGAATGTGCTTACTCATGACAATATGCCGAAAATGTACAGTACATGAGCTTGTTTTCATGTTTCATGTACGTTAAAGGGCGTTAAACTGATTTTAATGTAAATTTTGACAAGGCTCTACTTACTCGTGACACAAACTTTGAACTTCAGAAATAAAATTCTCAGGTAAAACATAAACAAAAACGTTTTGTTACTACTCTCTCTTGTTACTACCTGTGTTACATGACTGCTGAGCCAGGTGCAAGCAGGCTGCTGCGTGCTAGAAGCAGCTGGGTCAGCTGCACGTAACCCTCCCCAACGCCCCAATGAAAGGTGTCATATACCACTCTTACGTTCCCAGCACCCGTACAGGAACAGGCGACATGACTTGTATGGGAGCCAGCCGGCCAGCCACACCTTTTCTCTCTCTGTTTCTTGTCATAGAGTTAAAAAGCATCTGGGGCTATCTTAACGTTATAGACGCGTTCGGGGAAGGCGTCCTTTTTCCGTTCCTATTCTTTCAGGGGGAAAGGTCCCTGCAGAGACCACAACCTTTCCAGATGGGGGGAGGTAACTTGTGGCTAAAACACAGAGGGGTTGTCAAGCCATCCGTGGACATGGTGCGGTGGTAGATCCTGCCTGACAAGGGAGGAGTTGCTACAGACATGGCGAACGGGGGCAGTGAGGACTGCCCAAGGGAGACGCGGTCCTGCCAGCAGGGGTACCGTATCACGGAAAATGCATCACAGGGAGTTGCCTGAAGCGGGAACTATGCCTGTGAAGCCCAAGCCCAACACAGAGTACTCATGGTGGCGTGGTGGGTCTGGTGGCGAATTCCTCCGCTGAATTCGGAGGCCAGAGGGCTAGGGAGTAAGAGCATCCAGGAAGCGAGAGCTTAGTGGCTAACCTGGGAAAGAAGGCGGTGAAGGTCGCAAGGTCCAAGCGGAACACCTGGTCGGCTGTTCTGTATTATCGAGTTCTACAGGCTCGGACTTGACAAAACACGGGACGAGACCGACTCAACCCTGAGGTTGTAGAATCTAGCAAAGGTGTTGGGTGCCCAGCCTGCTTCTCTGCAGATGTCTGCTAGGGAGGTGCCATGGGCCAGTGCCCACGAGGATGTCACACTTTTCATAGAGCGTGCTCGAACCCACAAGGGGGGGGGGCACGGCCTGGGTGTGATAGGCTAGGGGATAGCATCAACAACCCAATGAGATAATCTCTGTTTGGAGACGGCGTTCCCTTTACGCTGTCCGCCAAAGCAGACAAAGAGCTTGTAAGAGCCATAATTTGTATAATTAAAATTTAATACTAAAGGTATAAACATTTGAGTAGATATTTAAATTAGTTTAGGTTTATGTTATCTATGTACATTTGTCAAGCACCCCCCACTGTTTATTGTATAATGGTTTGCTCAGTTTTTGTATTGGACTGTCTTAACACCTTTTAAGATTGGCATATCCTTGATGATTGGCACGTTTCCTTAAGAACGTAAGAAAGACGGAGCAACACAGTTTTTGACCGGAGTTTATTTTTGTTTCTGTTAATTTTCAGTAAATGATTGAAACTTGAATGAAGACCCGAGTCAGTTCTTTGCCCGAGAGAGATATCGAGACAGTAATGAAGGAGTATTGCCACTACAGAGCTGCTCAGAGCATCTTGAGCCCAGCATGCAGTCCACATGGATACGCAAAGCACGTACCGGACACAGCAACAAAGAGGCTGGGTCTGCCTCCTCCTGGGATAGCTTCGCTTGCAGGTTCACAACCTAAACCCTGAAGGGGGTCATAGGAACCTAGGGCACGTAGCCCGGTCACGGTCTTAGGATGAGGTGAGCATCTGCCGGACTGAACTCCAGGCAAGTGTCGCTGACCCCAAGGTCCCAAACCTTCTTAATGGAAGCAAGCGTGATCAGGAGGGCCATTTTCAAGGAGAGGGCTTTGAGATCGACTGAATTAAGTGGCTTGAAGGGGTGTCTCTGAAGGCCTGAGAGGACCACTGAGAGGTCCCGGGAGGGGAACAGGGAAGGGTTCAACCTCCGGGTGCCTCTTAAGGAACCTGATAATCAAGTCGTGCTTACCAAGGGACTTGCCGTCCAATTTTGTCATGGTGGGCTGCGATAGCAGCAACATACACCTTCGAGGGGGACAGCCTCCCCTCCAACCTCTCGTGCAGGAATGAAAGCACTAACCGAACTGTGCAACAGTGCGGGTCTTCAGATCTGGAAGAGCACCTATTTGCGAACAGACGCCACTTGAGGGCGTAAAGCTGCCAGGGGGATCTCTGGCTCGGTTGATCGTATCTACGACTGTAGACCGCTTAAGTCTTCCATGTCCCGTCCAGGGGCCAAACATGGAGGTTCCAGAGGTCTGGGCGCGGTGCCAGAGGGTGCCCCGTCTCTGAGAAAGGAGGTACTTCCTCAGGGGAATTTGCCAGGAAGGTGCTGTTGTGAGGAGTGTGAGATCCGAGAACCAGGTCTGATTGGGCCAGTAAGGAGCCACTAAGGTGACCTGTTCCTCGTCCTCCATGACTATGCACAGTACCAGTGCAAGAAGGCTCACTGGGGGAATGCGTAGTTGTGCAGCCCCCAGGGCCAGCTGTGTGCCAGCATGTCTGTACGGAGAGGGGCCTCCATTAGGGAGTACTAGAGCAGGCAGTGGGAGTTGTCTTGGGAGGCAAAGAGATCTATCTGTGCCCTGCCAAAGTGGCCCCAAATCAGCTGGACCACCTGGGGGTGGAGCCTCCACTCTCTGCTGAGCGAGACCTATCATGACAGCACATCCGCCGTCTTGTTGCGGTCGCCCAGGATATGAGTGGTGAGCAGCAATCTGAGTCGCGGCTGACTCCAAAGGAGGAGACGGCAGGCGAGTTGTGACAGGAGCGTACACCGGCTATGTGCCTGTAGCACACGGCGCCCCAACCCAGTTGAGAGGCATCTGTGGTGACCTCGACACGTCTGGAGACCTGCTGTAGGGGGATTCCTGTCTGCAGAAAACAGAGGTCTGTCCAAGAAGTCTGATGGCAGGAAGGGGTGATTAACACACGGTATGTGCCGCAGCGCCATGCCCATGAAGCGGTCTCATATGTATCGACCCGAGTGGCGCGACCGTGGCCGAGGATGCCATGAACTGTTTTTGAGGGACTGCTGTGCCTGGCTTGAAGCGAGCGAGGCACCTGAGCACTGACTGCGCATGCTCAGTTGTGAGGCGCGCTGATATTGAGACTGAGTCTATCTCCAAACCAGGAAAAGATATGCTCCAAACCGTAGAGAGCTTTCTTTTTTCCCAGTTGACCTGAAGACCCAAACGGCTGAGGTGTGCAAGCTCCTGGTCTCTGTGGGCACGTAGTAACTCTCGAGAGTGTGCTAGGATGAGCTAGTCATCAAGGTAATCAAGTATGAGGATGCCCACTTCACGTAGTGGGGGCTGCCTCTGTGACCTTAGTGAAGACACGAGGGGACAGGGCAGACGGGGAGGACCTTGTACTGATATGCCTGGTTGTCAGACGTGAGCCAGAGGGAGGATCGATGCTGAGGCAGAATGGAGACGTGAAGTACGCATCCTTCAGGTCTACTGCTGCGAACCGATCTAATGCAAACGCAGGTTATAATTTGTTTCTGCGTGAGCATTCTGAACGGGACTGTAAGACTTTGGTGCTGGGGTGCCATGAAAACGGCGCGAGCCAGCTAGATGACCCAAGAAGTGAGGAAATCACTCTTTTATTAACAATGTGGGTAGCGCAGCCCAAAGGGGGTGCGGCAATGAAGAATAAGGAAAACCATGGTTTTCCTCCCGGCCTTTTCCTCAGGGGATTGAACATCTGACTACCCGGGTCTTCCATCTCAGGGTAGTGAGAGTGCTAGGAGCTTCACGGGTCCTAGAGGGGTCCTGAAGACTGGGGGGGGGGCGGCGGCGGCGGCGTACACTGCCTGCGGGTGCTCGAAGCTGGGGCTGAGAGCTGGGCCCGTTTGAAGCGGAGCTGCCTGGTTTAGTCACAGGGGGGCGCCCTCGGCGGGCAGACAAGCAGTCTGCCTCTTCACCGCTGAAAACCGCTGGGCGAAGTCATCGACGGTGTCACCGAAAAGGCTGAACTGGGAGACGGGGGCATTGAGAAAGTGTACCTTGTCAATGTCGCGCATCTTGACCAATTCAGCCACAAATGGCATTCCTGGACCATGAGGGTGGCCATTGCCCGCCCAAGTGCTTGCGCTATGACCCTCGTAGCTCTGAGAGTGAGGTTGAGGCAGGGCGCAGTTCCTGCAGCACATCGGGATCGGGACTACCCAGGTGCAGATCTTTAAGTGCCTTGACTTGGTGAACTTGCAGGAAAGCCAAGGCATGCAGGGCGTAGGCGGCCTGTCCAGTGGCGCTGTTGGCTTTCGCAGTCAGTGACGACGTTGTCCTACAGGCCTTGATGGTGTTCTCAGGACACAAGTGGATTGCAACCACCTTGCCCACCTGAGGGATATCCGTGTATACGTGGACCGCCCCACCATCCAGGGTAGTGAGAGTGCTATTTTTATTATAAATATAAGAGCGATGTATATTGCTCTTTTATGAGTGGAAACAAACTCTTTTAGAGGAAATAAACTCTTTTAGGAGGATAAACACTCTTCCAGGCAATGAAAGCAGTGTCGAAGCACCCAGGGGCATGGACTGCACAGCGTGCAGAGAGGAGAAAGTCGCTGGAATGCGCCGTAGATCCAACAGCAGTGCTTATCGCCAGTAGAGATGAGTGGAACAGTGGTGAACTCAGCTTTGCTGTTGCATAACCACTTGGCTCCAAAGAAAAAATCTTTCTGACATTCGCTCGCCCGCTCCCCTTTATACCCGTATGTCTGGGTGCAGGGCATGCAAATTCTGTTTTTTGTCTTTTCTCAAGTTCAGAGGTACGCGAGGCACAATAGACACAATGTCGAGTGAGTGACAGAAGGGGAACAAAGCCTTTTATGGGGACTAATCTGCAAGCCTTTGAGAATCAACCAGTTACTACTAGGAAGTTAAAGTTTTAGAGATAAGTTTTGATGTAATGAGACCAAGGTAGCAGAGGTATGGGTAGACAATTCTGGTGTCTGACTTTTTAAACTGATAAATGGTACAGTATAAATGGAACTTATTTATGGAATTTATTAATGCAACTATGTCAAGTATACGCAAAGGAGTCTACCCAATGGATCATTTGATCTCCGCTGTATTTGGGAACATGCAATTTTCTCTTTACTTTAGGCTCACACTTGACGTTAGTTAGAGGGGGCTAGTTTTGTACAGCTTGGCTTTGTCCAAAGGAACACTCTGTTGGGGGAATCCCCTCAACCACCACCAGTGTGCAGCATCTACATGGATGATGTGATGGCAGCCATAGTGCACCAGAACGTCCAACACACATTGCTATCAGTGAAGAGGAGACTTATATTATTATATTAAGTACTTATAGGGGATTATACAAAGGCTTTGATGGACAGAGGCCAATGGAACAATTTGGCCAGAATAGCAAGATTAAACCCCTACTCTTTTGGAGAAACGCCCTGGGATTTTTAATGAATGCAGAAAGCCAGGACCTCTAAAATCCCATCTGAGGGACTATAAATTACAGTATAGTGTCCCCAATACATTAGAACCTACACTGATATCAGGGTGAGAACCACCTGCTGGCCTCACTAGCACCTCAACAACACCAGCAGCAACCTTGGTACCTTGGTATCAGGTATCTTAGGACATCCTCAGTAAATAATATGGAAAAATCTTTATTTTAATGCGCTAATGCTTTTTTCGTAAAATAATCCTTGGATGAATATGTAGTTTTTGGCACAGAACAAAAAACTCCACAAGATGATGGTTAATGGACAAGAAAAACCTTGGGAGAAAATTTAGGCTCATAAATTTTCATCACTGAAGTGTAAGGCACAGGTTATGTTTTTTTTATATTCATGTGCTGGAACACACAATCTTTGGTTGTGGGAACTGCTAGATGTTATTTGGATTGCTTGAACAGAAGAATACGTGACACATTGAAATGTTACTAGATACTGGATACTAGATAGATACTGAAACTACATTCTCGGCACGTATAGTATATTTGACTTCATAAGCAGTTGTTAGTTGTTTGTGTGTAAATGCTGATTTGCTACTGTTTCTTTTGATAACACTGAGATGATGCTCTGCTCTTCTGCTGTATTTCTGATTACTATGGTCTCAAGAGAATTTCTGTAGAGAGGCATTTTGGAGAGAAGAGGTGCATATAATTATGGGAATAAGTCTGGTAGAAGTTCCAGAACAGCTAACAGCTTTCAACACCTCCACACATATGTAACAGGCATATTTAACATATGAAAGAACTGTCAGAATGTTTTTTTTTACATTTAAACTGTTTTAGTACCATTAGACAAACTATCAATTAAATCGTAAAAAATGTGCACATGTTCTTTTTTTGAATCATATTTTATACATTAGGCTTTAACGGTCATCCTCCTGAGGCCCAGCAATTAAATTTTGTGTAGGACATTTTTTATTCAAGTTTTTCTTACATAGCCCATACATGCTACTGTGGTAAATCTTGGGGTATTATCAGAGAAGTTCCTCGACTTTTCAGAGATAACACATTTTGAGAGTTTGGCCATGACAACTTCCTCTCCTAGGTCTATAAATATGGATTGGAATGTATCAGTGCATCAAATAAAATATTAATAAAATATTTGTTTTTCAAGAAACAATTGATATCAAATGTATTGTAAGCACTATATTGACCTTTAACATAGGGAAATTGTAAAAATATTCCTCTGGGTTTCAGGAATTGAAATTGACTGCCATTTTAAATAGTTTGATATAAACACTGAAACTACATTTAATTCCACAAATAACCACCAGACTGTGACATAAATATGTGAAAATTACATACTCATCAGCTTGAAGTGAGAGTGAAATAGGATCTGTCAAACATTGTGTATCGTATTTGATACACATAGTATTATAGGGTTAATGTCACACATTTATATTTATTTATGTAAAGAGATCGAAAGACTTTTCTTTTTTGCAGGCTTTCGAACTGCAGTATTACTGAAGAAGGATATAAAGCTCTGTCTTCAGCTCTGAGCTTAAATCCTTCACACCTGATAGAGTTGGATCTCAGTGGAAATGACCCTGGAGAATCAGGAGTGAAATTACTCAGTGATTTATTACAGGATACAAACTGTAAACTGAAGTGAGTAATTAAAACAATTAATACATTTCACACAATATTTTCTAAAGCAACATGAAGGTACCAGAATGACACGGTGGCTGTGAACCCATATGCTTAGATTTATTTTTAAAAATGGCAAACAAGACCAAATGGGTAATTCAAGGATGTTTAGAAGCCAGAAGTCCAGCAATACAAAAATGTCAGATGCAGATTTTGAAAAATTTGGTAAGATTCTGTCAGAAATGTCCTTTTTTTATTATTATCATCATTAAGAACCAATATTTGGACCTTGGAATTTATTTTCAGGGGCATTTTTTAACATCAATGAGGGAATATTTTAAAACATAAAAAGCAATGTGTTGTCTACTTGTGTCAAATACATCTATTGAATCAGTCACTACAATTAATAAATCCATTACTAGATATAATTAGAATAGTATATGAGACAAAAAGCAGATTAAAAACTCAGGAATTCACCACAGGGGCATTTTTGTGCCTCCACATTTTTCATATATATATATATATATATATATATATATATATATATATATATATATATATATATATGATTATTAACATAGATGTGTTCTTTCATGTAGGTTATTGAAAAATGAAAATGCAGTAGAAGCATGTAAGTCACTGACTTCAGTTTGGGGTATTAACCCCTTGTTCCTATCTGAGCTAAAAATCAAAGGAAGTGATCTTGAAGAATCAGCAGTAAAGCTTCTCCCTGGTGTAATGGAGAATCCCATGTGTAACCTAAAGACCCTCAGGTGAGAAATATTGTCCATCAATAATGTGCGCAGCCAAGTTAGTACACACTTTCTGATTTTGAAATTGTATATACATACAGTTTACATACTGCTATTTTATTATAAATTAAACCCCTGTCAGAATCTATTGGATGTTTAGCATTTTTTTTTATAAAAGTGACAACTTTAAGATTTCTTTTTATAAAGGACAACAATTAGGACTGAGTACAAATACAGATTTCCTGATTTTATTCTATTCTCACTCACAAGCTCTTGATTCCATTCCAATATCAATCTGGTTTGATTAGATTATGATTAATTTGGGTAATTATAAGTTATAGTGTCCATTGTACTTACAACTTGACACATGACAAACATTTTTTATCTAAACTATACAGTTCAATTGCTACTTATTTAACAGATATTATAATCAACACAAACAAAACTAAAGTAAACTTTGAACTAAAAATAAAAGATTGATCTTGGTATTTTCATTATTATATTATAAAATGTGTTATACACAATATAATATGATTTAATGCTTAACAGACAATTATGTAATAGTTCATGTATGTTTTATACTTATTATTAAGTGTTACCCATATCACAGGTATTAAAAAGAACAAATAAGCAAATAAGAAAAGTTTTTAGTATTGTACACCATGCCAGCTAGAAACATTCTTTTATATGCTGTTTTTTAAGAGAATTCCTTTTTAATAACATGTAACTTTTTTCCTTGTGAAGCACAAGAAACTTTATATCTGTAACTCACAGCACAGACCCCTTCCCTGAGGAAAAGCAGTACCAAAGCCAAATTGAAGTTGGAGATTCAGAAGTGAAGCAGCTCTCACTTGTACTGGATGATTCACATAGCAAACTGAAGAAACTCAGGTTAATATTTTCATTTGTTAAAAGAGAACAGCCAGAAAATACCTTGCATATTAAACCTACATTTAACATAAGACTTTACTACAATCATCATATTATGTAATTAAGAGAGAGGTCTGGTGGTCAAATTTGATGTCAGTTTTGTTTATGCATCTGGACAAACTTCCAGTTGTATCCTATTTATATAAATTCCCATAGAAAATGGAAAGATAATATTGTAGATTAAACTAACACTCTCTGAAAATACTAAGAGATCAGCTGAAAATTTGATCTAATTGTAGTCATGCCTGAGTACAAATATATTACTAAGGAAATATTTAAGGTTACTAGGTGCAACAGCTGTTAAAGGGTTTGTTTACCCAAATAATTTTATACTCTCATCATTTACTCACAATTATGCCATCCTAGAAGTGTGTGACTTTGTTTCATCTGCTGTACACATACAAAGATGTTTAGAAGAATATTTCAGCTCTATATGCCACACAATGCAAGTGAATGGGTGCCAAAATTTTGAAGCTCCAAAATCCACATAAGTGCAACATAAAAGTACTCCAGACTACTGTGGTGGAGTAATCCATATCTTCTAAAGCGATATGATAGGTGTGGGTGAGAAACAGATCAATATTTAAGTAATTTTTCCTTAATTTTCTCCTCCTATTTTTGGTGAGTCACATTTTTCATGCATATTTCGTTCTTTCTTTCTGGTAGGGTTATTGAAACGTACATTGTTTGTCATGCTTTAATTAATCCAACATTACTCATGTTTAGCGTAGTACATTAATAGCATTAATGTGTATTTGATCAAATAAAGCTTTAATAAAGCAAATAAATTGCTATATAAGTGTAACATTCATAACGTTGATTCAATAATCATATTAAAATATGTAATTAAGAGTGTTGTTAATATTCTTCAAAGTAATATAGCGGTTATAAATGTTTAAAGGAATAACATAATATCAACATGAAATTAGCATGTCATGACTCCTGCTGTGTAGATAACACATATAATGTGGACATAAACTGTTCCTCCGAAAGTAGCCTGTAGTTTTAGGTTTTAACCATCAATATCACTAGAGAGCACAAAGTGCTGTAGTGCAGTGTTAAAATAAATGGTTCAAAGTCAAGGCAATCTGCTGATTTTTGTGGGTGCTTTCATTCTCTTAGCACAGCTACTTGTTGCAGTTGTAGTAAGCACAATAAACTGTTCAGTTATGTGTATTCATATTGACAATTGTTTTGTTGTTTTAGGCTGAATAAATGTGATCTAACAGAGGAAAGCTGTTCAGCTCTAGCTACAGTTCTCAGATCAGACTCCAGCAGTCTCCGAGAGCTTGACCTGAGCAATAATAATCTGCAGGATTCAGGAGTGAAGCTGCTCTCTGATGGACTGCAAAGTAACTCTAAACTGGAGATACTCATGTGAGTTGAGTTAACATTTTAAAGGTCTCTTGGCCTTGTGTTGGCTTCAATATGTAGGTTTTTGTTTTGCAGCCAGCTTTGTATTTTTATATAAGGAACAAAATATAATTCACACATTGTTTCCTTTGAGAAGAATTGTAGTGATTTATTTTGTTCTGTACTGATTATTCAGCTCTACTCTTTCCTGTTCTAGATTGTCAGACTGCAGTATTACTGAAGAAGGATATAAAGCTCTGGCTTCAGCTCTGAGATCAAACACTTCATACCTAAAAGAGCTGGATCTCAGAGGAAATGACCCTGGAGAATCAGGAGTGAAACTACTCACTGATTTACTACAGGATACGAACTGTAAACTGAGACTGAGGTGAGATAAGTAAAAAATATTATGTCTCTACACTGTGCGTGCGGTTCCAAGTAAAATAGCAGTATGACAATTACAATAGTCATCTGATTTGTCATATCTCTGAATCAAATGCTGTGAGTGATGTGAATTCCATGACTGGACTTTTGAACTCAGGTATAGCACAAACGATTGAAATGATTAAGACTCTTACAAGCTTAGACGACAGTGTGGGAAATGTGTTGTCAGTTAGTTCATCTTCACATGTACAGGCCAAAGACACCATTTTGGGGCCGACAAAACTGGCAATATTGAAACAGCGAAAATCTAAATTATTTCAAACTGTAAATCATGCCAGAATTCTTTGTGACCCGAAAGTTAAACCAAAAGGTTTTTTTGGAGGACATTTAAATATTAGAAGAGTTGTGTCTAAGACTGAGCAAATTGAGCAATTGTTAATTAACTAAAATCTTGATTATTTGTGTCTTTCTGCAACATGGTTGACTCCAGCAACTGTTTTTAATGTGCAAGGTTATAATATATATAGATGCGATCGTGAGTCTGGTAGGGGTGGTGGTGTTATGATTTATGTTAAAGAGGATATTTGGTGTAATTAAATCGAAGTACAAAGAGACATGCTGGAGTGTGTTGGAATTAACATCAAGCTTTCTCCAGAAATGTCCTTTTGCTATAATTGTACTGTGTAGACCTCCATCTGCTAAGGAGGATTGATCAATGTGATCAATATGATCAACTTTCCAAGGTTCTTAAAATGTGTGATGCTAAAGAAATAATTTTAATGGGAGATTTTAATATTAATTGGATAGATAAAAGAGGTAGAAAAAAAATTAAAGTTAGTTATTAGTAAGTTTCGTTTGACCCAAGTCATAAAAAGGGCAACACGTATAACAAAATTATCTCAAACCTTGATAGACTTAGTTTTTTCAAATAAAGTAGATTGTATATTAAAAACGTATAATTTATTAACAGGTTTGTCGGATCACAATATTACACTATTACAATATTACATTCCATACTTCTTACTAAATTATTGAATTATGGATTATCTTCTAGTGTGATAAATTGGATAAAATCTTATCTGATGGAATGTACTCAGTGTGTTAAGGTTAACAATACATTATCTCAATTTAAATCATGTAATCTAGGAGTCCCTCAAGGATCAATACTGGGGCCACTATTATTTAGCATGTATATTGTTCATTCAACTTTATTGTCATTGTGCAGAGTACAGGTACAGAGCCAATGAAATGCAGTTTTTCACATATCCCAACTAAGCTGGGGTCAGAGCGCAGGGTAAGCCATGAAACAGTGCCCCTGGAGCAGATAGGGTCAAGGGCCCAACATTGGTATCTTGATGGTGCTGGAGCTTGAACCTCCGACCTTTCAGTCAGTAACCCAGAGCCTTAACCGCTGAGCTACCACTGGCCTATAAATGATCTTCCATCTGTGTGTGATGATGATGTAGGTATTTTGATGTATGCAGATGATACTGTCATATATGCACATGGTAGTAATGCTGATCAAGTAGCAACAAAGTTCTCATATATCATGCAATAAGTTTCAATTTGGCTTAAGTCTTCAGATCTTACATTGAATACTCAAAAAACTGTAACCATATATTTTAATAAGACGAGTAAACCAAGAGCTAATACATTGAAATATAATATAGCGACGTTTAGACACATTAGAAGTTCTCTTAATTACAAGGCATCATGGGTTTATTTGAATGCAATGATATTTTCTCATATTAAATACTGTATTTCTTGTTGGTCGCAAGCAAACGAGATAACTATAAAGCCAATTATATCACTTTATAAACAGGCCATAAAAGTATTAGATAGGAGATCTAATACTATCATCATTGCGGTATATTAAATAAATACAGGTTATTAAGCTTTGAAAATGTAATTGTTTATTCATATGTAAGGTTTGTTTTAAAATAGATAATAACATTGCTCCTCCCCCTTTTAAAAATAAATGTACATCTTTGTTCAGAACAGATGACAAGGGTTTCTAGATCTACTGCACAGAGAGATTGCAGAATTCCTAAAATAATTTCAGCATTTGCACAATCTGCCTTTTCATACAAGGCAATTAAAGAATGGAATAAACTACTTAATGATCTTAAAATTTGTGTAGATTTTTAAACGTTCTCCAGAAATATTAAAAATGGGCTTTTAGGAATTCAAGCTTGTCATCATTAATTTTGTACAATGTTATAATTTTACTGTTGATGTATATGTGTATTTATGTGTATATATTTATTGTGTTTTATGTTTATATTTTTTTATTTACCTGCCCAGGGACTGCAGATGGAAATTAGCTAGTAGCTAAATCTGGTGCAAAGCATCTCTTCTCTTGTGAGATTAATGTTTTTCTGCATGGTCCCTGACAAATAAATGAATAAAATAAATTTACACATAATACAATATAGTATACAATATACTCCTAAAAATATACAGTATACACAAAATAAGAAGACTGTATACAAAAACAATTCCATGTTATCAGTGGAACTTAAAATGAAGTGTTTTGTTGACATTCAGCTGTTGTTAATAGTCAGTTGCCAATGTGTTACAGTGAAGTATAAAATGTGGGTCCAGTCTGAGGCTAATAAAGTGCAGTGCTGATATATGTACAGTGAGCAATCAAGAGTTCAAAAGTCTGATTGTTTGGGGGAAGAAGCTGTCATGAAGTCGGCTGGTGCGGGTCCTGATTCTGCGATTTCCACATGCCTGATGGTAGCAGGGAGAGGAGCTCATGGCTTGGGTGGATGGAGTCTCTGATGATCCTTCATGCTTTTTTCCACACACCACCTGGTATAGATGTCCTGAATGGTGGGAAGCTCACCTCCGATGATGTGTCTGGCAGTTTGCACCACCCTTTGCAGGGCTTTGAGATTGAGAGCGGCGCTGTTGCCGTACCAGGCGGTGATGCAGCCGGTCAGTGCTGGTGTAGAACTGTGTAAGGATGTGGTGGTTCATTCCAAACTTCCTCAGCCATCTCAGGAAGAAGAGGCACTGATGAGCCTTCTTCAAAACGGCCTCAGTGTGGACAGACCATGTGAGTTTTTCAGTGATGTTGACACCAAGGATCTTGAAGCTGCTGCCTCTCTCCACCAGTGCTCCATTAATGGTGATGGGGCTGTGTTCTCTGTTTTTTTTTTTTAAGTCCTCCACAAGCTCCTTAATCTTACTGGCGCCGAGGTTTTGCTCCTGACACCAGAGTGTCAGAGTGTGCACCTCCTCTCTGTAGGCTGTTTCATCATTGTCAGTGATCAGACCTACCACCGTCGTATCATCAGCAAACTTACTGATGGCATTGGAGCTATGTGTCGCCACACAGTCATGTGTGTACAGGGAATACAGGAGTGGGTTGAGAACACAGCCCTGCAGGGCTCCAGTGTTGAGGGTCAGTGATGAGGAGATGATGCTGCCCATTCTAACCACCTGACGTCTGCCTGACAGGAAGTCCAGGATCCAGCTGCACAGCGAGATGTTTAAGCCCAGAGTTTCTCATCAAGCTTGGAGGGCACTATGGTGTTAAATGCTGAGCTGTAGTCTACAAACAGCATTCTCACATATGTGTTCCTCTCTTCCAGGTGGCAAAAAGCAGTGTGTAGTGTAGATGCAAAGGCATCATCAGTGAAGCTGTTGTTGCAGTAAGCAAACTGCACAGAGTCCAATGAGGCAGGCAGAACAGAGCAGATGTAATCTCTGATTAGTCTCTAGCAGCATTTGCTAATGATGGGGACCAGAGCAATAGGACACCAGTTATTTAAGCAAGTGATTTTGGATTGCTTGGGTACAAGCACAATGGTGGACATTTTAAAGCATGCCAGTTGGTTCACACATGCTCTGATGACGCTGCCCAGAATGCCATCTGGACCCACAAATTTATGGATATTAACCTGTCGTAAGGATCAGCTTACATACGCTACTGAGACAGAGAGTGAACTAACCTCTGTAGCTTCGGACATGATAGCTCTCTCTGCGAGGGCGGTGTTATTTTCCTCAAAACAAGCATAAAAAGTATAAAGCTCATCCAGGAGATGACTGAATGTCTGAGTCTGGAATCTCTGCAGACATCCAAGTTTCTGTAATGCAGATAATGCAGCAGTCTCTCGTTGGAAAGAGATCAGTGCTCTCAGCTCACAGAGCTTGTTGTCTAGAGGCTGAACATTTGCCAGTAGAATGCTGGGTAGTGGGGGCCGATTTACGCAACGTCTTAGTCTGACGAGAATTCCGGCTCTCCTTCCCCTTTTCTGGCTATGTTTCCGCAGCTGGGCTGCCCAGACAGCTCTGCTGTCATGTTTTGAAAATAGTGGGTCAGCATTGAGGTATTTAAAGTCTGGTTTTTGGTGTGCTATTGCAGAAACAATGTCCAAAAGTGTTTGTTTATCTTAGACATTAAGGAGCTGAGGCTGCCGTGACCCTACCATTTGTGTACTTCAGCAGAAATCGAAATTCATCAGACCAGGCAATGTTTTTCTTGTCTATAATGGTCCAGTTATGTTGAGTCGGTCAGTTTTGTTGAAAGGTGTACAGGTGTACCTAATAACGTGTCTGTGAGTTAGATTAGTGCTGCCTCCTGATAGTTGACCAAACATTAGTGGATGGGAAGAGTCTTGGTCAACGAAGTTTTGATTGGTCGGTTGGTCACAGAAAAAAAACTCCACAGGAAACTGACCAACACTGGTATTACCGCTGGTTGGACGCTAGGTGGTACTATGGGGTAATTTTCATTAAGCAGGGTAAGGGTTAAGCCTACACAATAAAGCAAGACACGTTGATTTCAAACTTTTGATCACAATATTCAGTTACATCGGTGTAATGAGGGATTAGTGAATATTATTGCTTTAGTGATTTTGCATTAAAAATTTAATTAAAATAAATAAAAAGAACGAGAAACTTAAATCAAATACATTTCTTAAATTACATTGCACTCCAAACAAAATGAAAAAGCAATTAAAATAAAGAAGTGATCAAGAAATTATATATATATATATATATATATATATATATATATATATATACAAAAATAATATTTATATACAAGTAACCACCTTTCCATTTACCGTCAGCCAAGTATCCGTCTAAACGTGCAAGAGGAAAATTACTTACACAAATGAAGACGTAAAAACAATTATAAATGTAAACATAATAATTATAATGATGATAATAAATCACTGAAATATAAATCATGGTTCGAGGTGAACATGTTTGTAATATTTTCTGATTTAATCACAGATATAGGCTGCAGAGTTGCGTTCACAATAAACTGTTCTGTGGAAATAAAGTGAACTGAACTCAAAGCACCTCCTGAACTGAGATGTCTGTGGTCATTTGCAACACTCATAAACGCTACATTTCTTGCCAAAAAAAAAAAAAAAAAAAATTCAGAAGACAGAAACAAAGAAAGAGTGCGAACCCTTTACATGCGTGTGATCCACAAGACTGCATGCCTCCATACAAACAACATGTCATTCATGCACATAGACGATTTTTCTGTCATATGTCCTTGAAAATATAATTAAGTGTGTTTCTTCAAACACATGTCTGTGTGTCTACAGGTAAATTAATTGTAATATTAACTTGATAATAATTATAGCCTTATAATAATAATTAATTTAATGCATTAATGGGAAAATGATCACTTTGACCATCATCGATCCCCGAGATTATTGTTTGACAGCACAACCCCACTGAGCATTTCTGTCTATAAATTAGCAAAATGTTCAGACAGTCTTTTGCTTGTTTTCCCGAGACATTCAGAATCAATACCGCTTTTGAAGGTGTTGCTGCAGGCTCGCTTCGTGTGTGCACTTATATAATGTATATTTTAAAGGCTCATTATTATGGATTAGTATTTCTCTGTAATTTAGAAGTGTTAGCAATGTTACTTATAACATTCTTTCTCAGCCCTGGAACTCTGATACCCCCAATATATATATATATATATTTATAAGTAAATAAATTAATATCAAAAACGCGTGACTAGTCGACTAATGGCTTAAACTAACGTCAACTAGTTGACTAGGAAAATGTTTTGTCGGGGGCAGCCCTAAGATTTTCCATTATCCCAAGTTTAGTTGAGAATTAAATTGAATACTGCTGTAACTTTCCTTCTCTACAGGTTGTTAAAAAGTCCTTCTGCAGAAGAAGCCCATCAGTATTTGACTGAAGAGTTTGGTATAAATCCTTTACTCCTGAGAGAGTGGAATCTGAGTACACATAAACTAGAAGACTCAAGAGTGAAGCAGATCGCTGCTCTACTGGGGGATAAACACTGTAAACTCAACCAACTTCTGTGAGTATTTTAAATGTTTTTTACTTTGTATTCAACACAACTTACAGTTCATTACTTATATGAATGTATAGTGGGAGCATTGGCTATGTACATGTCAGTGATTCCTTTTATATACAGTATATTATCAAGAGAGACAAAGCAATTTCTCAGCTCTCTTCACTGTTTTCTTCACTGTCTACAGGTTGTCTGACTGCAAAATAACAGAGAAATGCTGTTGTGATCTGGCTTCAGCTCTGTCTTCAAATGTTTTACACCTGAGAGAGTTGGATCTGAGTAACAATAAACTGGGCAACACAGGTGTGAAGCACTTTGGGGCTGTACTGCAGAATTCAGACTGCAAACTGGAGAAACTATGGTTAGTAATACTCTCCTGTCAATGCCAAATATATATTTTTATTATGTGTGGTCCATTGGTGTTCATATGAAACTGTAATGTGTTCTGCCAGCTGTAGTAACAGCAAACGAACTGAAAGGTTGATTAGCTGCTTAGATGAATGATGTATTTATGGTACAAATAGAGAACATTTAAAGTTGTAGTGATTTCACAGCATATGATCAGATTATAATTAAAATTCGATAACTTCACCTTACTTTCTGTTACTGGATTTTTTTTCTGATCTTATATTTTTGAAGCAGTTATTGCGAATGTTGTGAAGATTTTTCAGACTTCAGTACTCTGTAACTTAAGTATTTTAACTTTAGCATGTAACCTTACAGAGTAAAGAGATTGTTGCTTCTCTCCCTCATTATTTTTCTCTCTCTCTTTCTCTCAATGTAGGTTAAGAGGGTGTGAAATGACAGATGAAGGTTGTTCTGCTTTGACTTCAGCTCTGAATTCAAATCCATCACACCTGAGACATCTGAACCTGAGTGGGAATAAACTGGGAGAGTCAGGAATTGGACACCTGTGTGATCTACTGAGAAATTCTCAATTCCAGCTGGAAAATCTAGAGTTAGTAACTGTTTGTATTGAACTGTTCATGAATTCACCTGTAGTACATGTTTACAGAATGACAAAGTAGTTATGCATGTGGTTGCCATGGTTACAGAGATTTTCCAGGGTTATCATAGATATGATACATTTTACCTTCTCTGTTTCACAACAGGTTGTGTGAATGCAGTATTACAGAGAAACAGTATGACATCCTGACTTCAGCTCTGTGTTCAAATCCATCACACCTGAGACATCTGAACCTGAGTGGGAATAAACTGGGAGACTCAGGAATTGGACACCTGTGTGATCTACTGAGAAATTCTCAATTCCAGCTGGAAAATCTAGAGTTAGTAACAGATTGTATTGAACTGTTCATGAGTTCACCTGTAGTACATGTTTAGAGAATGACAAAGTAGTTATGCCTATTGTTTCTATGGTTACAGAGATTTTCCAGGGTTATCACAGATATGAGACATTTTACCTTCTCTGTTTCACAACAGGTTGTGTGAATGCAGTATTACAGAGAAACAGTGTGACATCCTGACTTCAGCTCTGTGTTCAAATCCATCACACCTGAGAGAACTCGACCTCAGTGGAAATAAAGTAAAGAACACAGGATTGAAGAACATATGTCATCTACTGAACGATTCACACTGTAAACTGGAGAAACTGAGGTGAGTAATGTTCAATTACAAGCAGCGATGAACCAACATTAAATTCTGTCTGATACAGAGAAGTCAATAATTATTGTCATGTAATGGCCAATAACCGATACATTGATGATAATTAGTTGAATAAGTTGATTAGAGCTTTTCAAACATTTTGATGCCAAGAACCCACAAATATGATGATCCCCGTGTGATCTATTTTCATGTATAATTTACCCATCATACTGTGCAAGAATAAGAGTAAGTGTGATATATAAACAATATGTTCTTTGCTAAATTGTATATTTTGATTTTATATTCTCACTGTACTAGAGCCAAAAACAATTATTAAAATATGATCTGGAATACAATTACTTTATATGTAGTCGACCCCATATTGTTTTTTCTACCCCCATTAGAGAAACGGTACATGTATAAATGGATAAAAAACTTTTCTACACATTTCCAAGTAAACTCTGTTGTAAGCTTTGAAATTAAATGATGTTTTATTCATAAACAGAGTTATTCATGATAGCATTTTTATTCATCCTATCTCTTTAAATGTCAGTTGAATGGCAAATGTCATCTAAATCTTACTGTAATCTAAATTAGGCAGAAACATGACTCTATAATAAAACACAAGATACATCAATAAATATCCAATAACTAATACAGATAAATAAATAAAAACAGTCAACATCAAACCAATAACTGATATAGTGCCGAAATATCATGCATCTCTATCTACGAGAAGGAAAGAAAATACGTTGTAAATAAAATAATTTGTTTTGGTATTTCAGTGCCTAAAATCACTCAGAAATAGTCTAAACCAAGACACATTATCATTATTTACTGCACATATTCTCAAAATGTTATAAATCAGACTCTCAGACTGATCGGTCCTGTGACAGATGGGTTTGACTCAACTATATTCAGATAAAATACACATTTGCCTGAACAATTCAAAAAGTCTTTTCCCATTTCAGTGTTGTGAAAGTTACTGCATTCTGCGTTTGAAGATCTAATGTCCAAACAGAAGTTAAATTAAAAGTATGGAGGGGTGGTAAAATATTCTGATGAATGAACACAGTAGGAATACATCAAGAACTAATAATATATAAAATAATAATTGTTGTTCTGCAGAAGAAGGAAATCCAGGAGTGTGAGAAAATCATGAGAGAATTTTCATTTTTGGGTGAAATATCCCTTTAAGCAGCTGTCCTAATGGATTTGTAACTGATTTTCATTGTTTCTCATTGTTTACCAGCTATATTGCTTGGATATGTTTTCTGGTAGGGTTATTGAAACGTACATTGTTTGTCATGCTTTAATTAATCCAACATTACTCATGTTTAGCGTAGAACAATAATAACATTAATGTGTATTTGATCAAATAAAGCTTTAATAAAGCAAATAAATTGCTATATAAGTGTAACATTCATAACGTTGATTCAATAATCATATTAAAATATGTAATTAAGAGTGTTGTTAATATTCTTCAAAGTAATATAGCGGTTATAAATGTTTAAAGGAATAACATAATATCAACATGAAATTAGCATGTCATGACTCCTGCTGTGTAGATAACACATATAATGTGGACATAAACTGTTCCTCCGAAAGTAGCCTGTAGTTTTAGGTTTTAACCACCAATATCACTAGAGAGCACAAAGTGCTGTAGTGCAGTGTTAAAATAAATGGTTCAAAGTCAAAGCAATCTGATGATTTTTGTGGGTGCTTTCATTCTCTTAGCACAGCTACTTGTTGCAGTTGTAGTAAGCACAATAAACTGTTCAGTTATGTGTATTCATATTGACAATTGTTTTGTTGTTTTAGGCTGAATAAATGTGATCTAACAGAGGAAAGCTGTTCAGCTCTAGCTACAGTTCTCAGATCAGACTCCAGCAGTCTCCGAGAGCTTGACCTGAGCAATAATAATCTGCAGGATTCAGGAGTGAAGCTGCTCTCTGATGGACTGCAAAGTAATTCTAAACTGGAGATACTCATGTGAGTTGAGTTAACATTTTAAAGGTCTCTTGGCCTTGTGTTGGCTTCAATATGTAGGTTTTTGTTTTGCAGCCAGCTTTGTATTTTTATATAAGGAACAAAATATAATTCACACATTGTTTTCTTTGAGAAGAATTGTAGTGATATATTTTGATCAATACTGATTATTCAGCTCTACTATTTCCTGTTCTAGATTGTCAAACTGCAGTATTACTGAAGAAGGATATAAAGCTCTGGCTTCAGCTCTGAGATCAAATCCTTCACACCTAAAAGAGCTGGATCTCAGAGGAAATGACCCTGGACAATCAGGAGTGAAACTACTCTATGACTTACTTGAGAAACCAAACTGTAATCTGAGACTGAGGTACGTACTTAGTCCAGTTGTCCTTGAAAATTATAATTAATTATACAAATTTCAAGAAGACTTAAGTGTGGTGAACCATTTTAAGGTTATCTTCATTATTGCAGAATCACAGCTCTGTTATATAAGGTTGTGATTATACATAATACATAATGTAAGGTTATGTCAGTGTGCACTTCTCTCTCCAGGTTGTTACAGTCTCCTGCAGAAGAGGCCTATAAGTATCTGACTTCAGTTCTACATGTTGTAAATCCTTTACTGAAGAGAGAACTGAATCTGTGTGGACATAAACTAGAAGACTCAAGAGTGAAGCAGATCGCTGCTCTACTACAAGATAAACACTGTAAACTCAACAATCTTCAGTAAGTATAATACATTATTTTCTTTGTACTGTATATAATGTATCTTTAAATATAACATTAATATTACAGTTTCAATAACTGGTTAGTATTAATACTATCATAGAGTTCTTTGAAGGAAACTGAAAACATTTCCCATGTTTGTTTGTTTTTCGCTGCAGGCTGAATAATAACTGCATTTCAGTAGAAGGTTGTAATACAGTCGTTTCAGCTTTAATTTCAAATCCTTCAAACCTGAAAGAGTTAAATATGAGTGGAAATAAACTAGGAAACTCAGGAGTGATGAAGATTTCTACTCTATTGCAAAATACACAAGTCAGACTGGAGAAACTGGAGTATGTGATTTAATCTGTGCACATTTCTACATGTTCTGAATGTGAATTAATTTATAAAAGAGAAATTCAAGTTAATCAGATGTTATTGTTAAAGCATTTGTAAATGCATACATCTCTGGGGTGAGATTCTTGCCAATATTAAGAATAAAACCCTAAGTCATATGAGCACATATTTTACACACTCTATGGCAATAATTATTTTTCCTTTTCTTGTTTTCATTTTTGTACTACATGATCTTATTTATACTTTTAATATTGCTATAAATTCAGTTTGTATGTGTCTTTTAACAGCTTAAACACACAATAGTTTGTCTTAAGATATGTATAAAGCATTTGTATCATGATCTGTTTCCAAGGGACAAATAAATCTTTTATCCTTCTAGATTGTCAGACTGCAGTATTACTGAAGAAGGATATAAAGCTCTGGCTTCAGCTCTGAGATCAAATCCTTCATACCTAAAAGAGCTGGATCTCAGAGGAAATGACCCTGGACAATCAGGAGTGAAACTACTCTATGAGTTACTACAGGATGAACACTGTAAATTATATAATCTAAGGTGAGCTAAACTTATGCAAAATATATTAGATACAGTCTAATTATTTATAGATGTAGTATTTCAGTAATACAGTAAGTTACACAATCTGTTGTTCAAAGTTGAAACATCTATTCAACATTATAAAAGTGTAAAACTGTTTTCATCAGCTCAAGTCACTGGGGATTTAACTGAGTAATATTTTCTATATATTTTTCATTACACAAAGTGTAGTTGAGATTTAAATTGAATACTGCTGTAACTTTCCTTCTCTACAGGTTGTTAAAAAGTCCTTCTGCAGAAGAAGCCCGTCAGTATTTGACTAAAGAGTTTGGTATAAATCCTTTAATCCTGAGAGAGTGGAATCTGAGTACACATAAACTAGAAGACTCAAGAGTGAAGCAGATCGCTGCTCTACTGGGGGATAAACACTGTAAACTCAACACACTTCTGTGAGTATTTTAAATGTTTTTTTACTTTGTATTCAACACAACTTACAGTTCATTACTTATATGAATGTATAGTGGGAGTCGCCTTCGGCTTGCTCACTGGGGTTATTAATACAATTATTATTTGATTATTTTTAAACACGATAAAGAATCATATCTTATCTAATTCCACAACAGGGCTCCAAACAAAAAAAAAATAAAAAAAATCAATTAAGGAGCCACTGGCTCCTATAGGGGGAAAAAAAACAGGCGCCAAATTTTTTTCATTTTTAACTCCTTCCATTCCTTTTCGTCCCGCAGCTCGCTAACAGTGTAGTCTGTGGAGCATTCTTCGCAATTTTGTGATCACGTGCATTTTTTATGCTTGTTACTGTCACCCTGTTTTCTAACAGTCTCTTTTTTGAAATGGTTAGTTCCTGCAATGAACTCCGTTTTCCCGCTATTTCTTTGATATAAACTTTTGTAATGTATCTCGGGAAATGTAATGCAAATTTTAAAATCAAAGGGAGTAAACTTTTACTGTTGCCAATGGCGACCTTGACAGAAATTACACTCACAAATAAATTTATTTGGTCATAAATGCGACCATTTTTAGTCGCAGTTTGGAGCCCTGCACAAGGATGATGATTTATCGACTTTATAGACATTACATTTTTATCGTCTGTTAATGCTGAACTTCTGTAAAGCTGCTTTGAAACGATGTGTGTTGTGAAAGGCGCTATACAAATAAAATTGACTTGACTTGACTTGGGAACATTGGCTGTTGTATATAATGTGAAATAAACTCTGAAGTAGACTGTACTGTAAAGTAGTAAAAAATAAACTGGGCAACACAGGTGTGAAGCACTTTGGGGCTGTACTGCAGAATTCAGACTGCAAACTGGAGAAACTATGGTTAGTAATACTCTCCTGTCAGTGCCAATGTAACACAGTTCATTCTCACGGGCAAGGAAGAGGCGAGAAACCGGCTTGACATATAACTTAAAGGTTTAATGGAAAACTCAAAAGACAAACACATAAGACAACGGACATGTTCGTGAACGATCTCTCTCTCTCCCATCGCCGTCCGCAAGTGGCCTTTATCCCTCTTGACGGCTTAATTAGCCCAATACGGGACCGGGCGTGCGTAATCACGCCCCGGTCCCGCCCTCCACCGTGCCACAGCCAAATATAGATTTTTATTTGGTATGATCCATTAGTGTTCATATGAAACTGTAATGTGTTCTGCCAGCTGTAGTAACAGCAATGAACTGAAAGGTTGATTAGCTGCTTAGATTAACGATGTATTTATGGTACAAATAGAGAACATTTAAAGTTGTAGTGTTTGGCAGTTTATGATCAGATTATAATTAAAATGAGAGAACTTCACCTTACTTTCTGTTACTGGGTTTTTGCTGATCCCATGTGAAAAAGATTTTCGCAGTTATTTTAAAAATGTTCAGGCTTCAGTACTCTGTAACTTAAGTATTTTAACTTTAGCATGTAACCTTACAGAGTAAAGAGTTTGTTTCTTCTCTCCCTCATTATTTTCTCTCTCTCTCTTTCTCTCAATGTAGGTTAAGAGGGTGTGAAATGACAGATGAAGGTTGTTCTGCTTTGACTTCAGCTCTGAATTCAAATCCATCACACCTGAGACATCTGAACCTGAGTGGGAATAAACTGGGAGACTCAGGAATTGGACACCTGTGTGATCTACTGAGAAATTCTCAATTCCAGCTGGAAAATCTAGAGTTAGTAACAGATTGTATTGAACTGTTCATGAGTTCACCTGTAGTACATGTTTACAGAATGACAAAGTAGTTATGCTTATTGTTTCCATGGTTACAGAGATTTTCCAGGGTTATCACAGATATGAGACATTTTACCTTCTCTGTTTCACAACAGGTTGTGTGAATGCAGTATTACAGAGAAACAGTGTGACATCCTGACTTCAGCTCTATGTTCAAATCCATCACACCTGAGAGAACTCGACCTCAGTGGAAATAAAGTAAAGAACACAGGATTGAAGAACATATGTCATCTACTGAACGATTCACACTGTAAACTGGAGAAACTGATGTGAGTAATGTTCAATTACAAGCAGCGATGAACCAACATTAAAGTTCTGTCTGATACAGAGAAGTCAATAATTATTGTCATGTAATGGCCAATAACCGATACATTGATGATAATTAGTTGAATAAGTTGATTAGAGCTTTTCAAACATTATGATGCCAAGAACCCACAAATATGATGATCCCCGTGTGATCTATTTTCATGTATAATTTACCCATCATACTGTGCAAGAATAAGAGTAAGTGTGATATATAAACAATATGTTCTTTGCTAAATTGTATATTTTGATTTTATATTCTCACTGTACTAGAGCCAAAAACAATTATTAAAATATGATCTGGAATACAATTACTTTATATGTAGTCGACCCCATATCTTTTTTTCTACCCCCATTAGAGAAACGGTACATGTATAAATGGATAAAAAACATTTCTACACATTTCCAAGTAAACTCTGTTGTAAGCTTTGAAATTAAATTATGTTTTATTCATAAACAGAGTTATTCATGATAGCATTTTTATTCATCCTATCTCTTTAAATGTCAGTTGAATGGCAAATGTCATCTAAATCTTACTGTAATCTAAATTAGGCAGAAACATGACTCTATAATAAAACATAAGATCCATCGATAAATATCCAATAACTAATACAGATAAATAAATAAACACAGTCAACATCAACCAATAACTGATATAGTGCCGAAATATCATGCATCTCTATCTACGAGAAGGAAAGAAAATACGTTGTAAATTAAATAATTTGTTTTGGTATTTCAGTGCCTAAAATCACTCAGAAATAGTCTAAACCAAGACACATTATCATTATTTACTGCACATATTCTCAAAATGTTATAAATCAGACTCTCAGACTGATCGGTCCTGTGACAGATGGGTTTGACTCAACTATATTCAGATAAAATACACATTTGCCTGAACAAGTCAAAAAGTATTTCCCATTTCAGTGTAGTTTTAAATTAACAGTATGGAGGGGTGGTAAAATATTCTGATGAATGAACACAGTAGGAATACATCAAGAACTAATAATATATAAAATAATAATTGTTGTTCTGCAGAAGAAGGAAATCCAGGAGTGTGAGAAAATCATGAGAGAATTTTCATTTTTGGGTGAATTATCCCTTTAAGCAGCTGTCCTAATGGATTTGTAACTGATTTTCATTGTTTCTCATTGTTTACCAGCTATATTGCTTGGATATGTTTTCTGGTAGGGTTATTGAAGCTTACATTGGTTGTCATGCTTTAATTAATCCAACATTACTCATGTTTAGTGTAGAACAATAATAACATTAATGTGTATTTGATCAAATAAAGCTTTAATAAAGCAAATAAACTACTCTATGAGTTACTACAGGATGGATGCTGTAAATTAAATACTCTAAGGTGAGCTAAACTTATGCAAAATAAATTATATACAGTCTGATTATTTATAGATGTAGTATTTCAGTAATACAGTAAGTTACACAATCTGTTGTTAAAAGTTGAAAGATCTATTCAACATTATAAAAGTGCAAAACTGTTTTCATCAGCACAAGTCACTGTATAAAGGTCATAGAATGTTGCTAACACGTATTTTTCATGATGGTAGCACGTTTTTAGAATGTTTTAGCACTTCGCTAGGCGAAGCTAGCATGTGTTAGCATGATACTAGCACGTTTTTAGAATGTTTTAGCACTTCGCTAGGCGATGCTAACATGTGTTAGCATGATGCTAGCACGTGTTTAACATGTTTTAGCAATCCCCTAAGCAATGCTAACATGCATTTGCATAATGCTAGCACGTTTTTAACATGTTTTAGCAATCCCCTAAGCAATGCTAACATGCATTAGCATAATGCTAGCACGTTTTAACATGTTTTAGCACTTTGCTAGGCAATGCCAGCATGTGTTAGCATGATACTAGCACGTTTTTAGCATGTTTTAACACTTCGCTAGGCAATACTAGCATGTGTTAGCATGTTGTTATCACATTTTTAGCATGTTTTAGCACTTCGCTAGGCGATGCTAACATGTGTTAGCATGATGCTAGCACGTGTTTAACATGTTTTAGCAATCCCCTAAGCAATGCTAACATGCATTTGCATAATGCTAGCACGTTTTTAACATGTTTTAGCAATCCCCTAAGCAATGCTAACATGCATTAGCATAATGCTAGCACGTTTTAACATGTTTTAGCACTTTGCTAGGCAATGCCAGCATGTGTTAGCATGATACTAGCACGTTTTTAGCATGTTTTAACACTTCGCTAGGCAATACTAGCATGTGTTAGCATGTTGTTATCACATTTTTAGCATGTTTTAGCACTTCGCTAGGCGATGACAACATGTGTTAGCATGTTGCTAACACGTTTATAGCATGTTTTAGCACTTCGCTAGGTGATGCCAGCATATGTTAGCATGATGCTAGCACATTTTTAGCATGTTTTAGGGTGTGGCTATGAAGATTTTTATTGACTGCTTGATAAAAGAAATCCTCTGAGAGAGAGAGAGAGAGACGCAGGGCTGACAGGCCCTTTTTTGTCTGTGTGTGTGAAAAAGTCAGTTGGGATTCAAATTTCTGAACATTCCGCAATGTAAAGTCAATGGGATTTTTTTGGCCGCTTTTTCGTCCGCTGTTCGAACATCGTACACCCGATCGCTTAGAAAAGGTATAACACACCTCTCCTCAATGAGCCGCACGATTTGATGCCTCACTCAGGGGTCTGTGACAAAAGCTGCAGGAGGAGCAGCGCGCCAAACTTTGTGTGGAAAAATAATAATAATTATAATAAAAATAATAAGTATGCAAGAGAACAATAGTGATGCTTTGCCTATGGCAAGCACCACTAATAATAGCAATAAAAACAATAATAATAGTAGTAGTAGTGCAAACAATAACATCATCACAGCTTTATGAAATTTTAAACTAGTCAATAAAATGATTGCTGATATACGAAGCTCTCTCGGTCCGGTGGCCGCTCCACCACCACCGGCGGGCACATCCAACAGACCCGCCCGACACAGACACCAACCCCAACCCTAATCCCCCCGGCCCCCCTTCCCCCGCCACCGGCAATCCCAAACCAGCGGTTAAGCCTCTGTGCACCGCTATGTCTTCCTCCACAAAGGATACTGGGGCAGCACGACAGGCACCTCCAAATCAAGCTCACCTGGTCTGGTTGTGACCTGGCAGATGACCAGATATCATTGTTTGGTTGACCTTTTTGTTTTTACAATCTTTTGCTGGAATTGTGGTGTGCACCAGTTAGCTCCCCAGCCAGAGACACCACATCCAACCCAGATAGCTCTCCAACACCATCATGTTAAAATAAGAGAAGGGACCGCCAGACAGATGTGGCAAAGGGAGGGGCCCGGCAAACCAAAAATTGCACAGGTAATGCCCATGCCGACAAGATGTGCCAAACGCACCCACCGACAGTACTAGAGCAGCCCCCAGACCCAGACAGCCAATAAAATATATAAATATAATGTTTTTGGAATTGGGTTTTATAAGTGTGGCAGGTGGGAGGGATGATAAATTGTTCTATACTAATATAAATATCAATACTACCACCACTACTACCCATCAACAATAACAATAATAGCATTAACCATAATAATTACATTCATAATTTACATGCAAAGAAATAAAATATATTATAGCATATAAACCAATCAATTTATTAGAGCAAAGTATGGAAATACAGCAAAATTAATATGATATAAACAAACCATTTAACCAAAAACAAACAAAACAGATATTGCATGATATTATGTGAAGTGTGTGTGTGTGTGTGTGTGTGTGTGTGTGTGTGTGTGTGTGTGTGTGTGTGTACTGAAGAGAAAAAATATTTAAAAAAAAGGGTTTATTTCTAAATATATCAATAAATAAATATAAATAATAATGAATAAAAAAATACATAAATAAAAATAGAAAGGGGGGAATATAAGTCTGTATTTTTATAGATATCTGTTTGTATAAACATTATTGTTTTATATATATATAGGTTTTAAACATAATTATGATATGGTAATACAGTCATAGTAATAACAAAATATGTATTTATACAAATATATATATATATTATCAAGAGAGACAAAGCAATTTCTCAGCTCTCTTCACTGTTTTCTTCACTGTCTACAGGCTGTCTGAATGCAAAATAACAGAGAAATACTTTCTGTTACTGGGTTTTTGCTGATCACATGTGAAAAAGATTTTTACAGTTATTGTAAACATTTACAGACTTCAGTACTCTGTAACTTAATCATTTTAACTTTAGCATGTAACCTTACAGAGTAAAGAGTTTGTTTCTTCTCTCCCTCATTATTTTTCTCTCTCTCTTTCTCTCAATGTAGGTTAAGAGAGTGTGATATGACAGATGAAGGTTGTTCTGCTTTGACTTCAGCTCTGTGTTCAAATCCATCACACCTGAGACATCTGAACCTGAGTGGGAATAAACTGGGAGAGTCAGGAATTGGACACCTGTGTGATCTACTGAGAAATTCTCAATTCCAGCTGGAAAATCTAGAGTTAGTAACAGATTGTATTGAACTGTTCATGAGTTCACCTGTAGTACATGTTTACAGAATGACAAAGTAGTTATGCTTATTGTTTCCATGGTTACAGTGATTTTCCAGGGTTATCACAGATATGAGACATTTTACCTTCTCTGTTTCACAACAGGTTGTGTGAATGCAGTATTACAGAGAAACAGTGTGACATCCTGACTTCAGCTCTGTGTTCAAATCCATCACACCTGAGAGAACTCGACCTCAGTGGAAATAAAGTAAAGAACACAGGATTGAATCACATATGTCATCTACTGAACGATTCACACTGTAAACTGGAGAAACTGATGTGAGTAATGTTCAATTACAAGCAGCGATGAACCAACATTAAAGTTCTGTCTGATACAGAGAAGTCAATAATTATTGTCATGTAATGGCCAATAACCGATACATTGATGATAATTAGTTGAATAAGTTGATTAGAGCAGGTGATTTCAAACATTATGATGCCAAGAACCCACAAATATGATGATCCCCGTGTGATCTATTTTCATGTGTAATTTACCCATCATACTGTGCAAGAATAAGAGTAAGTGTGATATATAAACAATATGTTCTTTGCTAAATTGTATATTTTGATTTTATATTCTCAATGTACTAGAGCCAAAAGAAATTATTAAAATATGATCTGGAATACAATTACTTTATTTTTGGTATTTTTTATTCATAAACGGAGTTATTCATGATAGCATTTTTATTCATCCTATCACTTTAAATGTCAGATGAATGATACTGTAATCTAAAGGCAGAAACATGACTCTATAATAAAACACAAGATACATCGATAAATATCCAATAACTAATACAGATGAATAAATAAACACAGTCAACATCAACCAATAACTGATATAGTGCTGAAATATCATGCATCTCTATCTACGAGAAGGAAAGAAAATACGTTGTAAATAAAATAATTTGTTTTGGTATTTCAGTGCCTAAAATCACTCAGAAATAGTCTAAACCAAGACACATGATCATTAAGTGCTTGAGTTCACATATTTTGGGAAACGTTTTAAAGTTATTGCATGTTTTGTGATTGATTAAATGAATATAATCTCTTCTCTATTCATGTGTTTGTCTCTTTCTAGTCTATATAAATGTGAAATCACAGATGTTGCTTCTTTGGCTGAGGTGAAAACAGTGCGGTCTTTAAAGAAACTTGATCTGAGAAAAAACACAATTAAACAATCATCAGGGAAGCGGCTCTATAATATGCTGATATACTCAAACTGTGAACTGAGGTGAGTAATCATTTCTCTTCATTGTATTAAATAGAGCATCACTGCATATTGAAAGTCTCTTATATTTGTTTACAGAAATGATCATTAATTACTGCACATTTACTCCAAATGTTATATATCAGACTCTCAGACTGATCGGTCCTGTGACAGATGGGTTTGACTCAACTATATTCTGTTAAAATAAACATTTGCCTGAACAATTCAAAAAGTCTTTTCCCATTTCAGTGTTGTGAAAGTTACTGCATTCTGCGTTTGTAGGTCTAATGTCCAAACAGAAGTTAAATTAAAAGTATGGAGGGGTGGTAAAATATTCTGATGAATGAACACAGAAGGGATACATCAAGAACTACATGATTAATCATTAAAGTTTACCTTAAATTCATATTTAACATGAAATAAATGGTTCTGTTTAATATTAATATTATTATATCTTGATTCCTGCTCACAGACTAGACAGAGAATATTGGTTCCTAGGTGCTGCTGCAGGTGCTGCTGCAGGTGCTGCTGCAGGTGTTTGGTCTGGTATAAAATTCATAACCGGGAGTAAAACTCTGGATCGTGTGGAATCAGCAAGTCAGGAAGAGAACAACAAGTGACCAACACATGAGGAAGCCTCAAAAGGAGGTGAGGAAACACTCTGCTTTATTATAATAATGTAATATTCATGTTTATGAGGACTCTGTGTGAAGAAGGCGTTCCTACTGCTGTCACTGTAACGTTATTGGTGGAATACACGTCTGACCATGTCTTTTATAAACCTGATCACAGATGAGGTGAAACTATAATATCACTCTAATTTGACATGGATTCAGTTTCTTGTCCAAAAGGGAAAGTGTTTTATGCTCAATATCATCATATCATTAATAAGATGAACGATCTATTAATGAATGAATCAAACTCACTCAGACTGCCGACAGTTTCTTTTCCATGCATCATTTTTATTATATCATGCATGTGTTTAAAAATGAATCATATAGAACAATGAAATCACAGAAACATCACAACGCTGCTCCGTCCACACTCGACTCCATTATCTCAAGAGAGACGGGTGACGTGAACTCCACTGACACAGACTCACTCCTCTCGGTTGTTACTCACGAAAGTCAATCCTCGTTTTCATTCTCATCAGATATATTTGCTCGTCATGACAACATTATATATAGGTAAAGAAAACCGTTTTCCTGCAGTAACGGCGACAATCACAGTGACAACAGAACTGATCTATATCAGAAAATCAAACTGTTACACCTTAAAATAATGACTAAAAGAGAGAGTTCACCCAAAAATACCATCCCAGATGTGTTTAACTTCTTCTGCAGAACACAAATGAAGAGATTTAGAAGAATATTTCAGCTCTGTAGGGCCATACAGTTAATGTGAACTTTGAAGATCCAAAAATCACATAAAGGCAGCATAAAAGTAATATATACAACTCAAGTGGTTTAATCCATGTCTTCAGAAGTGATATGATAAGTGTGGGGGAGAAACAGAACAATATTTAAGTCCTTTTTTTACTATAAATCTACATTCTCACTGGCAGTTGGAGATTTATAGTAAAAAAGGACTTACAAATGTATCTGTCTCTCATCCACAGAGCTGACAAACTATCCCGTTAACTAACATACCAACATCCTTTCTATAAAAATGTTTGTATATATATATATAATATATCATAAAAATTAAGAATAAGGCCCTCGAGGGTATCAGGGATCCAGCGTTGCACCTCCTTTAAATCATCATAGATGACATTGTAACTTTTGTGCTGCATCAGCATCTTTCTGGAGGGTTTAAAGGCAGAAATATGAAGCTTATGGTTTTATAAAAGCACTTACATTCATTCTTCTGTCAAAACTCGTGTATTATTTGAGATGTCAAGTTGTTTAATTTTAGGGTTTGTTGACATTGCATTGTCATGGCAATAATAATTAAAATGAGCTATTATACACAGATGTGGTCAGTGAGTGATTTAATGACAGTAAAATCATGTTAACACATATTGTTCATGTCTTGTGTCTATACTTTAGAAACAGTATTTTAATGTTTACAGATTAAACCCCATTGACTTGCATTGGAAGTGTCTCACTGTAACACACATTTGTGCTTTTATTAAAGAAAAGGAGGGACGAGTGACATTTATTTTGTGGTAATCAATAATATGTTACAAATGCTGTGATTGATATGAACTTATATTGAACCCGGAATATTGCAACTGCAAGAGGATGTTACAAATAAAAAACAAATAAAATCGGAGCATGGCTGATGTTATGAGAGTGACGGACAGTCTGCGCATGCGTGTATTCACAGTATGTGCGCTCACGCGCGGTCTGTCAATCAAACGTGCACGCTCGCAATCTCACTTCAACACGGCGTGACTCTGTCCAATCTCTTGAATATCTCATCAGATATATGTACTCGTCATGACAACATTATTTATAGGAAACAAAACAGTTTTTCTGCAGTTATGTCGTGAACGTAAACAATTGTAAAATAGTGATTTAGGATGTAATCCAAGGAGTAATTTTACCTTGTGAAAGTTTGTGATTGTGCATTTATCCCCTTGATGTTTGCCATAGAACAGGTTTGTCCATATGCAGCTTTCACGAGTAAAGAAATGATGAATGTTGTGCTTCTGCTTTCTGATTTCATTAGTAATTATTTTAGTGTAGAAGTTTAATGCAGGAAAAAACACTTGGTGACAGAATCACTATGAATTACAATCAGCTGCATTTGAAATGAAAGAGTTCAGATCATCTTGACGTCTTGTGTAGTTCTTCAGTAAATAAAGAGGCTGATTGGTCACTTGATGAGAACACACGAGCCCGCCCCGGCGACAGAACGTTATTTTCTGTCATGTTGGATCATTTTTCCCCCACTGGAACCATTAACTCAGGCAGTCCAGATGGTCAAGTGATCAATGACCTGCCGCTGGCTCCATCCGACACCTGTCAGTGCTATCCAAGAGAGCGTTTACGTTCACTCACCTGAAATATTTTATGCTCTGCTTTCAGTACTATTTGACTATAGCTTAAATGTATTAATATACACAGTGAATTGAAAATGTATTAAGTGGGAAACACCAATACTGGCATGTCTTTAGTATATTAATTGACATTTATAATTAAAAAGCAGGCTACTTGCACAGAATATTTGGTGTCCGCCGCACATTTTGTGGTATTAATGTTGATCAAGCAATTGATTCATTGATTGTTACTTTTAATGACGAAACGATTATGAAAATATATGGAAATGGACCTATTAGTAAGAATTGGAACAGTAGGTGTCAAACAGCCCTGTATAATTCAGTTAAATAAAGATGCAATTTGTTATGAGTAACAGCAGATAAAATCCTAATCACGTTTGGAAAAGCAACGCATATCTAAAGTACTAGAAAACTAGAAGTTTTAAGTGAATTAGTACTGTTATTTAATGTACAACTCCCATGAAAGTGAAAGTCTATAGACTAGTAGCTAGAGAATAATTTCTGGTCTTAAAATAAACCTGTGGAATCGAGAACACTGGAGGAGGGTGACCAGCCACCATCAGATGAGGAAGATGAGGAAGACAACAAAGATGAAGACACACTGCCTTCTAACAGTACTGTATCTATAAGGATTCATTATTCTGTTAATATGTGATATCTGCAGACCAAAGTCTAAAATTAGTATTTAAACATGAACTCAGTTCTTAAATGTCAGAGCTAAAAAGTGCAAATCTTCATCCTTTAAAGCTCTTTGAACAGCAACTTAATAATAATAGTACAAGTACAAATGGCTGATGTTGAGCAGTCAATAATGTTGTTTTGTATTCATACAAATTATAATTTAGTTTCTCCTTTGCAGGTGTTAATGTGGACTCTGAAGAAGACACTGATCAGAGAACAGATGTTAAAGGGGACTCTGAAAAAGACACTGATCAGAGCGCAGATGTTAAAGGGGACTCTGAAAAAGACACTGATCAGAGCGCAGATGTTAAAGGGGACTCTGAAAAAGACACTGATCAGAGAACAGATGTTAAAGGGGACTCTGAAAAAGACACTGATCAGAGCGCAGATGTTAAAGGGGACTCTGAAAAAGACACTGATCAGAGAACAGATGTTAAAGGGGACTCTGAAGAAGACACTGATCCGAGCGCAGATGTTAAAGGGGACTCTGAAAAAGACACTGATCCGAGCGCAGATGTTAAAGGGGACTCTGAAATAGACACTGATCAGAGAACAGATGTTAAAGGGGACTCTGAAGAAGACACTGATCAGAGAACAGATGTTAAAGGGGACTCTGAAAAAGACACTGATCAGAGCGCAGATGTTAAAGGGGACTCTGAAAAAGACACTGATCAGAGCGCAGATGTTAAAGGGGACTCTGAAATAGACACTGATCAGAGCGCAGATGTTAAAGGGGACTCTGAAGAAGACACTGATCAGAGAACAGATGTTAAAGGGGACTCTGAAGAAGACACTGATCAGAGAACAGATGTTAAAGGGGACTCTGAAGAAGACACTGATCCGAGCGCAGATGTTAAAGGGGACTCTGAAAAAGACACTGATCAGAGCGCAGATGTTAAAGGGGACTCTGAAGAAGACACTGATCAGAGAACAGATGTTAAAGGGGACTCTGAAAAAGACACTGATCCGAGCGCAGATGTTAAAGGGGACTCTGAAAAAGATACTGATCAGAGCGCAGATGTTAAAGGGGACTCTGAAATAGACACTGATCAGAGCGCAGAACTCATCCAGATATGAAACAATTCAATTTAGCTAATTAGTAGTCCAATTGTCAAGATTGTACTTTAATTGTATGTAATTTTATTGTATATTTTTAAACAAGACATTGTATTTATTTCTAAGACATTTAGCAGACATCTTTAATAATGCTTTAGAAATTAAATTAGATCATTACATTAGGAAACCCCTATTGTATTACAAAATATATAATACATTTAGCTAAAGCAAAGTCGCTTTAAAGCTGAAGTGTGTAACTTTTTCAGTTTTAAAATACGTTCTCGTATCCCAGCTGAGTATGAATACTTAAATATTAGTAAGTTATTCTAGATTAATTTTCCTAGAAAACTGTGAACATTGGTGCAATGATATGCCACGTTGACATTTTAATATGAATAAAGTCCCTGTGAACCACCTTGACGAGCAGTTTTCATTGGTGTGTTGAAGTTTGGGTGGGACATGTAAACATCGCTATGCCCTATTCCCTCCACTGAGAGTGATTTACAATCCTGTAGACAATATGACCAACTCTTAACACGTTGCTTTTCATTTGCTGACTTATTAGGAGTGCTTTATTTTCATTACTTATCAAATATGATTATTTACTGTACACCATATTGTCAAAACACACAGATCAGAAAGGTCTCAACAATGAGAAAACAAGCATATTGTCTCTTGAATGCTATTGGCTCGTGCTATAGTCAGTCTTTACACACATGAACAGCAGCAGGTCTCATCGGCTCAGAAAGGGAGAGACGTCAGTGACCGAAAAATATCCATGTATGGAGGTGAATGGGAACGATTCGAAAAGATTTGTCCAAAAAGACTTGATATGTTTACAAGTGGAACATCACTAGTGCACATTTAATAAGTCGCTCAATACAAGATTTAGTACTTTTAATAATTTATTACTTATTATTTTATTGATCTGATTAATTTCTATCTTTTTGTCATTTCTTCTGCAACTCTACACAAACACAGACACATTGTGTTGCATTTCATAGTAACACACTTGTTTAAAACTTCTACAGTGAGAATTTCATCTGAAATTCATATTATTTAATCCGCTGAACTTTAAGATGTTGGATTTTACTTTCTCAGGTGACTATAATTGAGTTGCAGGGTATAAAATGTCATTTGTAATGTATTCCGTTAGATTACTCAAGGTCAGTAATGTAATCTAAATACTTTGGATTACTTCTTCAGCACTGGTAGATTTTTTCACTTGTTTGACTATAAAAACTCAAAATACATGTTAAAAACACATTCTCTGAAAAACCCAGTTTGTATCAACAACTTCATCCGGATCAGAATTTTTTTTTTTTTTTTTTTGTGGAAATCAAAAGGAATAGCAAGAATATTTACCAGCCATAATTATTCTGCAGCTTAAAGTGTTCAATAACAAAGATTGAGAAGTATTGCACTCATGTGATCTCAACATGTCAGAGACCCATCCCATGTAGAATAAAACAAAGTTTATTATATTTTATGTCTGCAGTCTTCATCTCATGTGTACATCATTTCATACAATTGTACAATTTCTTCATGTGATGTGGAAAAACCTTTGAACTCTTTTGATCCTATTTTGTGTTTAATTTAATATACTGTACAGCTATAAACAACAGAATAGTGGCAATTAAATAAAAAACACAAGACATGTTTTGTGCACTCAATAAAACAACTATTTGTCTTAAGTTGACTTGACTGTGGGCAGTGGTTGCACATGTGTGAAATGAGTTTTCTTAACTTAAATTACTATGTAATCTCAACTCAAATATATCCTGTAGTGGGAACTTAATTAAAGTGTGTAAACACAACAAAACTCATGTTAAATACATCTTGGTGGGAAACACCTCAAAGTGCAGCTTGTAACTGTGTTCTGGTTAGCAGCAATTGCTCACAAATGAAAGTATGTGAAACATCAACCTGTCCTCATCCTAAACTCAAGCAGCACAACTCTAACATAACAGAAACTCTTCTAAATCTCAACATAACGAAACATTAATAACTAACAAGTAACCCATTTATAGTCATCTCGCACATAAACACAAAGCAACCCTTCATTTTAACATTTACTCTCCCCATCAAGTCCCGTGTAAAACAAGCTAGGAACTAAAAACCTGCCGGTTTCATCAATGCTACATTTACACCACTAAACGAATTCATGTATACCCAACTCAAATGGATTAATAAACTTCCATTTTACAAACTGAAATGGATGAACGCAATAAAATCTTTAATTACTTTAGTTCATTTTAATAAAGTAAATTGAAAAAGCAGCAAAAAAACTTTTTTATTTTGAGTGCCCTTCAGTAAAACACTTGTTAGTAACCACTCGATCTGTTCATGAGTTCATCTGAATCTCATATTATTTACTTTGGATGATTCTTTGTCATGTGATCCATCAGATAACTTGCTCGGAGGAAACTCCTCCCACATGGATGGCAGTGGTACGGCTTCTCTCCAGTGTGGATCATCTCGTGTATTTTCAGATTAACCAACTGAGTGAATCTCTTGTGACAGTGTGAACACATGTACGGTTTTTCTCCACTGTGAATTCTCTGGTGCTTTTTCAAATCGCCGCCTCTAGAGAAAGTCTTCTCACACTCAAAGCACATATAATTCTTCACACCGGTGTGTATTTTCTGGTGTTGTTTCATGCTAACTAGCTGTGAAAATCTCTTTCCACACTGATCACATGTGTGCGGTTTCTCTCCAGTGTGGTTTTCGATATGATTCATAAGGACTCTTTTTTCAGCGAAACCCTCTCCGCACTGATGGCACGTGAAAGGTTTCTCTCCGGTGTGAATTTGCATGTGTGCCTTAAGGTTTTCTTTATGTGTGAAACTCTTTCCGCACTGATCACATGTGTGTGGTTTCTCTCCGGTGTGAATTCTGATGTGACTCCGAAAGGTTTCTCTTCGTGTGAAACTCTTTCCACATTGATCACATGTGTGCGGTTTCTCTCCAGTGTGGAGTTGCATGTGGTTCTTGAGGGCTGCTTTTTGTATGAAACTCTTTCCGCACTGATCACATGTGTGCGGTTTCTCTCCAGTGTGGATTCGCATGTGTCTCTTAAGATTATATTTATGTGTGAAACTCTTTCCGCACTGATGGCAAGTGTGCGGCTTCTCTCCGTTGTGAATTCTGATGTGACTCTGAAAGGTTTCTCTTCGTGTGAAACTCTTTCCACATTGATCACATGTGTGCGGTTTCTCTCCAGTATGAACTCTCATGTGCCTATTAAAGTTTCCTTTAAATGTTGATCTCTTTCCACACACAGGACAGGTAAACGATTTTTTGGCTCCCGTTCTTTTTAGTGTCTTCACTAGACTCGTTTCTTCACTTTCTTTTGCCATCAGGTCTAAAATATACATGATTAAGTGCAATTTAATTAACAAGACAAAAATAGCAAAACAAAAGCATTTCATCAACCAGATCGCAGAAACTTAAAATACAAAAACACTTGACTAGACTTTAGACTTGACTACTAAGCAACCGAAGTGGCCCTGTTGCTAGGGAGGGTAGAGACACATGGGGTAACCACCTCGTGGTCGCTATAATGTGGTTCGTTCTCGGTGGGGCGTGTGGTGAGTTGTGGATACCGCGGAGGATGGAGTGAAGCCTCCACATGCGCTATGTTTCCGTGGCAACGCGCTCAACAAGCCACTTGATAAGATGCGCAGGTTGACCGTCTCAGACGTGGAGGCAGCTGGGATTTGTCCTCCACCACCCGGATTGAGGCGGGTCACTACGCCACCACGAAGACTTAAAAGACTTAAAAGTGATTTTTTTTTTATTTGGATAATTTATGAAATCTGGGACAGATCATGAACAATGTTGTGTTGTGTCAATGCAATACTATGAAAATAATTCTAGTTTTCTGTTTCAAGTATTCTAGATTAGATAAAACAATAGGGTTTTTTTATGCTTTATGCGGGACGGTCCCTTAACTCTAATGGAGGTGTCTCCTGCCCCCCTCAATTTGAAGACTGGATAAAGGACAGCTTTGTCTAATACTGTGCGATATGCTAAAGCTTGAATGTGCCCAATTTAAACCAAACTCTTTTCACGCCTCATGAGTTTCTGACTGTTGTTCTAATGTTCCTCTGCATCATTAAAGAAGAATCAAGAATGGACACCAACCTCTTTGTTCCTCAGTATCTTTACGTCTCCTTCTGCGGGGTTCTGGATCACTCATCTTCTATGTAACAGACTCTATGGTAAGAATGAATTTGATAAATGAATGAATAAATGGATGAATACATGTATATAAAAGGGACACTAGTAAATAAGGTTTACAAATATTTTAGCCCCTTACTAGGGTTGCCACTTTTGAAGTAGATGGGGTCTTTATGATTGTATTCATATATTGTTTGATCTTATTGAACATTTATATAGATAAAAACTCCAGTTTTACCACCATTTGTGAACTTTTCAGACTGTCCCATACTCACTTACCCTTACCTTACCCATTTTATCTTTAAATATGGGACGATCCCATATTTTACAGGATGGGTGCCAACCCCTTACACAATAGTGTTTTAAATGGCTAAAGATCTCTACGAAACTATACAAAGGAAAAACTAATTTAACAGCTACATTTTAAGTGTCCCAATTTACCAGTTGTCCCACTTTACCTGTATTCACCATATATCAGAAATAAATGTAGAGATTTTTGACCAACAAACTGACTTTCGAATTGAATTTTAAATTCTGTCTTCATTACCCAATGTTTTGTTGTGTTTTACATGAAACATGGCTTATTATTGACCAATCAAAAAATGCTGTTATGTGGTTAATATCTCCAAACCTTTTAAAAACAATACATCCATTTGGGTTTTTTTCACAGTATGCCCAAAAATAATAAGGATGCTATTGAACACACTCTACTGTTTAGAAAGTTAAATATTAATATATTTTAACTTATACACTATAAGACATATTAAAGGTAATGATGGGCACCCAATAATGGGTAACTAGCCAATATAATAAATAAATGTGCTACAACTATTTTATTAAATAATCCCGTTGTTATTATTTGATTTTACAATTCCTTTCATTACTACAAAACAATGTCTAGCCCTATCATTAAAGTGTCACATGAATAACATTAAAGGGTCATGAAACACTACAACACATTTTTTGAGATGTTAACCGGTCTTGCACACAAATGAAGAGAATGTAATTTGTTATTTTTAATTTCACGAGGAAAAGGGTTACTTGAGGGACTGTTCATGCTATTTTCTTCTTCCGGGTTTGAAATAAACATTGAGTCGAAGTCACACGTCGTGAAGTTGAGGGTTTAGCTTCCTATTTAATTTCAACGCCCCTACGTCACAAGTGTTCTCAATATTATTCATGAGAAGGCGTGGCCTTTACCCTTTGACAAGCGACTAGCGCCTCCGTCTGTCAGTGTGAGTGAAGTTCCCCCCGCCCTCTGACAGTGGGACAGGACAAGCTGTCAATCAAAAGCGAACCTTTTAAATCTTTAAACGCTTTTATTAACGTGAGTTAATACGAGATATGCGGCACCGATTATCCCAGACACAAACACTAAATATTCATCCATAATTTGAGAGTGCTTATTGTAAATCAGCGTTTCGGAATAAGTCTCAAACGTTATTAAACGGTGGAAAGCGCTTCCACCAGATGATGTATTTACAGACAATTTAATAAGCCTTTATTTTTGTGTTCTTTGCATTAAAGCAAAATTTGTCTCGCGTTGTTTGCAGCAGGGAACTCTTAAAACATCAGTTAAAGGCAGAAAAGATCGACAAATAGTGCTGTGCTACTCGACAAAAAAGACAACAACAGTCAAGTCAAGGCGTATATTATATATTGTGCAAAATGAGTTGATTACGTGTTGCAACATGCTTTATTAATGATGTATTCATTTCTAGAAATTAAAATTAGCTTTTGTTTACCTTTTATATTCGCTGATTGAACTCCGCGTCTTCTGAAGGCGGGAAATCGCTAATCACGATTCAAGTCAGGACTGGATTCAGTTTATAACTACTGTACCAGTATGGAGGAAACCTGCAACAAAATAAAGTATAAAATACACAAATAAATCAGAATATTCATGCATAAATAAATATATAAATAATCAAATGTGTGAGGACATATACAAATACATTTTCAAGACCTTTTCAAAAATATTTAAGACTTGCTCGTTACTTAAATCTCTATCGCGGTTAACCCTTGTGTGACTCCGGGACATTTTTGTGTTTTTAATTTTTCTTATTAAAAATTTTATATATATATATATATATATATATATATATATATATATATATATATATATATATATATATATATATATATATATATATATATATAAAGTTTATTATTATCTTTATTTTATTATTATTTTTATTTTGGCTGTGTTAATGCCAACGGCATAAATTTTGCCAAAAATGTGTATTTTGGGGGGAATTTTGTAGATATATTATAATATATCTATAATACACTGTGTACACAAAATAGTTACACTTAGGACCTTCAGGACAAAAATGTCCCCATTGAAACCATTAAAACTGCAATATCTAATCCCAGTGCCATTAAAGCATGACTTTTATGATATTATATTTTCATCCTGAAGCCCTGGCTTCAAAATAATAGTTATTATTTTCCATCATGAGGCGCCATTTTTCTCATGTTTATCATATGGAGCAAATACAAGCTTTTCCCCTATTCTCTGTTTGCTGTATTATAGAGACCTGCAGGACAACTGAATAAATGATGCAGATAAAATTGTGTGTGTGTGTGTGTGTGTGTGTGTGTGTGTGTGTGTGTGTGTGTGTGAGTGTGTGTAAACAACAGTGGCATTTGAGATCATATTTAAAATCCTGAACATTATTGAATATTTGGTAGTTCTGATCAGGACTGATGCTGGTTAAAATATCAGTGAATGTGGAAATAATATTCATATATAATATTATTATGGCAGTTTTCTGACGCAGACATTTTTGTCCTCTAATGTCCTGAGTGTGTTTTTTTAATCTGACACTGCACAAAAAATAATAATGCATCAAAATAGCAATGTTGTTGCTATTCAGTGGTATATCCCAGACTGTGATAATAAAAAATAATTTTAAAAAATCCCTTAGCATTTAGCATAAGGAAAATAATGGGTTTTTTTTTCCATAAAAATATAAACATCATATAAACAAACTGGCATTTAAAGGGTTAAAATCCTGAAATGAATGAATATTTGGTAGTTATGATCAGGACTGATGTTGGTTCAAAAATAACTAATTGAAAGTGGAAAATAATAGTAATATTTTATATTATTATGGCAGTTTTTGTGCAGATATTTTTGTCCTCTAAGGACCTCTGGGTAACTTTTCTAAATGGATGCACAAGGGATAATGCATATATTTACCCAACACTAGATGCAACATGAAGTCACATATTAAAATGAAACGTTGCTAATTCGAGAGTAAAGGGCTGGTTTGATACTGTATGTCTACTGGGAGTATTTTTATGCAGACATCTACAGTAGTTATTAAAGTTCATTATTATGCTTATGTTCATTACTATACACAAGGTACCTCGACTCCAAAAATCCAACATAAACGTACATTTGTTTGTGTTTTTCAGTGCATTCATTGAGGCTCTCATAAAACATGAGCACAAATGGCCATTATTGACACTACCAACAAGATCCTTTATGAACTAGACCAAATCAAATTACCGGTATATAGACAGCATTTTTGCTATATCAGGGAACATTGTTTGTGCTCTACCGCTGTTTTGAGACGCCACATAACTTCAGCCTGCAATTAATCAGTTGCTGTTTATTTATTAAATACAGCAATTCGGTTGGCCAAATATAGTATTTACTATAGTATATAGTAAAAATAGTATTTACCAACATATATTTTTACTAAAACATTTTTGTGACTTAACAGTATGTGCAAAAATTACAGTACAATTTCACTCACTTTTTGGAATCAATTTTAATATAATTTTATATTATTAATAATCATTGTTGGTTGTTTCAAATGTTTTATTATAATATAAAAGTGAATAATTTTGAGGATTATATTTGCTTTATATAATAGTAATATATTTCTGTAGTATTTACTTCATCTTCACTTGGAGTTTTTATTTTGGCGGGAAAGGGCCGTGTTTATTTAACGGTTTACATTGTGCCTCATTTTAAATCTGGTTATCAATGTTCCAGATATTAATACTCATCTTCAATTATTTAAAAAAAAATGTATTAAAAAGCTCTTAAATATAAAGCAATTTCACCATATCCTAAAATATTCTGTGTTGTAAAATATTTTACTAAACTTTTCCATTAATTCATGTTCGTATTAATTTAAGAACGAGTTATTTCAATGTGGGACTTTATTTTGAAAAATGACGTCACCGGCATCCTGTCTCGTTATTTACGCACACACAAATGCAGTGAAAGCACAGGACAGCTCGAGTTACAGCTAATAATGCACAAACTGTGTCATGCTCCATCTCCAATTATTTTTTGGAGAAACACGATTTTAGTTTAAGCTTTTAAATTATGTGACTATCACCTCTAAATTCAAACAATAAATGTTGTATTTATACTCTTTAATGGTGCGCGTGACAGATTGCGGTCGCTGGCCATTCAAACAGAGCGGGGAACAACTCTCTCTCTCTCTCTCTCTCTCTCTCTCTCTCTCCAACTTATAGCATGGATGGACCTCTCAGCGTCTGTTCAAAGAAACGGTACAACTTACAGAAAGGTGTCTTCTTTGATGTAATCGTCCAGTCTGTGAACGAGGAATGAATGGGGAATATCTCGAGCCCCGGGACAGCCCATTGAACCAGAGATAGTTTAGCAGAGACGGGCCACTTCTATTAAAAATAATGGGAGTAATTGGAACTTTCTAACAAGGATCTCTGAGCGCCCAATGTAGGAATGGTAGAAAGGAAGTCCCGCCTTACAGTTAGAGAGCCAATACATTTTTAGATACAGACATCCCCTGTCAATCAACTGTAGAACGCGCATGCGCATTACCTATACAAACTGGGGAAATTGCGTTTTTTTTTTTAGCATATATGAGGTAAAGAATCTAAAAAAAAATTTGACTGCTAATTTGAAATATGTTTTTTGATTATAATGACCTACCGTTTAGGAGATTCCGATCTTTTCCCATTCAAGTAGATAGTAGCTGCACTGGAATGACTGGAAATAGCCTCCCGAGAGCGTCCCAAAGATAGCCAACAGTGGACTGACTCAAGTGAAGAACTCTTTATATAAATACACTACACGTTACTAACGAAAATGTATTTTCTGGCAAAAAAAAAGAACGAGGATCCCACTCAAATTTACCTAAAAAAACAACTAATAAAACTAAAAATGTGCTAAATGATATAACTGAATAACAATTTAATAAATATTTAGTATAATGTCATTAAGAGCAGTGTTTAATCCTTACCCTTAGAGGTCCTTAGAGGACAAAAATGTCAGTGTCAAAAAACGTAATATACGTAATGCCTATTTATAATGCGTAATTACTATTATTTCCCACTTTCAAATAGTTCATTTTTTTAACCAACATCAGTCCTGATTATACCTACCAAATATTCTTTCATTTTCAGGATTTTAACCCTTTAAATGACAGTTTGTTGATGTAATGCCACTGTTAACTGTAACTGTTTTTTACACACACACACACACACACACACACACACACACACACACACACACACACACACACACACACACACACACACACACAATTTTCAGTTGTCCTGCACGTCTCGATAATACAGGAAACAGAAAAAAGGGAAAAGACTAAACATGAGAAAAATGGCGCCATCTGGTGGAAAATATATAAAAAAATAAATTACATTTTGAATTCAAGGCTCCGAAATTAAAGTATCATATCATATAATTCATGATTTTATGCTTTAATGTCACTGGCATCAAATATTGCAGTTTTAATGGGTTTCAGTGGGGACATTTTTGTCCTGAACGTCCTGAGTGTGACTATATTGTACACAGTGTTTTATAAATGTATTATAGGAACTGAAATTCAAAATTCCCCCAAAATACACACCTTTGGCAAAATGTATGCCATTGGCATTAACACATTAACACAGCCAAAATGATCAAAAAACAAAAATGAAAGAGACAAAAATGTCCCAAAGTCACAGAAGGGTTGTAAATGTTAATGTCTTAAAGTGACCCTGAAAAACCCAAAGATCTGGACCACAAGCCCCTGCTGGTTTATATTGTAGATGCATCATATGAGACCATATCAAATATATTTCTCATTGAAGTGTTTGCTTCAAAAGTAAACCTCTTTATTTTCCTTTTCACCAATAAAGTGTAAAACTGAAAGTGTTTGAAGCAAAGTATGACATACTGAGATTGAGATTCATCTACTTTGATCTGAACATGTCAGACGACACGTCTACACATTCTACACATTCTCTACACATTCTCTACACATTCTACACATTCTCTACACATTCTACACATTCTACACATTCTCTACACATTCTCTACACATTCTACACATTCTACACATTCTCTACACATTCTACACATTCTACACATTCTCTACACATTCTACACATTCTACACATTCTCTACACATTCTACACATTCTACACATTCTCTACACATTCTACACATTCTACACATTCTCTACACATTCTACACATTCTACACATTCTCTACACATTCTCTACACATTCTCTACACATTCTACACATTCTCTACACATTCTACACATTCTACACATTCTACACATTCTACACATTCTCTACACATTCTACACATTCTACACATTCTACACATTCTACACATTCTCTACACATTCTACACATTCTACACATTCTACACATTCTACACATTCTCTACACATTCTCTACACATTCTCTACACATTCTACACATTCTACACATTCTCTACACATTCTACACATTCTCTACACATTCTACACATTCTACACATTCTACACATTCTCTACACATTCTCTACACATTCTCTACACATTCTACACATTCTACACATTCTCTACACATTCTACACATTCTTTGTGTAAATGTGGAAAAACTTAGATCACCTTTTGAACCTCAGATCATGTTTGATCCTCTCTTTCTTCATTTACTGTTCAACTATAAACAACAACATAATGTCAATTGAACACATGATGTCGTTCTGAATCCCCGTGACTTTCTTTGCCAGACGGGCTGTTTGAGTATTTCTGGGATTTTCACACACAACCGTCTCTAGAATTTACTCTGAATGCTGCCAAAAACACAAAACATCCAGTGAGGGGCGGTTCTGTGGACGGAAACACCTTGTTGATGAGAGAGGAAATAGGGGAAATATTGGCAATCATTTCTGCTGATAACCGATAGTTTCAAAAGTAACTTTCAACACAGATTAAACTCTCACGCACACACTCTAAAGTCGTCCTGAACCCGATGAATTACTTTCCAAAGGAGGAATTTTAAAGGACATCCCTGGGGGGGGGGGCGGCACGGTGGTGCAGCGGTTAGCACTGTCGCCTCACAGCAAGAAGGTCGTGGGTTCAAACCCCGGTTGCCCCGGCCATTCTGTGTGGAGTTTGCATGTTCTCCCCGTGTCTGCGTGGGTTCTCTCCGGGTTCTCCGGCTTCCTCCCACCATCCAAAGACATGCAGGTTAGGTTAATTGATGTCTCCAAAATTGCCCTAGGTGTGAATGTGAGTGTGAATGGTGGTTTGTCTATGTGTGGCCCTGCGATGGACTGGCGACCTGTCCAGGGTGTACCCTGCCTTTCGCCCAAAGTTAGCTGGGATAGGCTCCAGCCCCCCGCGACCCTGTACAGGATAAGCGGTTGACGATGGATGGATGGATGGATGGATCCCTGGGGGGGCCCGTATTCAGCTAATCAAGCCTCCAAGAGGGTTAAAGGCCGACCGGGGACCGGGCGTGCGACATTCCAGCCCGGCCACGCCCCCCTCCACTCCACAGTCCCTTTTGCTGGTTTCAATTCAGTGGAAACTGACTTTTTCACTTTAAAGTTTATAAAATTACCGAATACAATGTAATTGTATACATAAAAAATACAGTGCAGAATATTAGCTGAGAATGTGCCGACCGATGTATCGGATAGGATACCGAATAGGAGCAGTAGTTCAAAATACTGTGTTTGATGTACACCAGATGTAGCGGGACCCCTGTCTTCCAAACAGTCCCACTTCAACTCATCAGTCCACAGAACATAGGAACATAGCTAGTTAGTAATTTAGTAATCGCCATTGAGATTTTAACAGCCAGCAGTGCAGCACGCCTCTTCCCCAGATGATTTAAAGGTAATAGCTAACTTTAAGGACTGTTGGGTCAGCTAACTCCATGTTTGATCTAATGTTGGCACCGGGATTTTTGCAGCCACTTCCTTGTGTGAAATGTGTGATGTAGGCCAAAGGTCTATTGAACAACCTTCATAAGTGGTGCTTATCTTATCTTAACTGCACATTACATCCTCCTCTAACATTTGTACAGAGCACACATGGAAACGGCATCATGATACTATGTCTGCATCTTTATTTACGTATATTTAATTCATGCTATTATGTTACTTTTAATATAGTTACTTTAATTGACTGGTTAGATCAAAAGGACTGATACAAAGTCAATTGGACTATCTATATGCAAATTTTAAGGACATTTAATGGAACCATTTCATTTTTATAAACCCTTAAACTTCACATCTGGGCCAATTGATGACATTTTGCTCCGTCCGCCCATTTGGAGTTGCTGTGGTGCAACTGATTTCATGAATGAGATAAAATTGACACTGTAGACCGATACGGAGTTAATTGCATGATCCATATGCAAAGTTTAAGGAAAGTTGCTGGAACCAACTCATTTTTACAAACCCTTCAACTTTAGATCTGAGCCAATAGAATAGCATTTTGCTCCATCTACCCTTTTTTAATGTGAGCATCCGTCAGTCAACAGGAGGTGGACCGTAGGGTAGACTGGTCAGAAGTTGAAGAGAAGGAACAGTTCATCTGGTAAAATGCCAATCAATTAATAAAACACTGAGACAAACAAACCTTACTGAACAAACAACAGCGATCAAGTCATTTTTATTTGTAGTGCCTTTCGAAATACATATTTTAAAAGCAACTTTACTGAAAGTCATGCCTTAATGTCTCAAAATGTCTTTAAGCCCCCATGTGCATATGTCAATATAATTTAGCTATAGTATGTGTTTTACAATTCATGTGGTGAAGACAGACGTTAAAAGTGTTTGTAGAAATGATAAGTTGTTTTTTTTGGTGAGGGACAAGGTGAGGACAGTGGCCAGGCAGGCATTTTCAGATGAGTAGGTAGGAATTTTAATTTTGTGATTTTGTGACTTTGATATGATACACAATATACAAATATTTAAGAATTTGCTATGAACATGAATTTCTATTCATCTAATTTCAACAGTTATTATGTGCCCCCCCCACACACACACAAACTTAACAACTACTTAATGTTCAAATCTCCGCCTGTGTTTGTACACCATTATACTTCACAGGGCCAATAGAAAAAGAGACATTTTGCTCTACCTGCCAAATTTGAGTCCCTGTGGTGCTTCTAATTTCATGGGTGATTTAAAATTGACAATGTAGAATGATAAACAGTCAATTAGATTATCCATATGCTAAGTTTACGGAAAGTTGCTCAAACCATTCAATTTTTATGACCCCATGAACTTGACCAGTGGACCAACAGGGCAAATAAGCTTTTGCTCCTAATGAGCAATATAAGTTCCTTTTGTGCGGCCAATCACAAGAGTGAATCAAAACTAGCACTAGGGAGGGATGGATAGTGCAGTAGCCGGTCACAATACAACGTTTTGTTTAAGTTGCTGTAGCCATTAATTTTTTATGAACCCATGAACTTGACCTGTGGACCAAAAAGGCAAATGAGCTTTTGCTCCTTAAGCCCAACTTGAGTCACATATGTGCGGCCAATCAAAACTAGGGGATGATAGATAGATAGATAGATAGATAGATAGATAGATAGATAGATAGATAGATAGATAGATAGATAGATAGATAGATAGATAGATACAAAACAATGAGGATCTCATGCAAATGTATATTAAATAGAACTAATAAAATAAGAAACATGCATATTAATATAACTGAATCACAATACAATAAATATTTTGTATAATAAGATTAATAGCCATGTTTAACAAAATGCTCATGTCTTGAAAGTTTCCTTAAAGTTCCTGGAAAACTCTCCAATGGGCCGAACCCGAAGCGTCAAGGTTTGGCTGATTCACACTGACATGTTGAGCTACCTTTTGAGACTTCCTTGATTTCCCTTTTTTGCTTAATTTCATTGCCTGTACAATTATTAATAATAATTGAGTGGCAATTACATAAACATGTTGGAGTAAACACTTGTTCGTGAAAACTCCATCTGTTCATGAGTTCATCTGAACCTCACATTATTTACAGATTTCTTTTTCATATGAATCGTTAGATGACATGGTTTGATGGAACATCTCCCACATGAACTTGTCTCTAGTGTGGGTTGTCTCATGTTTTTTCAGTTGTCCTGACTGAGTGAATCTCTTGTCACAGTGCGAACACTGGTAAGGTTTTACTCCGGTGTGAATCCTCTCGTGCTTTTCCAAATCGCCGGCGGCAGTAAAAGACTTTGCACACTCAAAACACACATAATTCTTCACAGCGGTGTGTATTTTCTGGTGTTGTTTCAACCCCTTCAGGCGTAGAAAACTCTTTCCACACTGATCACATGTGTAAGGCTTCTCTCCAGAGTGGGTTTTCATGTGATCCTTAAGGCATCCTTTACTAACATAACCATTTCCACACTGATTACACGTGTAAGGCTTCTCTCCGGTGTGGTTTTTTATGTGATCTGTAAGGCCTCTATTTTCTGTGAAACTCTTTCCGCACTGATGGCAAGTGAAAGGCTTCTCTCCAGTGTGGATTCGTATGTGCTTCGTCAGCTCTTCTTTTCGTATGTAACTCTTTCCGCACTGATGGCACGTGTGTGGTTTCTCTCCAGTGTGAAGCTGAATGTGCTTCATAAGGTGTTCTTTGCGTTTGAAACTCTTTCCGCACTCATAGCATGTGTGCAGCCGCTCTCCAGCGTGGATTCTCATGTGCCTATGAAAGTTTTTACGCCCTGAACTCTTTCCACATAGATGGCAGGTAAACGATTTTTTGGCCTTGGTCTTCTTCACTCCACTGGGTTCTTCACTTTCTTCTGTCACTTCCATGAGGTCTAAAATGAACATAATGATGTGCAGTTTAATAATATTTATCATTAAATGTTATTTCACAGTTCAAATCTTGGCTTCAGCCATATGCTCTCCTTTGCACATTCATGTATGAGAGAAGAAGAGCCATGGCGTAAGTCAACTTAAATTACAAGTAGTTTCTCAGACTATGATGCATAAGAGTTGCATGGACTACTTTTATGACACTTTTGGGTCCTTTTTTTAAACCTTTAAAGCAGGGACTAAAAACTTAATGTTTTTCATTGCGGTTCGTTCAGAACAAAAACTGTTTTGGTTCGGAAGTTTCACAGCCTCGTTTCTTTGTTTTTTGGGGGGTATTTCTCCTCTTTTCTCCCCAATTTGTAACGCCCAATTCCCAATGCGCTCTAGGTCCTCGTGGTGGCGTAGTGACTCGCCTCAATCGAAGTGACAGAGGACGAATCTCAGTTGCCTCCGTGTCTGAGACCGTCAATCTGTGCATCTTATCACGTGACTTGTTGGGTTATCGTGGAGACGTAGCGCGTGTGGAGGCTTCACGCTGTTCTCTGCGGCATCCACGCACAACTCACCACACGCCCCACCGAGAACGAGAACCACATTATAGTGACCACGAGGAGGTTACCCCATGTGACTCACCCACCCTAGCAACCAGGCCAATTTGGTTGCTTAGGAAACCTGGCTGGCTCAGCATGCCTTGGATTCAAATGTACGACTCCTGGTGTGGTAGTCATCGTCTTTACTTGCCTTTAGTTTCATGAAAAAAAATTATCTGAGCAAAATTAACCGATTACTAGCATTTAAAAATAACGTTTTCACTCCAGAACAATTCAAAATCACTTTGTACCAGTTTTATGAGGGTTGTTCCAAAAAATCGGGTTAATTTTCGGTTCCGTTCCTTAAACCGTTTCTAGATCTTGCTTTAAAGTGAAACTGTATTGAAACCAGCAAACTGTAATGTAGATATTTTAATATCAAAATAGTCTTTAAGATGAGAATACGAAGTAAGACGAGAGTGCTTATTGAAACTGGGACAGATAATGGACAATGTCTAGTTTTGTCAGTACAATCATTTAAAGTAACATGCCATTTTCTCCCAATTTGGAATGCCCAATTCTCACTACTTCGTAGGTCCGGTTGGTGGTGCTGTAGGTGGTGCGGTTACTCGCCTCAATCCGGGTGGTGGAGGACAAGTCACGGTTGCGTCCACTTCTGAGACCGTCAATCCGCACATCTGATCACGTGACTCGTTGTGCATGACACCGCGGAGACTCACAGCATGTGGAGACTCATGCTACTCTCCACGATCCACACACAACTCACCACACGCCCCATTGAGAGAACCACTAATCACCACCACGAGGTGGTTACCCCATGTGACTCTACCCTCCCTAGCAACCGGGACAATTTGGTTGCTTAGGAGACCTGACTGCAGTCACTCAGCACATCCTGGATTCAAACTTGCGACTCCAGGTGTGATAGTCAGCCAGGCATATCGTGTTGATCTGTCTAAAACCGTACAATACAAACTATTGTTCTAATATTCCTCTGCATCAATTATGAAGATTCAAGATTGTTCACAAACCTCTTTGTTCATCAGTATCTTCATGCTTCACTCTCTGAGGTTCAGGATCACTCATCTTCTCTGTAACAGACTCTATAAAAAAACTATATTAACAAATAATGGTCAGAATAATAAAGAATTGAATGAAACAATTACAACTTGTAAAAAACACTTGTATTAAAGTATGATTACAACAATAACTACCATCACACATTACTGTTTTAAACGGCTAAATATCCCTGCTACAACTTTACAAAGGAAAAAAGAGTTTAAAACTAAATTTTAAGTGCCTTACTTCACAATTGTCCCAGATTACCTGTGTTCACCCTTAAAGAAAGAAATACACCCATTATATATTAAATATATATATATATATATATATATATATATATATATATATAATGTTGATCACCACAAAAATACATTTTGTCTCGTCCCTCCTTTTCTTTAAAAAAATCAAATATCTGAGTTCCAGTGAGACACTTCCAATGGAAGTCAATGGGGTTTAATCTGTAATCATTAAAATACTGTTTCAAAAGTATAAACACATAAACAATATGTGTGTGAACATGATTTAAGTCATTAAATCACTCACTAACCGCATCTGTGTGAAGTTAAAGCCAATTTTATAACTTCGTTGCCATGACGATGCAATGCCAACAAAACTAAAACCCTAAAATGACTGTAAAAATGACAATTTAAACAAGTTTACAGCTCCAATAATACACAAGTTTTAAAAGAAGAATTGATGTGCTTTTATACAATTATACACTTCTCATTTCTGTCTTTAAACTCTCCAAAATTGTCCCCATTGACTTCCATTGTAAGTGTCTCACTGTAATCTTAATATTTGCTCTTTTTTTTTAAAGAAAAGGAAGGACGAGTTGAATTTTTTTTTGTGTGTTAATCAACATTATGCCACTGATGCTGTCGATTGAGATGAACTTGTACTAAACCCGGAACATTCCTTTAACAGTTCCATTGACGAATCAAGAGGAAGAATTATTTGCATTATATTAAATAATGTTTTTTATTTTTTTTTTATTTACTGACCTCAGCATTCTCTTTCCAAATGATGCGATCATTTCAGATTTCATCAGAGCATATTTATTTAATAAGACATATACAATTCGTGAAAAAGTTGCACTCCTTTAAAAGTCTTTAGAATACATTTTAAATGCATAAATGCAATCCAATAATTATTATCCAATAATTGCTAAACATATTGGAAAGTAAACTTACATGTCAACTGTCAAAATCACATGTTTTTAAGCTAAAGGACTCAAGATCCGGTCCACACAGCACTTCAATGTGAAACGTGTCAAGCTTCGAAGAATACACTTAATTTGAGAGTAGCTACATAATAATATTGGCCATTTCTTTCTTCAAACTATATCTTCTTTTGTTGTTTTCTTTCAGAGACTTACAGGTTTCAGTATAATTCAAATATGATTTCACTGTTGCTTTATATTTGTGCTCAATTTATGTCAATGTGTGATTCATTTAAACATAAGGTCAAAAGGCCAATCACAAGAGTTGATGATATAATATTAAGAGGATATACTGCAGTTACTAAACATGCATTGCTTTAAGATGATTTTGCTTAGTATTACCATTGAAGTCATGATGATGTGTTTTATGATGATGATGATCCTGCTAAAACAACTTTATTTGCACAGATAATAATTGGACGAATCTGTAAGTGAATCCAGTGATTCATTGACAATATATAGCAGATACAAACACTCTCCAGCCAAAGTCTTTCAAATTGGACCGATGATTATCTAGATCTGTAAAGTGCCTGATTGAAAGCACGTCTCCTTTCCTTTTCTGTCCTAAACAAAATCACCTCTAAAGATTGAAAACAATCAACACATATGAACCAACACAGATGCAAATCATACACTTTTATTCGTATATATAGTCATGATACACATATGATGTGTTCTTTGAAACAAAGCTAGCATGCCTTTCACGTTTACACAGCAGTGAAGAAAGAATAACACAGCTTGCCCTCTTAACGGCAGTAAGATCATATACAACAGAGGTAAACATGTACTGGCCTCTCATGTAAACTGAAATAAATGTTGTGAGGTAAATATAGCTGCAAATATTCAGTACTACATTGAACAGGTTAAAGCGTGAGCTACATTTGTACTCAATGCAAACAAGTACAAATGAATGCTCTGGCTCATAAGCAAATATTATTAATGATAGTTTGTTATCTTCACAAAGCATCATCATAAAGGAGTCATTTTCATTCACTGCGTTGAGTACGTTTGACTGGTGAATAAAATAAGCACACTTTACTTAACTTTTCAAAGCGGTTGTTTCCAGCATACACTGGGCTTGAATGATTAATGCACTTACATGGTTTCAAGTTCATTTATTAACAAAACAATTTAAATGTTACCGCCATCGTGTTTAATGCACCGTGTGTCTATCGGCAGTCATGTAAAGTGATGTTGTGTAGTAGACTACATAGCATGCATTACACTTCCCTGTGGACGGCTTCCCATATGACAGAAATGATTATACATGTTTTTATAAAAAGTTCAAAATGTACAATGTGCTAAGAATACTTAAACTTCACGAAGTTGATTAAAGTACCAAGTAAATCAGATTTAAAATCAATGTTACTGTATTAACGGAAATTCAATTTTACTTGATCTTATGCCATTATATTGAACATAGTAAAAGTGTGGGCTAAAACGTAAACATTAAGTCAATCTTACTCGTTATTTTTATCAGTGTAGTGTCTATCAGAAATACAGTCTCGCTGACCAGCTTATATTTAAGGCTTCACATTCAGATCATAAGACACATAGACAGACAGATTTAACTCAGATTGTGGCGTTTACAATCCAGACGTCTCCCTCCACCACCAAAAATTCAAGTATACAAATAAGATGCATGATTGTTTAAATGTACACAAATAAATCAAGAGCATAAAAAGAACAAGAAAAGGTAAAAAAAAAGTAAAAAAAAAAATCTGCTTCATTTAGCAGCAGACATGTGACTTACAAATGAGGAAAAACACCAGGAATTTATCATAAAGTTACCAGAATATGACAAATGATGCAATGTGTCCAGAACAGTAAAGGATACATGACAGTGTCTGTATATATAGATATAGATATAGATATAGATATAGATATATACATGCATGCTTAAAGATTGTCTTTTTTGAAAATGTTGGCGTAGCGGCAGGTTAGAAGCTCGTTCCCAAGAAAGGGTCACAAAAACCAAAGCACTGCATAACACTGGATTTAACATACAATTTAGTCTTATTTGTACAATCTTACACGTAAGTAGTGTTAAAGCATTCACTGTCATCTCGGAAATGCATGAGTTCTGACAGCACGGCCAAACATTCACATTCATCAGCTTCTGATATGAACTTATGTAGTGTATATCCACCTATCACATGCACATAAATCTTCTACAATAATTGACATTATACATGTTCTTCCTCATAAAGTCAAGGCAAGATTATCATTGATCAGTTTGAACTGCAACCTCATAATAAATGAAAACAGCCATTTTTATGGGCGCATATCTTTTCTAATTGGTCTCAAATGTTGATAGTCACACTTACTCCATACTGGTGTTGTTGGGTGTATCTTCATTCATGAATGATCCTCTTTTGGCACTGTAGGAAACCCAGAATGATTATTACAAAGGAATACTTCTGATGTGGCACCACACCAACTCAAGATGCAATAATATACAGAATCTTTCTGCAAACAATATGCCAGTCAATAGCTACTTTTGTTTGGTTTTACTTTTTCAAATGGCCTATCACAACCCCTCAACGCACACAAATCATCCAATACGTTGTGAATCACTCACAAGTAGTAAACCATTAATAATGACATCACAAAATCTAAATAAACTAACCAATGAATCAATTGCATTTCTTTTATTACAAGTTTCATTTATGCGTTATCTTATTCGTCTTAGCGCGAGCTTTGCGTCTTCATTTTAATGTGAATTCAATGATCGGCCCATGACTCAACCACAGTGGGCATCACCTTTCAAACCCCATGCAGAACAAATGAACATAATATCCGATAATAGCACATAATACATAATTCACAATGCACCCAAAGAAACACAAAGGTCGCACTTACTCTTTCCCGTATCTGCTTCGCGATCATTTATACCATTACACAAAGAAGTCAAATGCACGATAGAATTAATTCTATTCGAGCAAGCACACCATCAGCGGGGAAATACATCCAAAGAAACGATATTCACTCATTCTGCTTCGTTAAAGACGCTCGGCTTAGAGCAAGAAGAGGACGGTCATATTTTCTTCCGCTATGGAAGTGACGTGCCAGACAAAGGGACCCTCTGAAGGGCACTTTGAAGGGAGAACAATCACGATAGCCATACTGGAAGACCGCTTCAAAATGAATTTAAGAATGAACCTTTTTTGAGCCACACATCTTTCATTGCTCTTACGTTTTTACAATAGATTGTAAAGTCTTCGAAGCGATTACTGCAACGCTTTTGTATGGAACGCACCCCATCATTTAAAGGGGTCCCGTTAAATCGTCACGAACTAAACACTGATTGTCTTCCTGTGGCGGTTTATACATTAGGTAGCTGAATAATATTATTCCTTGTTAATAAAAATACAATAAAATAAATGTCTGTTTGTACCTTTAAAATGAGTTTATAGTCCTGGCTTAATTTTAAGAGCATCTCAATTGTTTGCACTGTAAATCTGAGCTACTCACCATAGATAGAAACAATAATTTTCTTATTTACTTACTAAGAGTTCTGTGTTGTGTTGTGTTGTTGCTGACATCTCTTTCTGAGAAAGAAAGTCAAAGTTTGCAACAACATGGGGGTGATTAAATGACACGATTTGTATTTATTTTGGAAAAGTGTAACTCTTTACTCCTGATGTTATAACTGAAGAAAACACTTACCCGGATCACGTCCACTGTTAGATTGACGGCAGAAAAATGACTTTAATGTTTGAGCTGTGAATACAAGTTAAACGCCGATTTAACAATAACAACAGACATAAACTTTACAGTTAGACACATTATTACACCATAATTGCAATAAATTCAATGATAAACACAGTGATATCAAATGGTTAACACAGGATTTTCCTTACCCCAAATACTTTAAATGGTTTTATTACTTTGTATTTGATCCCATTACAGTGTATTACAGACTTTTCACAATGACATTCTGTCAATAAGAAAGTGTGGTTTCAAAGAAACATTGACATCTTCTTTTCAACACTTCGGTACTTACGGTACTTCTTCCAGCATATAATGCCCACAGCCAAAGCCCCAATCATGATGGCAAGCACTATAGTAGATGTTTTCCAGTATGGATGTACATTATGGTCGGACTCTGTCATGACTAAATAATAATAATAATATTAGAATATATTTGCATAACACCTTTCATACATAAAATGCAGCTCAATGTGCTTCACAGTTGCAAGTGTAAAAACATTGAATTAAACATTTCAGAGAAATTAAAAAATCATTGCAATACAAATGTAAGTACAAACATAAAAAATAATGAATACAATTAAAATCAATAACAAAACAAAACTAAAATAGACGAATCAGTAGCTAGTTATGCCTTCAAATGCTTTATAAAAATGTAAATGCTTGGTGCTTGTCTAATATCAATTATTATTGATTCCAGATTTTTGGCGCATAATGGCTATAAGCAGCTTCACCAGATCTCTTAAGATTTGCATTATGGTATGTAAGAAATTAAACATTGGAAGACCTCAAACTGCGAGTTGTAAAGAAAGATGTGTAATTAGTTCAGTGTTACGGAAGCTAGTTTTACTCAGTATCTTTCCAAGATACAAGCTACACCAAAGATTATTTAGTAGGGACGGTCCACTTCTATTAAAATAAATGAGAGCGATTGGAATGGCCAATGGTAGTCAATGGCCAGCAGATGCAGAAATGAAGACCTGCCTTACTGGTAAAAGAGCCAATTACCTTTTAGATACAGATATCGCCTCATCAAACAACTCATCAACGTGCATCAGCTACACAAGCTGAGAAAATTGTGTTTTTTAGCGTAATATGAGGTCAAGAATCACAATTTACGATACCAGTGTTGTCAGATTTTACTACTGATTTTAATTATGTTATTTGATTATAATCTTATCCAACCATTTTTGAGATTTTGGTATTTCTCCATTCAAGCGAATTGGAGCCGCACTGTCTTGACTAACCAAACAAACCAAACAAGAGGGATCCAAAGAGGACCTACAGTGGATTGACTTGCTAGAAACAATTTGGCTATTCTCATAATTTTACATAGTTAAACTACAGTCCAGCTACCCTATTGATGAAGTACACCAAACCATTTTTGTAAACGACTTCAATACAGGGCAGGAGGGAGGAGTTCTTTGAGCACTTCAGACATAAATATGGGACGTCTCAATTTTGGCAAAATATGGGTCGGTTGGCGAGGCAACCCTATCTAAAACTAACAATCCAAACGTTCTGATTCGCTGAAATAGAGAAATGTCTTGGGAGAGTATGTTTAGTTACGCCTCTATTCACTTGAATGTACTAAAACGTTGAACGATGTGATCATATATATATTTTACATTTACGCATTTTTATTTAATTGTAATTTTGTAATGAAACTAAACTAATAACACATAAAATATTAGTTTCTTTTTTATTTAATTTTGTTATAGATAATTTTATTCAATTTAATGGAATTTTGGATGCTACCAAATGTTGAATAAGTGTTGCTTCAATTCCAACTTTAATTCATATTAATTCATGGGAAACATCAGAAATGGTGTTATTTTATTAGTTGTTTTTTTAATGGTTGTCATCTAAAGGGGCAGTTTGACATGTTGAAATGGGCACCTATAATCTCACCATCTCACCAACAGAGGTGGGTGTTTCACCTGTCCATAATTTCCCATTTTTAAATCAAATTTGCAGTTGAAAAAACCTTGAAATCATTTTTTTTTATATTTTAATTTAAATAAATTTACAGAGTCACAATGTACCTCCAGGGGTAACTCTATGTACGCTTGAGGAACTTGTTCGAGACCTAAAGTTCAACTAAAAACATTGTGCACTCTTTTCCTTGTCTTGGTGACTCATTCTGGTCTTTAGATGACCGATTTTGTGATTACATCCTTTAGATCTTTAGGACTCAAACTGATTGTTGGGCAATTATATGACTGGGAAAACTATAAATGGAAAACGTGCAAATTCACACAAATCTGGAAGAATTCTAGCACTATTTTTGACTCTTTTGTGAAAAAGTTTGAATTAAAAGACTTGATATACTCACCACTGACAGTAACATTGAATCTTTTGTATTTGGTTGCTCTGTTATTAGTGACCTGTAGTATATAAACTCCAGAGTGTCCAGTTGTGGTCTTTCTGATGGTGAGATCTCCAGTTTCTTCATTCAGCTGCAAGTGGTTTGTGAATATCTCACCAGCACCAACATCTAAAGAGATATCTTTGGTTTCCCCATCCATTTTAGCTATGGCAGCAGCATCAATATGACATGGGATATGATGAATTGCATTATAGACACATTTGTTTGTGGTTCGTCCAAAACTCCACAGTATCAAAACATCTTTCTTAATTGTTACGTCAGTGGTTAAAGTGACAGATTGTCCCTCCATCACTGACACTGGCTTCATTTGATCAGTTTCTGCATCAAACACCCCTGGAAGACAAACAGATGCAGTTTCACAATGAATATGTTTACCACTGCTGCATAATATTCATGTACAGCATATACTGTTGAAGAGACTGGGTGATGTTTTGTAACACTTTTTACTCTTTAGAAAGGTTACATTTGAAAGTTAATTAAGGAATGAGTCTATAAAAGTTTTGGCCTTAATTTAAACTGCCGAATTAAATAAAAATAACAGCATATAAAACGTCCTGAGAAACTCTTTGGGTTAAAATCTACCTTTATTGCACAATTGACCCAGCCTGAATGTATGGAAGAGTTGTTTTATTATGTTTTGTTGTTTGCCCATTAAGAGCTGAAAATAAAAAAATACAACATTAGAATTTTCGGAGGACAGAATTCACAGTAATTATGCTAATGAAGATGAAGCCAACATTGCTAAAACCATTTCTAGAGAAACCAAACTATTGCATTATTGTACTTTTGACTTAAAACATTGTAGTTACTGAGATACAGCCCTTGTGGCAACTTCGTCATGTAACATCTAGCCATCTTCGCACATCTAGTGGCCTGGGTAGCTCAGCGAGTATTGACGCTGACTACATTTACATTTATGCATTTGGCAGAAGCTTTTATCCAAAGTGACTTACAGTGCACCTTTAACAGGGACAATCCCCCCGGAGCAACCTGGACTTAAATGCCTTGCTCAAGGACACAATGGTGGTTGCTATGGGGATTGAACCAGCAACCTCCCGATTACCATTTATGCGCTTTAGCCCACTACGCTACCACCACTTTTAGCCCACCACGACTACCACCTCTGAAGTCGCAAGTTCGAATCCACAGCATGCTGAGTGACTCCAGCCAGGTCTCCTAAGCAACCAATCTGTCCCGGTTGCTAAGGAGGGTAAAGTCACATGGGGTAACCTCCTAGTGGACTCTATACTTTGGTTCTCGCTCTTAGTGGTGCACCTGGTGAGTGACTCCAGCCAGGTCTCCTAAGCAACAAAACTGTCCCGGTTGCTAGGGAGGGTAGAGTCACATGGGGTAACCTCCTAGTGGTCGCTATAATGTGGTTCTCGCTCTCAGTGGAGCGCGTGGTGAGTTGTGCGTGGATGCTGCAGAGAATAGCGTGAAGCCTCCACACACGCTATATCTCCGCGGTAACGCGCTGATTTTTTATTTGGACTAATGCACACTAAAACACACACACACACACACACACACACACAGACTTTATCAGAAAAAGAGGCTCATTTTTTACACTGTCAAATAAGCCCAAAAGAGTTAAGAACCAAGTCATTTTATAATTATTTGAAAAGACAGTTTCGTCAGATAATATTTCCTTTAATGGCCATTAATTGCATTTGAACCCTTCATAAGAAATTCTTGACATACTATCCCCGATTGCACATGCTCATCACCCAGACGTCCATTTGACTTACTTGCGATACATATGTAAGACGTATGTCGATAAGTGTCAATAAGACATTCAGCAGATGTTTATTATTTAGACTGTTTGTAAATCTGATCTTTTTAAGATGTTAAGCTGATGCTTTCCAGATGACAAGATCTAAAACAGAGATCTCAGAGATGAATGTGTGCTATCTGGGTATAAATAACCCAGATAAACTACCCAATATAGCTTTGAAATAGCTCAGATTGCTGATTTGAATATGATCATTACTATATCCAAAGACTTGAGCAACTCACCAATTACAGACACATTGAAATTCCTGTATGAGGTTCCACTTTCGCTTCTGATCATTGCTTTATAGATTCCAGCGTGGTTGGTTCTGATATTCCGGATGATGAGAGATCCAGTGTCATAGTTCAGCTGCAGTCTGTTTCTGAATATCCCATCATCACCATCATATAGGTTTTTTTCATTGGTTTCCTTGTTCAGTTTTCCTATAATGTTTTCTCCAAACGTCCACACAATCTTACCATCTTTCGGTATTGTATCAGCACAAATGTTTAGAGTGACAGGATCTCCCTCCATCACTGACAATGTTTTCATTTTATCTGTCTCCATACCAAACACACCTGAAAAACATTGAGGGACACACATCACACTCACAAAGCAGAACACATACTGTAGATTCACCCAATATCCTTTTGGCTAAGGATGGGCACGAGTACTCAGATACTCGGACGTGGCAGCAGTGATCAATCAAGAAAACGATGATCAATGGTGATCATGCATGATGTGACTTTTCACTTAATTCGAAATTCAGTGACAATTACCTGACAACATAACGCAAACGAGTCAAAGAGGGATATTATTTTTAATTTTGAGATTGATTACATTGATTATCAGAGACGTCTCATAGCAACCAAACTGAAATATGATGCTGCAATGCTTTCGTTACAATAATCAAAACAAAGAGAGCGTAATTAACCGAGTTTTGAACACCCGTCTCTGCACCTGTTCGCTAAACACGCTTTATTATCATGTAATGTAAGAACTTTGACTAGTTAATGGATATTATTTAATAAAAGTGAATGATTGTCACTGACTGTAAACCCTGGGTGCCGACATGTTTGCGTGACGTAACGCACCCAGGGGCGGACTGGGAAAAGAAATCGGTCCGGGATATTACATAGCAACTGGGCCAGAAGTTGTTGAGCTGGGGCAAGCTTGTAATCTGACCCAAACGCATATTGCGGCGCCATTTTGTGGCCCGTTCTGCATCACGCAATGGTCCATTTCAGCTTATCCCGTTTCATGACCGGGCCATTTCAGGGGCTCCCGATGGCCAGTCCGCCACTGCACACACTCCGCATCTTGACGAAATGGGAGTTGAAGATTTCCAAATGAGTTTCCAAGTTGGAAGTCCAACATAAAGTGTCATTCCGTTGCACTTTCCCCAGTTGAAAGGTGGAAATTCAGACTCTCCGAGTTGAATGGATGCTTCATGAATCATCACAGCAACAACAACATAGAGCATCGCGGCTTTCCCACAGGAGCTAACACTTGGGGACACATACACCAGGCACGTGTGGCAGTGGACTCAATGTGCAGCGAGTGTTTCAAATGGCGCAGAATGCAGAAAACTGAACTTCAGCTAGACACATATTAAAAACACGATGGTTATGGCGTCTCCTGTTAAGCCAACCGCGACTTGAAAATAGACTGTTCAGACAGTCACTAAAAAACTGGTGTGCGCTTACAAAGATTACTACAGTAACCCGAGAGAAGAACAGAAAGACGTCAGAAAGAGTCGGGCAGCGAATCTTCACATAATGACAAATTATGATGCATTATATTTTGATTTTGCCATATTTTATAATAGATTATTTAATAACAGCCTATAATAATTAATAGATGATACACTGGAACAAGACGCAATGAAGCAGACAAAGACGTTTGTCAGACCTGTTATTATATATACCGTTATGTCCTCGATGAGTACTCGAGTGGACAAAATGGCCAAAATGTCCATCCCTACTTTTAATTAATTCATTAAACAAATTTGACTTTATGAAATGTGGAAAACTGACTCATGAACATACTTTATAAACATACTGAAAGGTGAATAATCATCTTTAATGTCGATATATTCTGTACATTTTGTGGTCTGCAGGCGGAAACATTTTTTCATTTATTTTGGAGTTGTCACGACTTGACTTGTTTTTGATTTCTGCATGAAAGCTGTAAAGTGTATTGAAATATGTAAACAATTATATATTTTTATTTAAACTGTTTATTTTCCTTTTTGTTGTTGTTTGTTTTAATATTCCTCTTGGCTCTAGATGTAAAAGTTTTGTAAGCATTAATAAAAAAAAAAATGTCTGACGTGGGTGTTCATCCTTAAACAAGCCCTCATAATAAATCTCCAACTGATGGATAAATTCACTTGTGTAATGGATTGCTGTGAACTGTGTGTCAATGATTGACTTATCAATAATGATCAATAATATGGTAATAAACAATACATTGTATTATAAAGACACTTTTATATTGTCTTATCAATGATTAACTTTTGTGCCACAAGAATGTAATGCATTTTAATGATCTAATATAAATATAATTTTTTAATATTTAAAGATAACTATGTATAATTATATATTGATATAAATATGTATAATCATTATATATTGAGTTATTGGTATATGAGGGGCTTTCTCAGCAGATATTTGTATATTCGATTAATCACAATTAATTAAGTGGGACACCATGTAATTAATTTCATTCAGATTTTGAATCGATTGACAGCCCTAATTAAAATGTTTACAAAAATAATGACCGATAACTATTAAAAAAATGTTTTTTATAGGCGCACTCAGTAATTGTCTTGTTTGTCATCTTGAATTTATAGTGACACCTATTGGCGTGGATGCATCAGCCATGGTTAAAACGAGCTGAAGTGTCCAATAACTGGATGGTTACTGAGATTGAGTGGCATTCGGCTGATCATGTGATTCAAACATGGCAACCCCCATATGGGGACCCTCTCCATGCAGAATAAAACAGCTTTTATAAAGTTACTGATATGACTGGAGTCTTTATTTTAATGTGAGTGCTCATGATTTAATAAATTTTTCAAAGTTACAAAACTTGTTTTTTTTATGAGGAAAAAAATTGTGCGCACCTTTAAAAGCCGTTTTAACAGATAATATGCAAATCTAACCCTAAACAACAAACCCGATTTGACGCCATGACGTCCAAACGTGAACAGACATGCTTGCTACAGTGAACAAGCTTTTTAGTGCAAAAGCGTGTGCGGATTACACAAATAAACACATTGACAGTTTGTTACGCATGATCCAAGAATTAACCGTGCATTTAAAACCGCATGAATCATCCGTTTACGCATCTCATGTAGTGAAACGAGACACTAAAACCGAAAGTATTGAAGAAATAAACAATTTAAGCACTTACCATTCACGAGCATTGAGGGGAAAATTAGAAGAAATAGGTTCTTCATGTTGGTGTAGATTTCAGTAAAATCGGAGTTCAAGTAAATATCTTATTTACAGATTAACCTCAGGTGTGTAAATCGTTTCTGAACGGCATCCAAACCATCAACGACAGACAGATTACTGACAAAACAAATCAAAGACCGATACAGCAGCTTTAAACCGAATGAGATTAATAGTGATTTTACATAAAGATATCTTTGCTACCGAAAAATAAATCAGTAAATGTGCTTTGAAGGAAGAGCAAGGAAGGGCAGAACAGTTGCATGTGAAGAAACCACAACTCAACAACGCCGCCTAATGGTGGATGAACGCAAAAGCGCCTTCAACCATATTTGAGTATATGTTGATTAGTTATAAATTAAACATGACTTTTATTAAAATATTAAATTGCTTAACGTTATAGTTTCTTCTAATTTACATACTGGGAATGTTTAAAAAAATGTTTCAAGATTTAAGAGAACACTTTGACCCAGAAAGCACAAAATGTGAACATGGAAGCAAAAGATAATAAGAGTCATGTAGACTCTACACCACACTAGTGAAGTTATCGTTTCAAAAACATTGTGTGCAGTTGGGATAACACATATAGGCCTATACATGTGTATGTACAGATGAGGTAAAATTGAACAGCAACAAAATGGCATGTCTCATATATACAGTACATATACATACACACATACATAAAAAGATTGATATGCTAATACATTTTCCCATCTTTTATTTAAAAAAAAAAAAGGCATCAAGCCAGAAGACATAGGATTTTCAATCATACCCAAGCAGAGACTTGTATAACAAGATAAAGAAAAAGCCAATAAAATCAGCCAAAACCATCTAATTTCAAGGCTTAAAAAATAAACTCATTTATATTAGCCTATTCACGATTCTCAATGATCTGAAAACAATTACGTTTAAGAGAGAAAAAAAAAAAAGGTTAATCATGTTTTATCCACTAGAGGGCAGAACAGCAGTACATCAGAACAGATGAGCAACAGTCACTCAGTGAGCTCACATTTCAAATCTCAAATTACATTCATATCTGATGGCAGATTTTAAATAAGTTTTAGTGTCATTCTTTGATTGAAAACAAAATCTAGGCACTAAATAGCCTATAACATTCAGTAAAAGCTTTTGAATGGAGTACCATGCATTTCTATATGCTCTATAAATGGCTGTTAAAGCATCTGATACATGCGCTCTATTTTGAGACACAGAAGCATACTGTGAAGTGAATTCAAGATTAAACATAGACACTTTCCAGCTGTTAATGTAGAGAACATCCACAGAAAAACACAGACATGAGAAACAGATCCTTTATCTGTTAAGATGAACCTATAAATGACATTTTATAAAAACTTAAAAGCCTACAATAGTCCCATAATATGAAAGCTGAGAGTCAAAGAGCCAGATCAAGTAATCGGTATGTAATATTTATAAAAACAGACGTTTAAAATAAACTAGTGCATGTAAACTTAAATCTGTTCCATTACTTATATGAAAGCATATAGTGTAGCAGTTTCCCTAATCATGCCAGAGAAGCAATTCACCCTTGTTAAGTATCATTTCATAACAGTATACAGCAGCCGATTTTATACTGTTCATGTTTATAGTGGTACAGTAATCATGTACTACTGTTTCCCTTTCTCATTACTGGGATCTGTAAGAAAACAAAGAAAGAATTAGAAGCTGAAAAGAGTCAAATATGTTTGTGTTTTTGTGCTCTATTGTCAATGTGTGTGTGTGTGTGTGTGTGTGTGTGTGTGTGTATACTGGTGGCAAACACTTAATGTACAGATTTAGCTGTTTCTGAAGGAAATTGCTACTTTAATTCACGAAAGTGGCATTCAACTGATCACAATGTATAATCAGGACATTATATTTGAAAAAAGTAATTTTTGATTAAATCTACACAGCAGCATCACTCCAACACCTTATCCTTGAGTAATCATGATAAATTGATCATTTGATACTAGAAAATCACTTGCCATTATATCAAACACAGCTGAAAGATATTTGGCTCGTTAAATGAAGCTTAACAGTATGTAATAGACTTAAGGTCAATATTAGGTCAAAAATGGCAACAAAAAAAAAGAAACAGCTTTCTCTAGAAACTCATCAGTCAATCATTGTTTTGAGGAATGAAGGCTACACAATACTTGAAATTGCCAAAAAACTGCAGATTTCATTCAAAGGTGTAACTACAGTCAAAGACAAAGCACAACTGTCTCTAACAAGGACAGAAAGAGATTTGGATGTCCAGATGTACAATTAAACAAGAGGATAAGTACATCAGAGTCTCTAGTTTGAGAAATAGACGCTTCATATGTCCTCCACAGACAGCTTCGTTGAATTCTACCCGCTAAACACCAGTTTCATGTGCAACAGTAAAGAGAAGACTCAGGAGGACTTATGGGAAGAGTTGCAAAGAAAAATTGCAAAGCTTTTTTCAAAAGCCACTTTTGAAACAGAAAAACAAAAAGAAAAGGTTCGAGTGGGCAAGGAAACAGTCATTGAACAACAGATAATTGGAAAAGAGTGTTACGGATCTGAACCCCATTGAGCTTTTGTGGGATCAGCTAGACTGTAAGGTGTGTGAGAAGTGCCCGACAAGACAGACACATCTATGGCAAGTGCTACAGGAAGTGTGGGGTGAAAGGTCAAGTGCTACAGGAAGTGTGGGGTGAAAGATCAAGTGCTACAGGAAGTGTGGGGTGAAAGATCAAGTGCTACAGGAAGTGTGGGGTGAAAGGTCAAGTGCTACAGGAAGTGTGGGGTGAAAGATCAAGTGCTACAGGAAGTGTGGGGTGAAAGGTCACCTGAGTATCTGGACAAACTAACCACTAGAATAACAAGGATCTGCAAAGCTGTCATTGCTGCACGTCATTTTTTTGACGAGAACTCTTCGAAGTAGTTTAAGAAGTTCAAATTGTAATAGTAATTTTTCACATTATTAATGCCCTGACTATATTTTGTGATCAGTTGAATGCCACTTTGCTGAATAAAAGTACCAATTTCTTTCCATAAAAGCCAAATCTGTTCATTATTCCAAACTGTTGGCTGCCAGTGTATGTTTGTGAATATATACAACATGCTGAAAATTACAGAAAGTTTCTTACTATTTATAAACAGCATTCGGTTATTCAGAATTTACAGAAATACTACACAAAGCATACAGAAATAATGCATCGTATGATATATATTTGCTATTTGGAATATAGCACACATTCCATAATCAAATTGGTAAATTTGGGACATATATGTAAAATTAGCCATCTTGGCTAAACTTATAACTTAATAATGTTAATTATTGTGTATTATTGTCCCTGATAAAATAAGTAAACAATATAAAGGCTAAATACAATTATAAACATTTTCATATTACAAATCCACCTTTGCACCATAAAGCTATTACTTAACTCGTCACATCACTTGCGGTTAATAATTACCTTTGCAGCTGTTTGTGTCCGTTTTTCTTCTTGCAGCAATAGCAAACAACCACAACAGCAACCACAACTGCAATTCCAACACATATCCCCGCTATGACACCCCCGGACAGGCCCGCTGCTGTAATGGATATAGAGAGACTGTTATTCATGAATCTCAAGTTAATGACACAGTTCAATTCACCTAGTCGCCAGTAATAACATAAAAACACTACTCACCACTGACAGTAACTCTGAATTTCCTTTCTTTGGGATCTCTGTTTGTGCCGAACACCTTCAGTTTATAAAGTCCAGCGTCAGTGGATGTGATTTTTGTTATGGTGAGAAATCCTGACTGGACGTCCAGTAGCAGTCTGCCTATAAATGTCCCATCAGCACCATCATATGATGGGATGTTACTTTTCTGTTTATCAATTTCAGCGATGACAGGGCCTTCAGCTCCAAACCTCCACTCGAACACATCATATTTCTCTATATCAGTAATATCATGCACGAGAGGGACGGAATCGCCCTCTGTTACTGACACTTTCTTAGGAATCGCATCTGAAATGCAAATAGAAAAAGCCTGCGGATAAAAAGCATTCAATATTTTCGGCTGACAATAATTGAATAATAACAGACAATAAAATTATATTCTTTAAAATTACTTCTAGTTTTGCACTTATATTAAAGGGGCATTTAGTAGTTTTTTAGCTAGCGTTACCATTGCTCTTCTTCATGTACTTTTGGGGCTTTTCCACTGCACGGTACGATTCGACTCGACTCTGCTCGCTTTTTGGGGGTTTTCCACTGTGGATAGTACCTGGTACTTTTTTAGGGCCACCTCGGTCGAGGTTCCAAGCAAGCCGAGCCGATACTAAATGTGACGTCAAAACCCTGCAGATCGCTGATTGGTCAGAGAGAATCGCCACTACCAGCGTCACTGGATTAGCGTCACGGGACATCAACCCTCTAGTTTTAAAGTTAGCAACAGCGATAGCAGTAAAATTTGTTCACGCGTCTTTCAGAATTGTGAAAAAAGAAACAGCTATGTGCAAAAACCACGATGTGGTAAATAAACGAGGTGCAGACGGTCCACTCGTTAGGGATGAGTCTCTCAGGAAGCGTCTCAGCTGTTGGCCGCACACGGCTACCACCGGACCTACCAACCGTGTAGGGAAAAGTTAAAAACACTTAAAGGTGACTACAGAACCATCAAGGAAAAGTGGAAGTGGTTCAACCAAATGGACGCTATCTAGACCGACGAGCAATGGGAGGGAGAGTGCTCTGGTCACTGTGTTGTTGGAGTCCACGATGGAGGATGGGACGTTTGGTTATGTTAACTCTATACTCTGCTTGAAAGCTTCACTTTATTTAGTTGAGCAGCTACTGGAAGCTTCTAAAACACCCAGACCAATTTAACTGTTACACTTGTGTAAAATCACCATACAACAACTGCTTTATGCAGCACAATGAGCTAGTAGCTAACAGCTAGCGCTCATGTAATTGTTTACGGTCAGTAATGTATATGTCGCATTTAAGATGACAACTATGACGATCAGCCTATTATCCCACCCACATTGAGACGGCACTTAACTGCAGTGCAAACGCGAGCTCAGAAAAGTAAAGAGAGTAGAGTTGAGTCGAACCGTAAAGTGCAGTGGAAAGTGCCATTTAAGCACCGATATGACAGTGTTGTTAGACGCTGTACTGCCATCTATCGATGTGGATCAGCATGATCGTCTCTGCTGCCCCCGTCAGCTCTGGAATATAATTTGCATCTGGAAAATGTCGGCGTTTGAGGTCATTTCCGAAGTTATTTATTACTACTATAATATAATTGCTTTGCCTATATACAAATGTCAGAATTCATGCGAACAGACTTCTACAGTTAAGGACAGATTATTATTGTCCCTCGTATCAATAATCTACATTTCACGTTATTACGTTTATTAGAGAACTGCTTAGAGTGAAATAAACCTCAATTAATTGAATTGAATTAATTCAAATTTTAGTGAAACACAGCAGGTCATGGCGAAACATGTTGAAGGGGGTGACCCGCACCATGTACAATGATGTAAACACAGAACACAATACTGAAATTAATAACATTTTGATTTTACATTTTTAAAACAAGTGCAAATTTGTGTTAAACACATTAGTGTACTTTTATAATTAAAATAATAATAATAATAATAATAATGAACTCACCAATGATGGTGACACTGAATCTCTTTTGTACGGTGTGTGTGCCATTGATGATCTTTAGTTCATAAATCCCAGAGTGTTTGATTCTGGTGTTCCTGATGGTCAGATCTCCAGTTTGAGCATCCAGATTGAGTCGGTCACTAAACATCATATCATCACTGTCGTATAATAAGGCATTGTTGGCCATGATCTTAGCAATGACAGTACCATTAGGTCCAAACTTCCACTCTATCTCATCGTCTTCCTGTATTTTGGTAAGACAAGTTTCTAGCATGACAGGATCTCCCTCCATTACTTCTAGTGTCTTCATGTCAACAGTCTCAACACCAAATACACCTAGAGAAAAAACATAAATCAAGATAAGATTTATTTTCCTGCTGGAAAATTCAGCTTAAGCTGGTAGCTGTGTTTTGGAACATGGTAGCTGGTCAAAGCTGGTCCTTAGTAGGTCCTATGCTGGTCCGAGCTAGTCCTTTGCTGGTCTAAGCTGGTCCTAAGATGATTCTCAGCTGGTCCAAACTAGTCCGAAAATGGTACTAGCTGTTCCGACCTGGTCCTTAGCTGGTCCTGAGCTGGTCCAAGCTAGTCCTAAAATGGTCCTAAGAGTGTCCTTAGCTGGTCCGAGCTGGTCCTTAGCTGTTGCTCAGCTGGCCCAATCTGGTCCTTAGTTGGTCCTAAAATTGTCCTAAGCTGGTCCTAAGATGGTTTTTAGCTGGTTCAAGCTGGTCCGAGCTAGTCCTCAGCTGATCCTAAGCTGGTCCAAGCTGGTCCTACAATTATCCTAAGATGGTCCAAGATGGTCCTTAGCTGCTCCTGAGCTGTTCCTAAGATTATCCTCAGCTGGTCCTTAACTGCTGCTCAGCTGGTCCAATCTGGTCATCAGTTGGTCCTAAAATGGTCCATAGCTGGTTCAAGCTGGTCCTAAGATGGTCCTTAGCTGGTTCAAGCTGGCAACCATATTCCAAAAACCAGTTTAACCACCTTGAGTTGGTATGACAAGCTGGTAGATTCTCTAAGCTTGTCTCCTAGCTGGGACCAGCTCATGACCGACTAGAAACCAGCTACCATATTCCAAAACACAGCAACCAGCTTATGCTGGATTTTCCATTAGGGTACAAGTGTCAGTAAGAACATACAATGTAAAGATCTGTATGTATGCATAACACAGAATTTAATATACATGCAATTAAATATAAACGGCCACCACTTTGCCATTTTAAATATAGCCTATGTTGCACTTACAAACAAATATGAGTATTAGTATGAAATATGAAATCAGTTAATATGAAAACAATACTATCCAGCCTATAAATGGCATGCATTGCCAGTCTGTATGGGCTAAAATAATGACACATTTCAGTAGATCTTCATAGATGTCATAACATTACAGTGGAAGAGGCACAGTATAACGTAATGACGGAGCACATAAACAAATGCAACAAGTAGAGCTTCATATTAGAGTTTTAAATGAAATATCGCGAGATTGAGGCGAGTAAGACGGGGAGAATGCGGAAACTGTTATGCGATTGTGCAGCAACGATATTAAAATGAAACAAGAAACTGGATCATGGGTGTAACATACAGGCGCTACCAAAATATATTAAGATATTTTCCCGCGATAAACCAAAGGATACGGGACTTACGTCTACACTCGAGGATTCGATTTAACGCCATACAGAGCGTTAAACATTGGTGTAATGGGTTTATATTTGGTAAATAAAATATAGATAAAGACATGAACATGTTTAGAAACTATTAAGAATTGATACTGAAGGATCTTTCATTGTATTGGAGCTACAGGTGCGACGGATAGTCCTGAAAATACGGGTAAGAAAAATATATTTCTGTTTTGAATTGTCAACCACGTCACAGAGAAAATGTCATCGGATAGAAACGGTGGATCATTTGAATTCAATGAGGAAGTTGAGGCCAATCATTGAGCTACAGTTTAATCCTTTTAATTTAACATGATCAGTAATTCACACTGATATGTCGATCATTTGGACAGACAGGGGACGTTTATTTTCTCCTTACGTTTACATTTTCTTTCTTTCAGAGTAGACAGACGCCCTTTTGGGCGGCAAGTATTGATTCGCTTAAATAACTGTGAACACCACATGGTGGCGCCAAACGGCTCAAAAAGAAGAATCCTTTAACTCGCTTAACCTGTCCAATAATCTTAGGTGACTGTGATTGGTTCATGCTCCCAGCGCTGACAAAAGTAACCTATTGCACGTGACACTGACGTCTATGCATTTGTAAGATTGGGCGTTTTCAAACGGCAGTTTTGCGCCCTTGAAAGGCACTTTGGGACGTGTTGTACCAAACAAAAGAAAGCATGCTTATTTTTTCACAAAGTACCATTTTACAAGACTTTTAGTGAAGGGTACGTTCAAACTGGAATGCCATGCTCTCTTTAGAGAGCCCACATTAAGAGCTTAGTCCTTTGTAGTGTCCTTTGTAGTGAGTAGGGCATAGGGATGACCACTTTCCATTGGAATTGACCCACAGTTTTAGAGAAGAGTTCATACATTGATTGACATAACCCTAATTTACAGTAGCCACATGATAAAAGACAATGTTGAACCTTTGTTATGATTTTTTTCTTCTTCAAATAGTAAATGATTATTACTTAAAAACAATGTAAATAAAGTACTACAATCTCAAGTTAAAGTTTTGTTGAACTGACAAACAAAACAAAAAATGGTGATCTTCAAAGGACTTTGGAGTGTGTTGGATTTCTAATCTGCAGTTGCTAATCTAAAGAAAGATTTATTGGTGTGATTTAAGAGAGGTCTACAAAGCAGTCATTGTTTAAAGGCACCAGTTTCTACATCGGGTTGGATGTCAGTAAAGCCAAAGGTCTTAGGCGAGTACATTCATGCCTTGTTAGAGAGTCAAGAGCTTTTGCAGCCTTTATCACAAACTCCTACAAAACTTCTGTGGGATTATGTTTGTTATTTTGCAGTTTGAGAAGTCTAATTTTGTGACACATTTTTGAGATATCATAAAATTGTAATTTTATGGTATTTGTGCCAGGGATGCACCGATATGATACCTGGATCGGGTATTGGTCTGATTAGCCCCATCCAAATCCAATACCGCAATTTGGTCATTGACGTTACTGTCAAGCTCAAAGAATAATAACCTTGAAATCACCACTTAAGAAGTCCATATAACTTGTGCATTTTATTCAGGCTCTTACAGTCATCCAAAAAAGTCAAAGTAATAATCTCTAATATTCTGGGTGGGCCTGGGTCTGATTTGGGTGGTCCCAACCCATGGTTAAGCCACTGCAGCTAAGACGTCTCTGGCACCACACTTTACTGAACGAGTGCCGCTCTGCCGACACGCACACATGAACATGCGCAGAGGCTTGTGATGCACCGCTCAGCGCCATATGTGGTTGCTTCACACAAACTCCATCTCAGATGTAGATGATCAATAGTTTGGTCGCCTATAATATGCATTGAGAACGGCACCGGACAAGCATTTTAACAGATGTTGAATGAGAAGCGCATTACACTATCGTGAATTAGCCAACAAACAAATGCTCAAACACAGACTTTCAAAATAAAAGCCTATTACAAATGTATAGTAAAATTATTATTATTATTATTATTATTATTATTATTAAAGAAATTACAATAAAAACAAATTGGGTTCCAAAAATGACTGTGATAAATAAAACAAAAATGAAGTAAATAAATAACAGAGAGAGATCTGAAACCATTTACAAGTCCAGATACAAGTTAAAATGTGTGAAGTTTACTGGCTTCTTTTCTACTGAAACTTTCACTGGAATTACTGTTTTATTTTTGCTGCTGCATCCTGCAGACTAGTTAACAATAAAGTTTTGCTTTTCTTAATTTATAATGAAATAGTATATTGTTTGAGGTTTTTCTTTCTTTACACAAGTAGTACTTTCAATCAGTTCCACGCAGTGAATTAGAGATGTTCTAAACTCATTAAGAAAAGAACAACAGTATTATCCGATCAGGATCAGCCGATACTGAGAGTCCAGGTATCGAATCGGATCAGAAGAGAAAAAAATGGCATCGTTCCATCAATAATTAGTGCAAAATTATTCCAAAAGTGTACACTAAATTTGGCATGTTTCAACAATTTTTAGACTTCATTATAACAAATGCATATAGGAACTAGGGATGCACATATCCGATACCTGGATCGGTATCGGCTCCGATACTGATGTTTTTAGACGGATCGGGTATGGGTCCGACGAGCCTGATCTAAATCCAATACTGTGTGCTAGTTACATGTTCGTTACTGTCAAGCTCCAAAAATAACATAAAAGAACCATAAAAACCACTGAAGTAGTTCATATGACTCGTGCATTTTATTCAAGCGTTAGCTCTGTGAATCACAAAAGGTTATGTTTAATAAGTAAATATATAATATGCATGTGCAGCACCAGAGCGTTATTGAATGGTGCTACTCTGTTTACACACACTCACGGCTATTTTTAGCCTTCAGAGCGGTGCGCAATATTTGAGCGCTACTCACGAACAACATCTCAGATGTAGATGCTCAATAGTTCGGTTCACTTATAATATGCATTTAGAATGGCACCGGAGCTGCATTTTACCAGAATTTGAATAAGAAGTGAATTAAACTAAAAGAGAGAAGTCAGAATGTCAAAATAAAAGCGCAAGGGTTTTAAAGTTAAAGGTGCATGATTGAAATATATTAGTGTCGTATTTAAAATTCAAGTTAATAATAATAATGTATTTTTATTATTATTATTTGTTTTCAAATGATAACAATATTTAAGTTTAATGGGTTCCAAAAAAATAACTGAATGAAAAGTGAGCTGATATTTTACAATTGAAATATCTTACTTGAAATAATGTGTTTCTTCACACATAATTAGCATCACTCAGTGAGGTAAAGATATTATAAACTGATTATGAAAACAACAACAACACTGGTATTGGATCGGTATCGGCCAATAATGAGATATCGGAAGAGAAAAAGTGGTATCGGTGCATCCCTAATAGGATTTGTCATGAGTGTCATCACAATATCAGTTACACCAAGTTCTTTGTGAATCCAACAGATGACAAATGAAAATGACAGAATGCTGAAGGATCCAGTAAAATAGAATTTTGATTCTCACCCATAAAGACTATAAAGTGTAAGATCACTTTCTATTGATCCACCTAGAGCCAGGCAGACTCTCTACACTTATTTGAGTATTGGGTATGAATTGGGACCAACCCATGAACTTTAAAGGAAGGTAAAACTAACAGGATGCGAGCTAAAACAAAAGCAATAGGGTTACTGTTGTGCAAATGTAATGTATTCACACTTCAGATCTGGGTTGTTTCAATATTTCTTCTTTTTCTACGACAACAATCATCTTTTAGATTGGGTATCAATTTAAGATTCTATATATATATTGCAGCAGATGTGCTCGCACTTTCATGGCATGAGATCTACTTTTTCATAATGCTATTACAGTAACATAACTGGCATTTTGAAATGTATTTAAACTGACTATCACACAGCCCCATATCCGCATTATGTGAGTCCTCGCACCACACATGCACGCTCGCACACACGCTCTCACTCACACATGCCCTCACACACTCTCACTCACACACACATGCCCACACACACACACAAAGAAGCCATCTGTCCGCCAGTGAGAGTATTTGAAATGTAATATGGCAGGGGAAGAGTCATTTACATTCACAAGGAAAGCGATACCTGATTGGACAATTCAGTATTATTTATCAGGAAAGTGCTACCTGATTGTTCTGAGAAAATATAGCCCTACCCCTAATCATAACCGTAACCAAACAGGAAGAGCTTTCCTCATCAATATGAATGAGTCTTCTCCTGCCATCCTATGTTTTGGAAATCTGCGTTTTTAATATTGTTTTTAATCGCCTTTTCTTTCAATTTGGAATGCACAATTCCCACTACTTAGTAGGTCCTCGTGGTGGCGCGGTGACTCGCCTCAATCCGGGTGGCGGAGGACAAGTCTCCCAAGTTGCCACCGCTTCTGAAACCGTCGATCCGCGCATCTTATCACGTGACTCGTTGTGCATGACACCGCGGAGACTCACAGCATGTGGAGACTCATGCTACTCTCCACGATCCACACACAACTCACCACACGCCCCATTGAGAGAACCACTAATCACCACCACGAGGAGGTTACCCCATGTGACTCTACCCTCCCTAGCAACCGGGCCACTTTGGTTGCTTAGGAGACCTGACTGGAGTCACTCAAACTCGTGACTCCAGGGGTGGTAGTCCGCGTCAATACTCGCTGAGCAACCCAGGCCCCCATAAAAAAATTATTTTTAAGAATTTAGTTATTTGGGCAGATTCTCCCTCTACTCCCTTTACATTAGACCTGTTAATGAGATTGACCAGTGGTTGTCTTGTGATCGATGTAATGAGCACCCCTGCATTAAAGTATGCCTGTGAGCCCAGTGATGTGTTATTTGATTGGCAAAGCGGTCTAAATATCATATGGGGATAGGACAAGCTCCAACAGGCTGGCTGTGATGTCACAACATGGCTTTGGCATAACTTTGTTATTCTTGGTCAATGTTGCCGAGTAAAATTCCTGTACTGTTCCAACATGTAAGCTATTTATGGCTATAAATAAGGTCGATGTAAGCTGGTACGCCTCAGCACACAACGACCTTGCCGACATACCACTCCAAAAATAATCTATGTGATGTATATATGTCTGGAGATTGGAGTTCTAACAGGCAGATCAATTTGTATTAACAATAATTTGATAGACATTTTTGAGCACCTAATTAGAGCTGTGTAATATGGACAAAAATAAAAGTTTAGATGGATCGATTTTAAGTGGGAAAAGAATAGACTTTGCATAAAGTATAGCATCAGTTATTTCAAGTTTCATTATTTACCTTCATGAATTTTGTTCTGTTCTCTCATTGGTGCCTTTTTCCACTTCATTCTGATTAGCAAGATGTGCTAATGTGCAAAACATATGCATTGTTGAAAATAGGTTAGGTTTAGGCTTACGGGTGGGGTTAGGTGTAGAGCTGCGCAATTAACTGCAAATCACAATAAAATTGTGTATGTGCAATTTAAAAACTTTCAGCAAGGTGCAATTCATTTATTATTTTTTTTACTCTGAATTCTGTGATGTTTAATGTGCCATTCTGATTGCTGCACACACTGACAAGATCTTGCTAATCAGAAGTGATTACAAATGGTACCAGTGAGAGAACCAAACAGAAATCGGGAAGGTAAATAAAGAAAAACTAAAAGACAAACAAATAAATAACTGATGATATCATATATGACTAACACAAAGACATTTTTGAACACTGAGTATTTTATATATATATATATATATTTGCCATAATCACATGAAAAATCACTACATTTCTTTTGTCCATATTGCACAGCAAGTGAGAACCCGTTGTGGATTTCTGAATTCAGAAACTTGTCACGTTGATGTTATGAGGAAACGTTTAACACTTAAGTTCTGGCATAAAGTTCAAAGGACTTAGTAACTACAGTACTAGTTAGTGTGTAACTTAGTCAGCACTTAATTTAGTTGCACCACCAGTTCTTAAAATGATTTTTTGAAGAAGACAGAGCTCTGTCAGGTCCTTATAATGCAAGTAAATGGGTGCCCGATTGTCCAAAAGTCATATTTAGGCTGCATAAATGTAATCCATGCGACTCCAGTCGATCAATGAATGTCTTCTGAAGTGAATCATTAGATTTCGATAGGTTTTTCTCCCCAATTTGTGACGACCAGTTCCCAATGCGCTCTTAAGTCCTTGTGGTGGCGTAGTGACTCGCCTCAATGCGGGTGGTGGAGGACGAATCTCAGTTGCCTCCGCGTCTGAGACCGTCAATCCGCGCATTTTATCACATGGCTTGTTGAGCGCGTTACTGTGGAGATGCAGCGCGTGTGGAGGCTTCACGCTATTCTCCACTGCATCCACGCACAACTCACCACACGCCCCACCGAGAGCGAGAACCACATTATAGTGACCACGAGGAGGTTACCCCATGTGACTCTACCCTCCCTAGCAACCGGGCCAATTTTGAGTCACTCAGCACACCCTGTATTCAAACTCACGACTGCAGGTGTGATAGTCAGCGTCAATACTCGCTGAGCAACCCAGACCCCCCCAATTAAAACGTGTTTAACTTTAAATCAGCGCTTGTGGATTACTTTTATGCTCTCTAAATGTGACTTTTGGACTGTCAGGCACCCATTTACTTTCATTATAAGGACCTGACAGAGCTCCATCATCTTCTAAAAATCGTTATTTTTGTTCTGCTGTAGAAAGAAAGTCATACACATACAGAATGACATCAAGGTAAGTGTATAATGAGAGAATTTTAGCTAGTATGTTCTGCGCTTACCAAAACCATTGTATAGTCAGGCAGATATCTCCATTTGCATTGATTGGTCAAGCCTTTAAATGTATAAACAAAAGTGTTGAGAAGCCATGAATCTGTATGGCTTCAGTAAATACTGAGTTACATATAGGGTTACATGTCAAATGTCGCAATGCTCAAATATTCAGTAGTGCAGGACTGGAATCTCTGCATATTTACAGTAAAACTAATCAAAATAGTAAGTTATGCATAGCTGGTGCAACCGGCCCTAGAAAAAATGTGGTTACACCTGTGAAACATTGTGCTGTTCCTCTCTGTGTGTAGCACCTGCCACTCTGCATATTCTTCTCAAGAATCCCATTGTTAGACTAACAGCTAAGAGTTGTTTTTAACAAAGTTCCTGATCATTTCACTTTGAGATTGACAGCTTGATCGGCACATAACATGGTAGTTTAAAATGGTCAACGGCAAAAAATATGGGTTATGTAAATGAATGAGCATAACTGTAATGTATATTGGAAGTGGTGGCACATTAGGTGGTATTTTATTTAGTTGTTTCCTGGAACAGAGAGTAGGCCACAGGTATGCGCTAGATAATGCAGTGCACTCTGAGATCTAAGTAAATCATTGATGCTCTATATACAAGAATCCTCAATTAATGACAACCGACGTTAAACATGACAAACCTCACATTTCAGTGCCATAGCTACTCATAACAGGAAATTATGGAATTAAAATTTTGCTGCATTGTATAAATCTTTGTTTCCCTTTTCAACAGAAGAAAGGCTTTACGTGTTGGGGACAAAAGCGTGACAAATATTAGTGGGGATATATCCAAAATGTCCCTACCATAAATAAAGCCTATGCGTCACAAACCTTCCAAGTGTCTTTGCCCAGTTACCAGGCAAAAGTGTCGAGGCTTGCTGCATTTTTTAGATTAGATATAGCTTTGCATGGACAATGTTGGTATTACATCAGTCTATGGGTTTGTACAATAGCCTGCTAAAGCATTTATTGTTATTCTAAATTAATTTTTCGGTGGTACACTATACTATCTGTCACTTACGCTGTATTTAACCCAAAATATCATTTAAAATAATAAACCGTATTTAAAAAAATTAATATTTAACAACGCTGCATCCTCCATTGATACATAAAATGCAATGACTCACGATAACATGCATGGACATGTATTAGATGTATGAACTGTCAAGTGATTTTGATCAACCAATATATATATAAGACAAAAGAAATGGGGTGCAGGTATGAAACTGAACAATTGAAACTGTACGTCAGAAATACAGTATGACATAAATCAATGGCAACGATGGGAGCGTCCTTTTCAAGGACAGTCGTGACAACCTTTCTTAAAGAAACTAGCATCCTATATCAAGACATCCAAAACACATCAAATACAAACTTGCCAATTTTTAAAATATGCACGAAACGCATCAGCAAAACACAAATTATAAGGCCTTATGTCTGGAGGTCCGACGATTAAAAACTCGCAAAAATACAACAATGAAATATCGACTGCACTCATTTCTATTTTTCTGACTAGTAAAATCCTCCAAAAAAACGATTCCGATGTAACATAATTGTGCGCCATGAATTCATCGATCTGATAATAAATATCGCAAGGCCTGAACTTGGGAAACGATGTTGTGCGAGGCTTAAACATGAAGCTGTACAGCCTAAAATACAGAACAAAATACCGTTTTCCACTCTCTGCCCAAAATAAAAATAAAAACAATCATTTTGAGTATGTTCGGAAAATCACAGCATGGGAAAATATGCGTATAAAAGCAAATAAGCATGGTCCATTTCCGGTTCTGGTAAATAAAATCGAAAGTGTTAGTTATATATAGTAATTCACCACTTACCGTTCACGAATATTAGGAAAAGAAGGTTCAGATACATGTTCTTCGTATTGATTGTAGAGTTGAGCAAAATCCGAGTTTAATAAAGATGAAAATTTTAGCAATATATATCCGTTGTGTTGTCGTTTCTGGACCGCACCCAAACCGACAAATAGCGGCAATTATTAATAATATAATTTTTTAAAGATTGATATAGAGGCTTTATGCCGACTGAGATGTGCCGGAGATTTCCTTCCAAAGACGTCCGCGCGGTGCAAATTGTTTTTTGAGACTGAAGCGCCGCAGAACACTTGGTGGAAATGGCTGAATCTTGCGTCTACCAGGTAACGTGACACGAGATGTAACAGACTCATAACGCCACCTACAGTGTAAAAGCCATGGATGCACATCCAACACCCCCCCAAACCCCCCCCCCAACACTTGCACCTGTGACATTTGAACCAGACCTGTAGGCAGCCTGGGTCACTAAGACAAATGGAAATGACCATGAGTAAACCAATTATTACAGTCATAAAAACTCACTAGAATGGTAAAGAATTTATAAATGAGTCTCTTTAATATTTTAGAAACTAGTATTCCTGCTGGGATAGGCCTGTATGTGGAGAAGCCTGCTAAAGGTTGTGCGATATCACCGAAGACTTTACCTAATTATCGTAATCTTTTGCAAATGGCCAGAACAGTAACAAGACACCAAACTTTAATGGAAACTGATATTCCGTTACAGCGTCCAAGTATAAACCTCACACATTTCTTTAGCCGATTGGTTGAATCAGCCCACAAGATTGGTAGAAGTAACTCATTTTAACACATTAAATGCCCGAAACTATTAAAAGAGGTGTTTCCTGTGATTTCTGAACCCCTACTGAAAGATATATTCCTCCCTAAGTTTAGGGTATCCATCCATTTTTGAACTGAAATGTACAAAACTGCTTATATATATAAATATTACAAATTAAATTAATAACTATATAACAGTCTATTTCAGATCTTCAGTTAGTGTCAAAATATTAGAAAAAGCGGTGTCCACCTAGCGAAGCTCTTTCTTGCATTGCAATTGTTCATGGAGAATTTCAATCAGGTTTTAGGCTCCACTGTATTATAAAAGCGGGACTTGCAGAGCAACGAATGACTTATTTTTAGCCCCAGACTGGGATTGTATCTATTTATAGAGCTAAGACTTTTAACCCTATGTCATTCTTTTGGGCGAACTTGAAAATCAGGCTGATATTTGTGGACAGGTGCTAGCTTGCTCAAGAGACCACCTATTGAGATCTACCACTCTGTGTAAATGAACAGCTGTCCGACCTAACATAGGAAATGTATGGTGTGCCACAAGTCTCAGTGTTAGGTCCTTTGTTATTTTCCTTACATACTCCCTGTAGGGGATATTAGCAGGAAACATGAGCTTTGACTATTATGCATGAGGCCGGTATGTTGAAAATAATCAACATAGACACAAAAATATCTTTTGGGGTTTTATTCAGATGGCTGTAAAAAAAAAAGAAAGAAAATGCAACAAAATGAAATGTGGTACAATGAAATACTAAAATGAAACATGGAAGCTAATAGAGGCTAATGTTAAATGAAAATGCAAACAGGGCATAGCCTTCCCATATTCTTCAACATATATTTAATATATTTTTATATCATTCACAGCATTTTATACATTTAAGAACTGGCTTAAATCACTTAAAACATTTTATGCATTTTTAACCCGACTTTAAGGACACGTATAAACGTTTAAAAGAATATAATTTTCATAGTTTCACATATTACACTTATTCACTGAACTGGAAAACACTCTGGGCTATAAATGATTAAAATGAGATATGATTAATACTAAATTGACATATCTAGTCCTCACATGTGTGCACAAAATATGCAAACGTAATGTAATCCATATGCATCCTTCAAAGATTATCCTTAACAAACACATTTTAACATACAGCTCTTTTGAACACATATTTAATGCAATTTATAAGCATCTTGTGTGAAATTACCCAATAATTTTTACACTTCAAATGTGATCTGGTGAAGAAAGAAGGTCATACACACCTGATATCATGAGGATGAGTTAATAATGAGAGATTTTTGGGCTGAACTATCCATTTAAATTACATGAAATTTCTCCACTTGGCTTCATGCAGAAGAAACAACACTTTAGATAATCTTCAGACAGATGCAAATTTACAGTTTCTAAGCTGGAGGATTGCATTAAATATATTAAAGGCTTAAAAAATTCAAATATCATTATTATTTGAGCAATGTATATCACTATGTTTTCTAAGAGTTAATTTGACCTGAACAAAATGTGTCTTTATAAAATATCTAAAAGCACCTTCACACACATTCATGAGGGTTGAGGTATAAGGCGTCCTCGTTTTATGTTTTACGCTGACTGTCACACCTGCAGTCACAAGATTGAATCCAAGGCATGCTGAGTGACTCCAGTCAGGTCTCCTTAGCAACCAAATTGGCCCGGTTGCTAGGGAGAGTAGAGTCACATGGGGTAACCTCCTCTGCGTGGATGCCACGGACTCCACACGTGCTAAGTCTCCATGGTAACACGTTAAAGTCACGCGATAAAATGTGCGGATTGACGGTCTCAGACGCGGAGGCAACTGAGACTCGTCCTGTGCCACCCGGATTGAGGCGAGTCACTACACCACCACGGGACTTAGAGCATATTGGGAATTGGCCGTTACAAATTGGGAGAAAAACTCCAGAAAGTTTCACCACTTAGATATTTTTTTTACTTTAAGCCCCATAAAAAAAACGTACAAAATGATTTTAAACTCAAAAATGTGACATTTGAGAATTGCATTTTTTAAACTTTAACTAAAAATCAATAAAAAAATTAGCGTCACATCATTGGTCCATATACAAGGTGTTTGACTGGTGCTGAATTCATGAGATGCATGAGACAATAAAAGTGATTGTGGAGACTTTGTATCTTGCAAATCCATCCATTGCATGTGCCACTGAGTACACATAACCTCATTCATCACTCTTCTTCAGTTCAGACTGCAACAGACCAATACAAATCGAATTATAATCACATTTCAAATCATAGCAACAAGAGTACATATGGCCAAAAATGACCCCACTGCCCGTAGAAATAAATCAAATCCAAAACAGTCCTAGAAACAATTTGCGATTGTCTGCAGCGAACATATCTTAGTGCTTGTCACTAAATTGTCTTGTGTGCCAGGACAATGAAATTGAACTTGATCCAGGCGAGTAAAGGCAGTCAATCTAAGGAGTGTCTTGATCAGGGTTGTTCCCGCTGGGCAGAACAGAAGCTGTTCGGTGTTTGATTTGGCTTCAGATGATAAAGTAGGTGTTCATCCAGGATGAGATATCTGCAAACATGCAGTGAAGCAAAACGAGAGATATAAACTAGAATGTACATTTCCTGAAGAAAATGTGAGTGGTGCTTGCCGTGGCAAAACTCGTCAAATAGCATTTTCTAACTTGTTTCTAAGCACTAAAATAAAGGTCATAGAATGTTGCTAACACGTGTTTTTCATGATGGTAGCACGTTTTTAGAATGTTTTAGCACTTCGCAAGGTGAAGCTAGCATGTGTTAGCATGATACTAGCATGTTTTTAGCAAGTTTTATCACTTCGTTTGGCAATGCTAACATGTGTTAGCATGATGCTAGCACATTTTTAACATGTTTTAGCAATCCCCAAAGCAATGCTAACATGCATTAGCATAATGCTAGCACGTTTTAACATGTTTTAGCACTTCGCTAGGTGAAGCTAGCATGTGTTAGCATGATACTAGCACGTTTTAGCATGTTTTAGCACTTCGCTAGGCGATGCTAATATGTGTTAGCATGATGCTAGCACGTTTTAACATGTTTTAGCACTTTGCTAGGCAATGCCAGCATGTGTTAGCATGATGCTAGCACGTTTTTAGCATGTTTTAACACTTTGCTAGGCAATACTAGCATGTGTTAGCATGTTGTGAGCACGTTTATAGCATGTTTTAGCACTTCGCTAGGTGACGCCAGCATATGTTAGCATGATGCTAGCACATTTTTAGCATGTTTTAGGGTGTGGCTATGAAGATTTTTATTGGCTGCTTGATAAAATAAATCCTCTGAGGGAGAGAGAGAGAGAGACGCAGGGCTGACAGGCCCTTTTTTGTCTGTGTGTGTGAAAATGTCAGTTGGGATTTAAATTTCTGAACATTCCGCAATGTAAAGTCAATGGGATTTTTTTGGCCGCTTTTTCGTCCGCTGTTCGAACATCGTACACCCGATCGCTTAGAAAAGATATAGCACACCTCTCCTCAATGAGCCGCACGATTTGATGCCTCACAGGGGTCTGTGACAAAAGCTGCAGGAGGAGTAGCGCGCCAAACTTTGTGTGGAAAAATAATAATTATTATTATAATAATAAGTATGCAAGAGAACAATAGTGATGCTTTGCCTATGGCAAGCACCACTAAAAAAAGAGATATAAACCCTTTATTATAATCCACTTTCATTGCATGGAGAAAAAGATGCAATGTAAGTGAACGTCTCTGTGATGTAATAATCAGTCGCATGGATGTCCATCGTTTAATGTAGCAAACCTATCAGAGACAAACACCCGTATAAATTAAGAGTGCTAGAAAAGATACAGAGAGACATTACATTGTCTGTGAAACACAGAAGGTGAATCCTTTAAGCTCATCTTCTCTAGAAATCTCATTAAACAGGTTTGATATGTCTACAAATGCATTTGCTTTTTAGGGAATATTTAAACTCCTGACCTGCTTTTCTGTTGTTGTTGCAGATCCAGGACATCAGAACTGTTCCAGTAGCCACAGGTATCAGGACATATCAGCTCTGGAATAGAGAAACATCCATGAACGCTTCGGTTTACACCATGAACTGTTTAGATGTTTACCGATGTGAAGATCCACATGAGGAAAGCCAAGGGTTCAGTTGCACAGTAGAGTTCGGTGGAGTACACTGAAGAACTGGCTTCACAGATATTTACACATTTGTGTGTGTGTTAGTGTATGCATGGATTATTTTTGGACATTTATGACCTCTAATTTCACAGGTTCTTTTGAGTTGCATTGATCAGTGATGCATTATTAATCTGACCTGTAATTACTCCTTTAATTAAAATAAAAGTTTAAAAGTGATTCTTTCTCCTCTTGTTTGTCACCTTATATCTCTCTTTACATCATTTGTTATTTAAATCGTATTATTTAGATTAATAAAACCTCAAATTTAGACATATTTCAGGTCATTTTAATCTATATTAACTTTATATGTTTTATAGATTATAGTGTGTTTGCTTCTATCGGTTCATTTTAATACATTGCATGATTAAAATAGAATTATTATATGATTAAATACCACTTTTCCAGAGTAGTCAAGTTCAATTTGGGGAAAAAAGCACAAAAGAAAAATATATATATGTATATATATATATACACACACACACGTGTGGTATAATTTTGTACATTCAGTCAAGTACTTTTTGTACATGTATTTTTTTGAAAATATTACTGATCAAATAATATTTGTCTTTAAGTATATTGTCATATGATCAGCCAGTCTGGTTTAACTCTGATTTAATTCAGTTGTAGTCAGAATTGAATAAAACTGCTGATTAACTAAAAAATAACCAGCTCAAAACAATCATTTGCATGTGAATCAGACTTCATTAATCTCGCTGTTTTTCATCCACCAAAAAGAACCGGTTCATAAGAGTCGTTTTACTGAATCCGTTGAACAGTTATCCGGTTCCCGCGAGTCCTTCCGCAGTTAACCAATCATTATCAGAGGTTATCTTACAAACCAATGAGCTTTCAGTATCAAGTTAGTGTGTCATCAAGCTGGTTTGTGATGAACAACAGGTGAAGACTTAAATTTAGTCAAAATATCGATAATCCATATTATTGAAATATCTCAACTGAAATGATGAACGCGTGAACGACAGCAAAGCGGTTCTAGTGAGTCAGTTCACTGTCGGACATCTTTGGGACGCACTCGGGATGTTATTTCCAGTCATGCCAGTGCAGCTAATATCTTCTTGAATGGGGGAAAATACCAAAATCTCAAAAACGGATGGTCAAAATTACGATCAAAGAACATATTTCAAATCAGCATAAAATCTGACAATACTGGTGTCATATATTGTGATTCTGTACCTCATATTAAGCTAAAAACAGCACTTTTCTCTGCTTTTATAGCTAATGCGCACGCACGTTCTAGAGTTGATTGACAGGCGATGTCTTTATCTAAAAGGTGATTGGCTCTTTTAACTGTAAGGCGGGACTTTCTTTCTACATCCGTTGACCGTTGGGCGCTCAGAGCTCAAAGTTTGAGCGTTCAAAATTCTCCCATTCATTTTAATAGAAGTGGCTCGTCTCTGCTAAACAATCTCTGTGGACAGCATTGGTGAGTAAATAATATATATATATAGGTCCCTCCATTCAATTTAAATGTTTGTTTTGGTCATAATATTTCCCTTTCGTTTATTTAGCTGATGATATGATTTTATGTAAAGCTGCTTTGAAACTATTTGTGTTGTAAATAGGAATTAAAAATGGACTGACTCATTATAGGCCTACTGACAAATGTTGGATTTGTGATTGGAAAGATTATAATGCACATCATTAATTATCAAGACTGTTTTAAGATATCAGGGATAGATCTGTGTACGGGAGCATAATTATCAGAAAAAGTGATCGCAATCTTTAATCGGTTTGATGTATCAAGCCATATCTCGCATGAACAGTCCCTCGTGGAACGCCATTGGGCCGGAGTCATCCTCAGGATGGATATGCAAGGTTTGAGTAGGGAAGGTACAGTATTTGCAACATCTAATAAAGGAAAAAATCATGAAAACAATTGCTAACATGCTAATAACAGCATAGCAGAGCAAGACAAGATGACAGATACTTTAATCGTATAGGTACCCAATAAATCTTCTATCTTGTAAGACATTACCAGAAGTTACTTTTGTTTATTTATAAGCCTTAAAATGGACCAGAAAATATATATATATATATATATATATATATATATATATATGTATATATATATTTTTTAAAAATACACTTCAGTTTGCAGCGCTGACATTTTCATGCATGTAACAAGAAATTGATGCAACAACACTTTTCATACCTTATGCACTAATAAACCATTTCTGTTCAATAAATCTATTTCATATGTATGTAAACAATGTTTGAGCATCATACATTTCATTAAGCTGGTTTACTTAAACCTTGTGCGTCCTTTGGGACATTTTTGTCTTTTTCATTTGAGTTTTTTTCAATCATTTTGGCTGTGTTCATGGCCAACAGCATACATTTTGGCAAAGGTGTGTCTTTTTGGGTGAGTGTTGATATTTCAACCTCAGTTCATATATAGATGTACATCTATAAAACACTGTGTGCACACAATAGTCACACTGGACAAAAATGCCCCATTGAAACCCATTAAAACAGTAATATTTGATCCCAGTGCTATTAAAGCATAAAATCTTGAATTATAGGATATTATACTTTAATTCTGGAGCCCTGGCTACATCATTTCCTTTTTAATATTTTCCACCCGATGGCACCATTTGTCTCATGTTTAGCCAATGCAGCAAATACAAGCTTTTCCCCAATTTTCTGTATTATAGAGCACTGCAGGCCAATTGAATAAATGATACAGCTAAAAATGTGTGTGTGTGTGTGTGTTGGTATGGATGTCAGTGTGTGTTTTTGTATACGTGTTGTAAAACCGGCCTTTAAAGGGTTAAAATTAATGAATATTTGGTAGTTATGATCAGGACTGATGTTGGTTAAAAAAATGTACTAATTGAAAGTGGAAAATAATATTAATATCATAGTTCTATGGCACTTTTGTCCTCTTAAGGACCTCTCAGTAACTTATTTTTAAATTGACGAACAAGCGTTAAATAAAATGGCAGGTAGGCTACTTAAAAAGACCACCAGATGTCAATATGGTCTAACAGGCATTTCTACCAAATGGGGGTCCTTAAGCGAGAGCTGCACTATTAGAAGTTAAGAGTATGCCAGGAAATAAACAGTTGCGTCTTCAGTGGACATTTAAACAGAGAGAGTGTGTCTGGTTAACAGCCAGGATCAAGTTGGACTTTGTTATTCTTTGTACTGTCAACAGCATGCCACAGAAATCGGCCAATCCACAGTCGGTATGGCATCCTACCATACTACTCTTACTATTTCTGGCCAATATAAATGGCAGAAGTAGCATGAGTAGTATGGGTAGAGTGCCATTCCAAGATCAGCCACTGAAAGTAGAGTATGAGATGTAGGCCATGTATCCTTTTATATCCCTTTAACCCTTAATAATCTGGTTCCCTAGTGTCCTGATGTTAGAATGACGACAGATGCAGCGGTTTGATGGTTGACGTTTGACGATGATATCTGTGCTCCCCTCTCCTGATAAACTTTTTTTGATTTAAAGTCATAAACCAGTACAGCAACAGCAGCCACGCCCACCAGTGCAGAGACGACCAATCGGATCACAGTTTCAGTGTAACCACAACAGTGGATGCGGTCTGAAGAAAGAAGAAAATGATGAAAATTAAGCCTGTTTCACAAACTTACTGAATAAATAACAAAGACTGAGTGCTGTAAAACATGTCAGAGCTGATAGTCGGAGTTGAAAAATTATGCTACAGAGATCAGTAAATAATAGACACAAATATCAGCACTGACACACCTGAACACGGCTGACAGACTTCAGTAATGTCGAGATGTTTAGTCTGGTTTCTGATTGAATTGTTCAGCACACAGCTGTAGATGTTGTTCTCCTGATATTCCACCTCCAGAGGTAGAGAGAGACTGCTGTTGAGATCAGACACACTGATGGAGGACAATAAACTGTTTCCTTTGTACCAGGAGAGAGTCACCTGTGTCACTTTCACCACTGAACACACCAACACACATTTAGAGCTTGAAGAACATTGAGAAGAGTCTCTGATGATCACAGGAACGGGCAGACGAGCTGGAAAAAGAGAATAACAGTGATTTGTGTTTAGTCGGTACTTTGAACATTTCTATTTTACTCAAGTCTAAAAAATTCTGTTTATTTTCACTTTTTCATTCACTACAATTTAAAGAGAGAATGTGTAGATTTTCTCAGAAACATTTATGCTGATCGTTTTGTTACGTCTGCGACCGCACACAGCGAAAAAACAACATGTGAAAAGCGGCTAGGTGATTGCGATGTCAGATTCGCGAATTAATCGATTCTTCTGAATCGAATCGAGTCTCATGGAGAAGTTGTAAGAATTCGTCCATGTTGGCTTAATCATTAAACGTCATAATACCCTCTTCCACAATACAGTAAATGCTCTTTACGCTTCAAATCACGGTAGGGGGCTTCACTTGATGGTAAGATTTAGGCCTAGTCAACACTAATACGTTTTCATTTGAAAACGCATCTTTTTCTCTCCGTTTTGGCCTTCCGTCCACACTGAGATGCCATTTTTGTCAGCGAAAATTTAGTTTTTGAAAACGCACTTCAATGTGGACAAATTTGAAAATGCCGTTTCCGCGTTGTATACCGTGAAAACGGACACTTTGGAAAACTATGACGCCTTTTTAGTCATGTGATCTATTCAACCAAAACAATCAAGATGGCGGCCCGTGTTATAGCGGCGCTGTTGTGCCTGATATTCACTTTGATAGCGTTGCTAAAAAAATAAATGTTACTATGTACAACCATTGCATTGCGTTACTTCAAAGGCGAAGGGACGTTTTCTCAGATTTGGTGTCTGGCGACGCAACACGAGGACGATTGCGTTTCAGACCGTACATGAAGCGGGGATTTTCCGCATGCGCAGTGACACGATTGAACCGTTTTCATACGTTTCAGTGTGGACAAGCAACTTTTGGAAAACACTTGTGTGGGCGGAGAGCGTTTTGAAAGGAAAACGCCATTTTCAAATGTGTCTGGATTAAATGTAGACGTAGCCTTAAATAAGGGGTTTGGGCTAGAGGGATAAAATTAATAAGCATGTCAATAACGTCCCAAACACTTAAGTTTCGACTTTTCATGAGATCTGGTGTCACGGGCTGCCTTGTTTCCCCTCACCTTCAGTTCAGTTTCAGTGACTGTTTAGTTTCCCCTTGTTCAAGGACTACATTTCCCAGCATGCACCTTTTTTGCTCGCTATCTTCCACAGCTGTTCCCTCATTATTCATCTGTGTGTGTGTGTGTGTGTGTGTGTGTGTGTGTGTGTGTGTGTATATATATATATATATATATATATATATACACACCCCCTCTTGTTTTCTTCACTCATTGTCTGTTCTTGTTTGTTAGCATGTTAGTCTAAGAATGTCACTTACATAGCCAGCAAACTGCTATGTTTGATTTCCCTTTTGCTCAAGTGCTTTATTTCATCATTGTGTCTTCTTCATCTTCTGAGTAGCATAATAGTTCTACATTTGGATCCACACTCTCTCGTCTTGTCCTTCCCAGCAGCATGACATCTGGGCTGTGTTTCCCAAAAGCATCATAAGCCTAAGTAGATCATAGGAACTACTGGCGTGCTAATGGTTTCTACATTCAACTTAAGCTTGCAATGCTTTTGGGAAACACAGCTCTGGTTGGTCTGAACGATTCGTTTGGCGAATCTGAATTGCAAAACTAGCATAGGCTGACACTGTCAGCACCATACTTGATCTTAGTCCAGTGTTTATGAATCAAGCAGACCACTCTGTAGCTCAGTACAGTATATTTCACTAGAAGTCTCACTGCGTACAAAAGAAACACCAATATCACTGCTGACCTATAGTAGGCCCACCTGAACATGGCCGACAAAGATCGGTAATGTTGAGATGTTGAATCTGGTTTCTGATGGGATTGTTGATCACACAGCTGTAGATGTTGTTCTCCTTAGAATCCACCTCCAGAGGTAGAGAGAGATCGGTGGTGATATCAGAGGCATTGATGTTGTTCAATAAACTGTTTCCTTTGTACCAGGAGAGAGTCACCTGTCTCATATTCACCACTGAACACACCAACACACATTTAGATGAACTTTCAGATGATGAAGGACTGTCAGGACAGTAACTTGTAATGGCAGGAATGGGCAGATCAGCTGGAAGAATAAATTAAATGAACAGTTAACAAGAAAGCTGCTTTATTTGTCAGTGATAAATGTGTTGAGAGCAGAGGATGACCAATAGTGGATTTTGCCGATATAGGTAACTAAGGTAGTGGAAAAAGACCGATGACCGATTAATTGGCTGATAGTTTTAAAAATCGATTTATAAAATGTAAAAAAAAAAATGTCTTAGACATGACTTACTATGACGGGCATAGACATACAGTAGATGCAATAAGAGCCCAAAATGAATAAAATCACAGATGTGGTTTATTGTGCAACCAAAATCCCAATAATAACCAGAAAAATATAAAGATTTGGGACTCTTATTTTGAAATTCTTCAATTTTTTTTATTGTTATTCAGTAGCTATGCAGTTGGAGATGCAACGGGAAAACAAAATCATTTACCGCAACTATCGTCATAGATTTAGCTGATAGCGATAGGTCTAAAAAAAGCAATTATCAGCGCTGATTAATCGGTAAAAACCAATATATCGGTCAACCTCTAGTTGAGAGAGCATTTATTGTGATAATAAAATATTTTTAAAAATCATTAAATACATTTAAAATGATTTTACGCCAATTATCCTATTATTATGCATAATTATGACACTCGTTTAATATATCAGCACACAAGTGTTTTTCTCTACTCACCAAACACAGTAACTCTGAAAGTCTTGGATGAGACCTTATTACTGATGATGTGTAGTTTATAAAGTCCAGAGTGGGGGGTTTGGATGTTTCCGATAGTGAGAGATCCAGTCTTGTAGTCCAACATTAGCCTGTCTCTAAATTTCCCATCATCACCATCATATGTATTAAACTTTGACTTCGCTACGATCACTTCAGCAATGAGAGCTTCTTGAGGTCCAAACGTCCAATTCAGTTCATCATCCCCCTTTATTTCACTGTGCAGCGTGAACGAATCTCCCTCAGTCACTAATATTTCACCGGTCT